>CM062345.1:7525212-8125212 GCA_031216105.1 Dalbergia cultrata
TAAATTTTGATATTGTTAACTAATTGCATTATATGTGTGTGTATTTTTAACATAATTATCATGAGACTTAAATTTATGTATACTGTTAAACCAACAACTGTGTTTAAATAGGTAAAAATATATTTAGAATTAATTTTAGAGAATAATAATACATACCATGCATTATAATGGATTTATTCCTAGAGTTTGATTTAATTTGACACACTTTTAACATAATCTTTTTACATTATTAATTAGTCATATATTATTACATGCATAAATTTTCATGTGATTATATATTATGAGATTCAATACTTTTAACAATATAATATGTATAATAATTTTATATTCATATTATATTATTAATAAAGTGTTGAATCTCATGATAATCACATTTAAATTTATGCATGTATACTAATGTATGATTAATTAATAGTATAAGAAGATTATGAATGAAAAATATAAAATTTTGTTTGAAAAAGATTCTATAAGACTTAATAGAACGCATATATCTAGAGTATATTGGCATGCGACAAAATTGAGAAAGAAAGAAAGATATAATTAAAGTGATAAGAAAAAGGTTGGAAAGAGAGGAAGCTAAAATAGTAAGACTAAAATACAAAAATGGGATATTCTTGTGTAGTCCTTTGCCGCGTCAAGGCAATATGTATTGCCAAATTATCGATACAGTTAAAGAACACAATATTTATTCAATGAAAATAGGAGTAATATTATACATGCAGAAAAATATTTATAAAATTTTTTAACAAAATTTATGATAATTATTAAATGAAATAAAATGAAATGACTCATTGATTTATCAAATAGCTAACAATTATGACACAATTCTAAATAGATTTCTCCTGGCATTTTTCTAAAAATTAATAATATATTAATACTAACTTAATACACTTAGATTGAAAACACAATTTATAGAAAAAAAAATCAAAAAAATTAAGGTTTTGTTAACAAGTTATTGATTAAAACATTAAAAATAAAAAAAATTTACACTATGACAACAAAACTCTTTCTCCTAAATTTTAAGTTTTAACACCGCTGTATAGTCAAAATTTTAACTCTCTACCGCTAACCCACACACCCCCATTATTGTATTTAATAGATTAGAAATTTAATATTTTATATCTTAGGCAAAAGTCTTCGGCTGTCGATGCTTTTAAGTTCCTAGCAAAACTCCCAAAATTATATGGATTTTCGTTGTTAAGGAATATCTTCAAAGCAATCATAAAAAAAATTAAAAGTGATAAATTTTATATTAAATAATGAGCTTCCTAAGTTTCTAATATACTGGGTACATTAAAAAATTTCAACACTAATTAGATCCCTTAACAATGAAGATATTTGTCAGAAAAATCCAAATTATATCACCTTTATGAAGCCATAAAGATGAGTGGATGAATGGCTAGACGCCTTCATAGAATTCTCCAACAGTACCTGATCTGATCAATTCCGCACAAAGATGCGTACCGAATCCACTCATTAAATTGAAACTGACACTTGCAGAAACTAAAATTTGGGGTATGCCGCTGATCATCAAAATCAGAGACTTGACAGAGTTAGAAAATAAGATGATTCTGATGGCCCAATTAAAGTACCAGATGTTGCCACCTGCCACCACTTCGAATTTTTGCCACAGCATGTTTCAAAGTAAACAATGAAATAATGGAAACTGTGGCACAGGATTGGAGATGCCGATCGCTCAACCTGATGACCAATAATTCAGCTTGGCTTGAAATTGATAGGACACAGTTTGTAATCTTAGCATTAGAACACTTTCAACTAGAATTTGAGTGATACTTTGAATTTTCCCAACTCACATACCTTTTTTAATTAAAAAAAAATAGTCACCAATGATAAGATTTTTAAAGATTCATTACACTATAATATTTTTTAAATCACTATAATATTTTCATATCGATATATTTATTTAAAAATATGTTTTAAAACACATTTAAATTTTGTACTATAAAACACATTTGAACTTTAGTTTTTACCTTTAAAATTGTATAATTTAATTATGCATAATATTAAAGTTTATGATTTTTTTTTCACAAAAGTTTATAAGTTTTATATAAATATACAAATATTTTATTACCCCTGTCTTGATATGATCAAATGATCAATGATTATCTGAGTTTGCAAAATTGAACCAAGACATTAAAAACAGGTCAGCTCAAACTCGATTGATGAACACCCTCTTGTTTTTATTAGTAAATCCCCAGATTTTGGGAGTTGTGTTGATTATCAAATGGTAGAATTAATCATAGACGATAGTCAGATAATGACAGCTTAAGCACAAATTGTTTATTTTACTTAGTGTCACATTTCAGAACAAATAGCATTTTGATTCAGAAGCAGAGGAGTGAGGCATAATTATAAAACATATATATCTTACCTTTAAAAAGGGAATACTATATTTGGAACTTGATACTCACAAGGTTTCACTAAAGATGCAGGCAATCCAGGCTCAGTGTAACTAGTATAGGCGTAATTTTCTAAATGGAGTTATACAACATTATCAGTGTGACACAGCTTAGGTATCAATCAGCTCTAAATTTTCTGTTCTGTTTGATCTTCTTCAATTCCATCTAAGACCAGATACTGAAGAGCTATGGAGTACTTTGCAGCTTTACTCCTACCTGTGTTATCAGTTTGTGAATAGCTCCTATCTTTCAAAATAAATGATCCAGGTACATCACCTTCTGCAAGACCGAATAATAGTATGACAACTAAGAAGTAACACTCATGGATTTATACATGACAAGAATGAGCACATTTTTTTCCTTAAAAAAGACTGACATTGAACCTAAATGTGGATAATAAGGGAGAAAGGGAACCAAGGAGCAAGGGATCCAACCTTTAATAGTAAAAGTGGTGTGTATCCATTTCTTATAGAGGAATTGAAACCTTGGGGTGTCTCCCTGGTGGGTATGAGTATCCGACAAGAGAAGTTTGCAAGATCCTCTTTGACTGCCAGAGAATTTAGAAAAGGAGCTCAACAATATGTCAATTGTCAAAGTTGATACAAAAAAATTAAAAAAAACCCTCAATTGCTCAGAGAAAGAGAAAAGTTCTGCTCCATTCAGTTACCACTTGACCCCTCAGTCATCTTATTAAAAAAATAAAGTGAAAATAGGAACCAATTAATAGAGTATAAAACTTTTCTTGTGTATCTACCCAACAGCTTAAGTTTTTGGAGAGATGGTCTTATGACAACAACAATAACAAAAAGATGAAATGTTCGCGAGAGCAGCAAAACTTTTCTCTTGCTATAACACCACCTAAAAGTTTCAGGCTGTTTCAACAAGAGTGATGCACACTACTTACTTTGCATAAGTAATTGCATTGTGGCATAAGGCTAGGCTCTTGACCATTGCTAAGTCTCGTCCGCGAGGATTAGAATAACGTTGTTGGCAGGTCCTTTTTCATTATTCAAAACCAAAAGAATGGAATGAAAAAATATATCAGTTATAGATAGAAGGGTTTGTGTCATGTTGTAAATTCTAACAAGGCTTTAATTACGCACGGAAAAACATGCATTAAGTTAAAAAAGGGGAATACAATTACTTGTTGTCGAAGAAATCTCCGAAATCATCAATAATAACTGCTGCAGGCAATATATCATACAGATGGAAGGCAGCAAAGTACTTCCTAATTTCTTCATCATCATTCACGTACCTTAAAAAAAAAACTCAAAAAATAAAAATTTCTATGGAATTCTAATAATAATAATAATAAATTGTATATAGCAAGCTGCAAAAGGGTTGGCTGAGGTTGTGGGAGACATATACTTCATTTGTATGCGGTGGAAGACATCAGAAGATGGGTCAATGCCCTGAAATACAGAAAACATGATGAAGTGGGTTGGCTTTCAAAATGAAATAAAAAAGATGAGTAACTAAGAGAGAGAGAGAGGTACCTGAGAAAGAAAAGGGGGTTTGGAATCAAGCCTGCGGCGGTTGCAAATGAAGATGACATTTGGGTTGGAATTGGGAGAGTGTAATGCCGCCACATTGAATGCAAACTGAAAAAGCAGCGAGGTCTTCCCACTGTGCAAATTAACACATTTCATTCATGAGAATTCAAACTAAGTCAAAGTCATCATATGTTTATTTATGTATACTCATTCACAGAGAAAGAGAGAGACAAGAGAGAGGAATATACGTACGAAGAAGGAGGGCCAGAAAGGAGTAGCAGATTGGAGTGGTTTTGGAATTGATGCAGCAAGTTGAGGTGGGTGCTTGCACTTGCACTTTCACTCAAGAAAAACATGCCCACCATCACTCAATATGGTTGTATGGGATCACCTGCTTTGATCCTCAGCTCAAGAGACAAACAAGAATCTCCACTCTTTACTCTGCTAAACTTCTTTCCTCATGCGGGTTTGGTGGTTTTAAGGTTTCGGTTTCAGAGGTTAGCTTTGCTTATTTGAAAGTTTTACTTGGATAGTAGATCAGGAGCGAATTTATCAACTTCGAATAATCAGAAGTAATGGGGAAAAAAAATAAAAAATAATACTAGTATTGTTTTCTGGTCTTCTCTTAAAACTAATTATTTTGTATGTGTTAGAGAGAAAATTTCTTTTTCATGTTTCTTTTTATGCAGATATTTACCAGAAATGAACATTTTTTTTTTTGGGATGAACCTGGAATCCACTAACAGAAAATCCACTTACAAATGTGATGTGAGTATTGAATCTAGTCACGAGACTCTCTTTGAAATATATACATTCCACTAGTAATCGAACCCTTAATTAAATGCTGGAGAGTCCAACTAACTATTAAGTGTTATGTGCCTCTTGATTACCAAGAAACAACTTATGATTATGTATAATTAATTCATATTTTTATTTATTTAAAATGTCATCCGTGCCATTTCTTCTTTTTATTAGAGATCATTATTCATTATATTTGCTAACAAATTTATAATTTAATTAGATACGCTAGTTTTAATTATTTTATTAAATACATCAAATGACTAATCATTAACAATTTTGATAATGATATTACCAAAAGGACAAATTCTATTTTTGATTATTTTTAATAAATTCTAAAGAAACCAAGGACAATATTTATAGGTATCAAGAAGCAATGATTAGTTTCCAAAGTATTGAGAGTTTCAAGTGATAGGATAGCAAACTATTGCGAGTTTATCTAAAGAACTAAAGAAAATTCAATTTTAAGGTCTTGTTCTTATTTAATCACCTCAGTTACGTTAGCACCTTTTTCTTCTCGATTCGTTCCCATCCCATTGTGCTGCAAGTTTGTTAACGAACAAAAGTCAAAACACATTTAAATAGCACCTACCACACACGAAAGGCATAGTCGATGAACAACAGGTGAATATTCCTATACTACCCCTTGTTGGTCTCGAGGGACAGAGGAGGCTAGGTTAGCCGAAAGATAGTTATCGGTTTAAGGATGCAAAGTGCCCTAGCTTTTTCAAGGTAAGAAGGGGTAGAGAAAATGTCCGTCCGTGACCCCTGGATGCCTTCGGCATCCTTGGGGTGATCCCGTAGAAGGCATCCATGGGGAGATCCTGTAGTTCCTACGAGATGGAGACGATGGGGTCGGTCCATGGATTTTCTTTCCTTTTGCCACATTTCACTTAAAAGGGTTGAAGGGAGATAGTGTATCAAACTCTTTGCAATGACCAACTTGATCCTCTTCCCCAGGGTCATATATATATGA
Organism: Dalbergia cultrata; assembly: GCA_031216105.1. Lineage (NCBI taxonomy): Eukaryota > Viridiplantae > Streptophyta > Magnoliopsida > Fabales > Fabaceae > Dalbergia > Dalbergia cultrata. The sequence goes on from CM062345.1 coordinate 7,530,900, forward strand.
ATATATATATATATATATATATATATATATATATAATCTGATTTGATTTAAATTCCGCTAATCTAGTGTTAACTGAACAAGTCCTCCGTAGCAGTTAGCCCACTATTTTTTTTTTCTCTCGTCAGTCACAAGAACTCAAGTTTAAACCTACTACCAGGATCACTTAAAAGTGAAAACTAATAGCACCAACCATAATAATAGATGGGTTCGACAAAAATATGTAAAATTGTCCCTCTAAAAGGATTATTTCGGAATAAATGAACAATAATTAAGAGAAATGCCAGCATCATGCAGATGGCAGAAGCAAGGATATTACTTATTACAGACATGAAACAAGCGGCAAGTGGCGGTGCAGCCTCCATACGCATCCAAAAAATTAATTCAACACTGGACCATACGAAGTAACAGCAGAATCATTATTCCACACTAAAACAAAAGCAAAGCCTTGACATCCAAATAAAGATAATGACTATTCAACAACAGATTTACTGTGAGCTGATAAAACCTGATTGAACATCTTTTGTATCACAGGGTCCATTGAAAGAAAATTACCATAATTTTGCCAGCAACTCAGTTTGTTATGAAGAATTTCATATTTGAACAGTTGGTGGAACAAAGGAGTGGTAAAAGTGAGTAAGTGAATTCAACCTCCTATAACTATCTCTTCCCACTGGGCTCCAAGTTTAACTCCTGAAGATTCAGCAAGAGGTCATCTGAGTTCAAGTAAACCTTGTTGGCAGAATTTGAAATTGTTTGAGCAATTTCCCTTGCAGCTTCAATTTTCCTTAAGGTGATGAATGCAGGATTATTGGCAATTGCTTGACCAATCAACTGGGCACTCTTGGCTTCTCCCTGTTAGTCAAAAAGTTATAGTAAGTAGGGATGGAGGAACAAATATACATAAAACAATAGAGAGATGCAAAAGAAGCCGTCTGTAATTTGTTTTTCTTTTGTAGAAAAAAGTACACTATAGAGTAAAATTGAGAAGAACAACTTCTAACAAGTAAATTTAATTTCCTTCCCTTATAGCTGATTCATATTTCATACATCACCATGCGGGATGATCTCAAGAGAAGAGCCAGGAGAGTAGGATCATTTTCATGATATCAAGAGTTCATCACGCAATCAGGACAGTCAGTAAATACCCCTCTACAATGATCCTTTCCATTTTATTTTTGTTTGGTTTGGCAGACCATGTAATTATCAAATGGCAAATCAGAAATAATAAAAGCATGGAAGCCACTTCCACAAATACTGAGAAGTAAGAACTATCTTAAATGTAAGATTGGGCCAACAATTTTCACCTGTGCTCTAATAACAGCACTTCTTTTGTCCTGTTCAGCTTTTTCTACTACAAACTTGGCCCTCTCAGCTTCTTGAGCAGCAACCTGCTTGGCTTCAATTGCAGCTGTAAATTCCTTACCAAACGTCAAGCTAGTGATTGACACATCATCCAATGCAATATTAAAATGGGAGGCCCTTTCAGTCAAGATCTTCCTTATTTCTCGACTAACAGCCTGTTAAAAGATAAATTTAAGAAATAATCAATCCCACCCGCCAGATTGTAATTTCACTTTAATATTCATCCAAAAGTAAATTTACTAGATTCCGAAGAATACAAATTCCAACTGCGAAGCATAGAATCAAATTCATGCTTACAATTAGTCCAGTTATTAGATGACAGAAGATAGGAGAGGAGAGAATCTGTATAATACTTACCTCTCTCTGAGTAATGAGCTGACTGGCATTATACTGTGCGACAACAGCTTTCAGAGTTTCATGTATAATAGAAGGCAGGACCCTTTCATTATAATTTTCACCCAAGGTTCGATAAACTGTTGGTAACTGGTCTGGCACAGGACGGGTAAGGACTCTAAGAGCAATTTTCACCTAGCAAAACCAAAGATCCATGTCATGTGGACACCATAGTGCAAATTATTGTGGAGTATGCAGCACGGAAGATATATGGAGATAAAAGAACTGTCCACGAAGGCATAAACCATAAAGTAAGAACTGACTACATCTGCATGGTCATGGATTGAAGTAGTTCAAACAACAAATGTAGGGGTCTGAGAAAAGTGCACCACATGGAAGGAGGAAACGGGGTTGATTGCAGCCTCATATTCAAGTACATTGCCATATCAAACATTAAGAATAACAAAAAAGAAGGGGTACAAACAAAAAGATGTACCATTTGGAGATCACGGCTTCCTGAAGTACTCTCCACTAAATGAGGCCGTGCACGAACATCATAGATCACAGGCCTCTCAAACCACGGAATCATAATATGTGTCCCTTCAGGATAGACCTGCAAACAAGAAGCAAGCTTGATTGATATACTACAATCATTACCACTACTCACACAAAAGTTCCAAGTATTCAGGCCTTTGGAATACACTGATTCAGAGGTATAGAAGCATATTGACACTATGTTTTGACTCATCATTCATGCGTAACTACAAGATCGCTAATCTACCATAAGGTAGAATACCTTCGATACGAGAAGGGCTACTGTGACATGAAATCTAAACACAAGCATGTGATAAAATGACAGGGTTGCAACAATATGCTCTACTTAAGGACTAGCCCAGCCAAATATTTACACTTATAATGAACTGAACTAACAGGCTAATTCATTTCAACAATGATTTATTGGCACTTAAGTGTAATATCGGTAGATGATGGAGATCATAAACAAAAAAAGCTTATGTATATGTACACTTTTATATTGAACAGTCATAGAGGAATGAACAACCTTATCTTTGACACCAACAACACGATTGAAAACAATGGCACGATGACCTCCCTCAACATTGTACAAGCTGTTAGCAGCACCATACACAGCAAGCCCACCAAATATGCTGACTTTGAGCAAAGCAGAGAGTCCTCCACCAGGGACCTTAGGAACCTTCATGTTATTCAAATTCATCTGCCAACGCCATTCCAAAAATCCCCAATTAGCAAAAGCTTCATGAGAATGCATCAAATGACATAGCAGACAAAATGCAGATAGATTCAGCTAGCATAAAGCAAAAGTAACAGACACAATTACAGAATCAGAGAAATCGCTCACTAGCTAGCAAGACAGTTGAAAAACGTTGAAGTAGAAGGACAACAGAGAAAGCATCGAAGCAAACCTTGTTGTAGTGAATGGTAGCTGCCGAGGTTTGAGGTTGGGTGCCGCTGTAGGGTTTTAGGGCTTATGTGAGAAAGAGAGAAAGTCAAGACAGAGGCCGACCGCTTCCGCCTCCTATGGGTCGGGTACCCGAGACAATTGCTCGTATCTTTCTTTCTTCTATTCAAATCTGTGGCTTTATAAAACAATGTTCGTTTTTTGTTACGAAGCAAGTTGGTAACTCGCGCTATACATGGCTCGTACAAATTGAAATTACTAATGGCTCATACTTATATACCAAGTTATTTGAAGAACTACACTGATTTTTTTATATAAATGCTATCAGGATTTTATGACTACTGATAAAAATATTGAGAAAATAACTGCTGTTAATGTCTTACAAATTTCACATTTTTTTTACACAAACATACTAATAATTAACGTGAACAATGACAACGATATCACAATGGTCACAAAGTTTACATTATTTCCTTTATACATATTCTCTATTCGTATACTCTTAATTTCAAATAAATCCCAATAAGCATTTGTTAATGGAAACACTAAATTATCATTTCCTTTGTGACAATGGTCCTTATTGAGGACTCCACACCTCTCCAAAGGCATGTCAAATAAATGAGGTATAGAGTGATAAAAGAATAGCATGTAGTAAGGTTATGATACCTACGGGAGTTCAGTCTCTTATATAGTATGAGGTGACCCAATGATAAATTAGGAGATAATCTTTTTTGTATAAGAGAGGTATTCTTGAGATTTGGTAGATATTAGATATATTCCATATTTGTTAGAGATATGATATAATAATGACAGGACATAATGAGGGATATAGAGAGATCCTGCATGGGATTTAGGAGATATACTCAACTAAATCTAGGATAAATCCACGGAAGACTTAGGCATCGCGTGGCCGATCTCTGGGACTCGTGCCCGAGTTCTTATAGTTTGGGCCGGGATGTCTGGCTCATATTTTTAGTTTAGTACATAGCCCCTAATCATGGTCATAGGCCAAGTAGTTTGTACCGAGTTGTAGATTTTTCAAATGAGGTGGAGTGTAGGTTTCTCAAATAAATGGGGTGGAGTGTCATTTCCTGATACCTCAAGGGAGGTAAGTGCATTTTACCTTTTATATTTTATAAATTATATAGATAACCTGGGGGTAAATCCACACGGCTGATATATAGGAATATATATCTAAGCTCCTGTGGTGAGGGTTGAGCTGTCTGGCCCATATTTCTAGTCCAGTACAAGCCCCCGAGGTCGTAGGTCGAGTAGTTGGTGTTGAGCTATCATAACCGAGGTGTAGATTTTTCAAATGGGGTGGAGTGTAGGTTTTTAAATAAATGGGGTGGAGTGTTATTTCTTGATACTTGAAGGAATGTAAGTGCATTTTACCCTTTATTTTTTTTTATAAATTATATAGATAATCTAGAGTAAATCCACGTGGTCGATCTATGGAACCCGTGGCTGAGCTCTCATGGTTCAGGTTGAGCTATCCGGTCCATATTTCTATTCCAGTACATAGCCCCCGAGCTTGGTCTTCGGCCGAGTAGCTAGTGCCGAGGTGTCATGACTGAGGTGTAGGTTTTTCAAATGGGGTGGAGTGTAAATTTTTCAAATAAATGGGATAGGGTGTCATTTCTTGATACCTTAAGGGAGGTAAGTGCATTTTACCTTTTATTTTTTATAAATTATTTAGATAATATGGAGGAAATCCACGTGGTTGATCTATCCGGCCCATATTTCTAGTTGAGTACATGGTCCCCGAGCTTGGTTATGGGTTGAGTAGTTTGTGCCAAGGTTTCATGGTCAAGGTGTAGGTTTTTCAAATAAATGGGGTAGAGCATTATTTCCTAGTACCTCAAGGGAGGTAAGTGCATTTTACCCTTTATTTTTTATAAATTATATAGATAATCTAGGGTAAATCCACATGACTGATCTATGGGACCCGTGCTCGAGCTCTCGTGGTTCGAGCCGAGCTGTCCAGCCCATATTTCTAGTCCAGTACATAGCCCTCGAGCTTGCTCGTAAGCTGAGTAGTTTATGCCAACGCATCATGACTAAGGTGTAGGTTTTTCAAATGAATGGAGTGGAGTGTAATTTCCTAATACCTTAAGGTAGGTAAGTGCATTTTACCCTTGATTTTTTATAAATTATATAGATAATCTAGGGTAAATCCATGTGGCTGATCTTTGGGACCTGTGCCCGAGCTCTTGTGGTTCGGGCCGAGCTATCCAACCCATATTTCTTATCCAGTACATAGCCCCCGAGCTTAGTCATAGGTCGAGTAGTTGGTGTCAAGATCGAGGTGTAGGTTTTCAAATGGGGGTGTAGTGTAGGTTTTTCAAATAAATGGGGTAGATTGTCATTTGTTAATACCTCAAGGAAGGTAAATGCATTTTATCCTTTATTTTTTATAAAATATATAGATAACATGGGGTAAATATACATAGCTGATCTGTCTGACCCATATTTCTAGTCTAGTACATAGCCCTTGAGCTTGGTTGTAGGTTGAGTAGTTGATGCCGAGGTGTAGGATTTTCAAACGAGTTAGAGTGAAAGCTTGGGTTGCTTGTGGACCCGAGATTGGGCCTCCTCACACCATCTCATTGTAACTCTTTCATGTGGCTTTTAAAACAATGAGCAAACCAAGCAATGGAAGAAACCCAAATAACACGTATGTAGAGCCAGCCATTTGAGTCGGCCTATAAATTTTTTTTAAAAAAAAAAGTAAAAACATCATAAATTTAGGTTAAGCAACTCTAACAGTGGAAAATGTACAAATGTGGAAGAGAGAGATTAAATGGATTTTGACAAGCCTAAGGGGATATTAGGCTTATTTGGTTTCAATTTTCAGTTTTCAAGTTTTTATTTTTAAATTTTTAGTTTTTCAATTTTTATGAAGAAAATACTAAAAATTATTAAAACTATAAAATCCGATTTTAAGTTTTCAATTTTTCCTTCACATAATTTTGAAAACTGAAAACAAATAGACCCTTGTTATTTAGAGTTAGTTTGTGGATTATTATTTTAATTAAAAATCCTTTTATAATTAAAAAAAATTACTTTTTTATGTTTTATGATATGCTTGTGTAATTTTTTTTAATAAAAGCAAAATGAAAAGATCTGTTTTTTTTTGAAGTTATAATTTTCATTTTCTAAAAAAAAAATCTTTTATGATATTAAAAGATGTTTTAGAACAAATGAAGATATTTTAAGATTAAATATCAAATATAAATTAATGTTATATATATATAAACATAAAGTGACTTTTACTTCTCCAAGAGATCTTATTTAAAACATTAATTAAAAAAATCTTCTTTTAAAAGTTTATCCAAACCAACCTTTAATATAAGTGTCCTTATCTCTAACTGATTCAATTAAAATTTGATATGATTAGATAAAATATGTTACCATCTGATTTCATATTGTATCTCTTATTAATAGGCTATAAATAACCCGGTACTTCATATATGAAACCTATCAATAGTTTTATTCTCTCTTATTTTCTATTACTCTTTTCTTTCCATTATTATTTTACAATACATTATCGACACTAAAGCTTTGTCATCTAAGATAATCACCATATCAAACCTTTTCAATCTATATCAAATTTTATATATTGAAATTCATCTTGATTTAACGAGTCCAAGAGACATCATTAAACAAGAAATCCAAAATGTTCATAGTCTCTGAAAAACTAGTGAAAGTTGATTTTAATCCCTGTTTTTGTTTGGTTCAAATCATTTTAAAACTATTTGGTTTTTATCATGGTTGTTAGATTGCATATGTTAAATATTGAACTACTAATGGAGGGTTATATTGATCAATCCAAAATGACAATCACTAAACATAGCATAACACAGACTAAGATTAAAGAGTTTTAGAGATATTTAGATTGAAACTAAATAAATATTTTTTAGGAATCAAGATCAAAATTTATTTATTTTTGAAAGATAAAAACATATGTAAGGGGAAAAAAAACTTTAACCTTATATAAAAGAAAAGAAAATTTTGATAATGTTTCTCACCTAAATTATACAGTCTAAGATTTGCCTATATATACTCATTCGAATATTTAATAGGTGACACACTAATCTTCCAAGGAACGATCGAAGTACGTGGATCACTTGGGGCATATGGTTTGGAATGTAGGTAAGTATATTATAAAGTTCTTTGCATTCATGTTTTCCACAAAACTGAAGACACTTGTTTTTTCAGAATACTGATGTAGAATAGAATGATAGCATTTTATATTCATATTTTTCCAAAAACACCTAACTGAGTTTTTTTGTCTTTGGTTTATTGAAAATGGTTAGACAAACAAAACTAAATCTTGGGATCTGAAGTGATAAATAGTCCGGTTATTACTCGTAAATAGTCCGATTATTACTCAAAAGAACTTTCAATGATTCAAACTCTCAATCTTGCTGGTAATACTTATTCAAAAATCAATCCGCTTCCATTCAACTAATTCTCATGGGGCCAATAACACTTAGTTCTCATTTTTCACTAGTTATTTAATTTATATATTTGTCTCTCTTCATAGAACTAGTATATTCTAGCAAAGTCCTAAAAACTAGCTCCGACCAGATGTGCCAGTGAACCAGAAAGAACAAGCACAAATGGACTGGTTTCAAAGAAAATCGACAGCCCAGTTAGTCTAGTAGAACCAGCCGAGTCATACTTTTTGAAAAATATAATATAAAAAAAATTTGATTTTAAAGATTAATTAAACCCAAATATTTTCGGGCTCCATTCCCATATTGTTAGAAGTCCATTAGAATAATTACATTCATTTAACAATCTGAAATGACAATCCTCACATTTTATAATAGGCCCACTTGGTTCCAGATTTCCCTTCCCAGCGATGTGGGACTAAATTCCCCCTCCACTCAGGTCCAGTAGCTCAGCACCTATGAGTCTAATGAGAGGCATTACAACATAAAAACTCCCTTTACTATGTGTCTATGCGATTCCCCCACTGCTGCAACTTCAAAGCTGAGATTGAAAGCAAAGCTAGGACCCATATTAAATTCGAAACAAGATTTGGTTGAGGTTCTTAATTTGCTGCCAATATATCAGAAGCAATGAATCTAGCTATGTTGCAAATTCTTCTAAATGTCAACACATCAAGCTACAGGTAGTAGAGTATGATCATTTTCTATCAAGAAATATTGAGAAACTTTTGGTGGGCCTTTGATATTGGCTTGGAAGTTAAAATAGTTTCAGTTTCCATATAGCTTTTGGTGTTTATTATTGTTGTTCTTTGATGCTTTTCGAACCTGTATCTTGCTCCCCTTCTTTTGGTTGTGGGGTTCTTGAGCTTGTCTCTAATAGATAGTGAAAGTTTGTAATGGGTTTTTTGTTTTTGGATTATATAATTTTTATATTTATTTCATTACATTTGGTTCAACCGGTTGAACTAATGACCCAGTGACCTGGTGTCTTGACCAAGTCGAATCTAAAAATTATAGGGCTGTTTGTTTTCAGTTTCCAGTTTTCAGTTTTTATTTTCAGTTTTTATTTTTTTCAATTTTTCCTTCATTGGAAACAACAAAACAAATAAGCCCTAAAAATTCTGAAAATTACAAATTCCAGCTTTCAAAATTTTTAGTTTTCCTTCACAAATTATGGAAAACTGAAAATTAGAAACTGAAAACTGAAAGTAAATAGTCCCTACATATTCTAATATTTGCTTTTTGGGAGTGGCTATTGGCACTCCTATTTGCCTAATGTCACTCCTTAATTAGTATATTTAAGTGTAATATTCCTAAAATATCATTGATATATAAAAAAAGAATAAGCTTGTTTTATATAATGCCTTTATGTGGCATTAAGAATGCTGGTGGTGGGGAGAATATGCATGCATAGATGACTAATTGATGAAATCTCTACACTTCTAATATCTGAACTAATTTAATATCTAAGATTATTATATATCAGAATATCTTAAGCAATGTGTACATACTCCATTAATTTATTTCCTTCAAAAACTATCGTATATCATGAATTTTAACTATTAGTTAAATTTAATAGTTATTACCTTAATCACGAATAAACGTGTATAATTATTTACCTTTAATATGTATTTTATTTAATATAAAATAGCTAAGAAGATAATTTTTTTTAAGTTTTGTCATCCTATTTCTATGAATAACTCCTTGGAAAATGATATGTTCAGATGTTTATTATAAGTTTTTGGAAAACTTATAATAAACTTGAAGATATTGTATGTTTATTTTAATGCATGATTTATTTTAATATTTTGGAATCATGGGTTTATTTTATATATATATACACGCACACTATATGTTTCAAATTTTTATATTAATGTTGTTTTAATATTTTCTTATTATTTACTTTTAAGAGATAGAAAATCATATTGAAGAATGATTAATATTTATGTTTAACTCTCATATAATTCCGTGCCCTACTTTTTTCATATAGTTAAACTCATTTTGTTTAATATTTTGTAATTATTAAATATAAACTTAAAACATCAGAGTAGTTGTATATTAAAAATATAAAATAAGTTTTTAATTAAATACATTTAGAAGTATTATTAATAAAAATAATAAATAAGGAGAGACAAAAAGATAATGGAGATTATACCATATAAAAGTTAATTTAATTTTGAAAAAAACAATAGCTAAATCTAAAACAAGCATTTTATTAAGTGTATTTTAGGAATGATACATATAAAAACAATAAATGAGGAGTATTATTAAACAAATAAGAGTAGCAACTTGCTTTCTTCATAAGTTGACACAATTTATTAATGAAGAAAGAGAATAATGCATAATAGTTTAAATGAAGAGACAGATGTTTTTTGGTACATGAATGAAGAGAGATAATAGTAACATATATGATTAATGAATAAAGAAAATTGAATGTATTAATGCTGGACAATAAAAAATTAATAAAAATAAATTATTTAAATTTTAATAATTAAAATTAACATTCAATATATTTGAAACAAAATTTTAATTTTAAATAAATATTATAAATAGCTTACCATCGCATTATAGGTCAAAATTAAAAGAATGTAAGAAAATTATAATTCTTATTTATTTAAAATTAATATTTTTTAGACTTGAACATAATTAAAACTTAATTTATAAATATTTAAAAGAACGAGTGAAAGATGCCAAAGCGTATAAAGAAAATAATGCTTAATTTGAAGGGGTTTTTTTTTTTTTTTTTTCCGTTTTTGACGGGATGAAGCTATGGTATTTAATATAATGTGAAGGAGAAGAAAGGGAAAAATAATACATAAGATGTTAATATTATATTTTATAATATGTTTTATTTTATAAAATTCAAGTAGAGTTTCAAAATGAATTTATGCACATAAACGTCTGTATTTACATAATATAAAGATAAATTATTTATAATATTTATTTAGTATAAAGACGTTCGTGTATAAAGATATAAAATGACAATTTTAATTAAATTTGTATACGAAAAACGTAAATATTTTTTGTTGGGATTCAAATTTTGTTTCATTAAAGGTTATATTTTTTATTTATTTTATTTTTAACGTTGACATATTTAAATTATCCTTTTTATAAAATATTAAATTTAATATTCCCTCTCTTAATTAAAATATTTTGTTCTCTTTCTTCTCTAAATCCTGTCATTTTAATAATCGATCAAATTAAAGTATACATGATTTGACATTGATATAAGAGCTTCACATTATGCCTCCATTTATATGTTTGATTTTGATTCATTGTTATTGTAATTTCTTTTTTAAATAAATGTCCATAGGTGTATAATTATATTATTGAATTAAATATGTTGCACTCTTATGATAATTAAGTCAAAAGCCATACAAAGGATAATGCTATGTAATTTATTGGCTGTATAATGAGTTAAATATTGTACACTAATAATATATTATAATTAATCTCTCTCTCAATTTTTTTTTCAAATTCTCTATATATAAATACTCTAACTTTTGTCATTATTAAGTAATTGTTAGCATTATATTTTATTGGTTGACTCATATGAGATGAGTGGTTTATTATGAGAGTGAGATGAATAAATCTAAACTGTATAATTATATATAAATGGTCAAGATTAAAAATTAATTAATAGTAATTAATGATCATTTGATAATTTTAAAATATCATATAACCTTATATTTAATCTTAACTATTTATGTAAGATGCAATAGTTAAAATTTGTTTACCTTACTTTCACTATAAATCACTCCTATCCCTTGAGTGTTTCTTGTTTTTGGGACTTGTATCAAAAATAAAATATTAATTAATTATATCCCATTAAACATGTGATTTTTCAAGTAATTAATATTAAAATCAAACGAATTTAATAATATTTCAATATGTAATTTAATGGCAGAAATTGATTTGGCATAACTGCACAACTAAATGACAGATTTTAAACTTTTGCACTTATAGTAGCTCAACATCAATTATTTTTTCCAAAGTTATATTTTTTATATTAATTTTCCAAAGTTGTATATTGCTTATTCTCGTAACAATTGATGATTTATGTAGAATATTCATTTCTTGAATAGACTTTTTATTCATATATTTAATATCATTCGTGAGAATATTCATTATTTAATTTGTTTACAGTATGTCTTTACATTATTGCATTGATCAGTTTTCAGTCAATCAATCTTTTCTTAATATATATATCGGATGGCTAGATTTTCTTTGGTTTATATATCGCTTGGCTAGATTTCATTCTTCATTCAGAATTTTGAAATAGAATATGATTTTATTTTCATTCTAATTACTATTTGCATTATCATTTAATTTCTTATTTTATATATCCGTACGTTTAATCTACCTTCCAAATAAACAGTTAAAAATTAAACATGACAAAATACATGTAATAATAAGTTTAAGAAAAATATTACTAGAATAATAAAATTATACAATAAATACACATGACATATCTTATTACAATTGGATATGATGTGTGGTTTCCATTTATCCCATTAACTCATCACATTTAATAATGATAAAATATGTAGTATGCATTTTTTATGTAATTTTGTTGTTCTCATAATATTACTCTAAGTTTAATTTATATGCATAAACAATAATAAAAGTATTTTTTAATTTCATCCAATCAAAATATTTTTTTTTGTTACATAACTTTTATATTGTCATCACTAATATGGTATATATATAACTAGATGACTTCATATAAAATATTTATATTTTTCATGTATAGAAATTAAATTAATAATAATATAATAATAATATTTTAATATAAGAGCATCTTTTACTTTGAAACGTATATGTAAACCTTAAAATAGAGTTATTATCTGTAGAATAACAAAAAAAAAAAAAAATAAGGTTCAATTTTAAAAAGTTTCCACCTTCATTCTCTGCAGGCATCTCACCGTCATAAACCATAGCTTCTGCACTGTCCTGTACGTGCCATGGAGGAACGTCGTTTTCACCAGAATCACTGGTTAGGCGATTCTTCTTCTCAGTCTCAGCCACCTCCTCCATTGAAAGAAGGTAATAACCAACTCATGCGCTTCATTCAAGCAAAGGAGCATGACTACGACTTGCTCCTCCACGAATCACTCATGGAATCCTCCGTCGAACTGGAACTCAAAGAGAAAGAGCTTTCTCTTCTTCGAAGATCGATCGACGAGTGCCGCACGAAGAGGCATGCAGAAGAAGAGAGGCTGCACTCCATTGAGACAGTCCTTGAGGAGCGTTGTGCAAAGCTTAAGCAAAAAGAAGAGCAAGTTGCTTGCATTCAACGGCAATTGAGTTCGTATATCCGAGAAATCGAGGCGAAGGAGATCGAAATCGGTGCGATCCGAACGGACATTGAGGAGCGGAGCAGAGAGTTCGAGGCGACGACGGAGCAGCTCAAATCGGTGCAAAAGCAGATCGGTGAATGTGAGAGAGAGCTGAGGCTGAAGCAGGAGGATTGTAATTGGCAACATGAAATGCTGCATCAAGTGATGAAGGAGCGAGACGAGGTTCACAGAAAAATGCGTGGTGAGATTGACGAGTGCGAGAAGGATTTCGGCGCGAAGAAAGCGAGGCTCGGTTTGATTCAGAGCATGATTAGAGAACGCGAGAAAGAGCTTAAGAATAAAGATTTGTTGATGGATCAAGCTCTGGATGAAATTGCGAGTGTTCGTGAGAAGAAGGAAGCGGAGTTGAGAGAGACTTTGAAGAGAATCGTTGAGTGCAATTGCGACATTCAGAGAAAAGAGGAAGAGCTTAGTGCAATGCAGAAACTGATTGGAGAAGCTAGGGACGTAGAGTTCAAGAGGACGAACTTGCTCAATTCAGTGCGGGAAAAGATGAATCAGCTTGTTCATGAGCTTGAAGCAAACAGAAAAGATTTTGATTCTTTCAGGATGATGATGAAAGAAAGAAGCTTGGAGGTTGAAAAGCAATTTGAAGGACGACGGAAGGATATTGAGTCAAGAGAGAAACAATATGAAAGACGAGTGAATGAGATCAGATTAAAGGAGAAGCAACTCGAAAGCCAAGTGAGTAAGCTTGAATCTAAAGAAAAGCAGTTTGAAGGACGAGTAAAGGAGCATGAGGCAAAAGAGATGAAGTTTGAAGCAGGAGTGACAGAGCTCAAGTCAAAAGAAAAGCAAATTATGGGGCGAACGAAGGAGCTTGAATCCAAAGAGAAACTATATGAATGGCGAGAAAAGAAGCTCGAGTCAAATGAGAAGCAGTATGAAGGACGAGTTCATGAGCTCAAGTCAAAAGAGAAACAGGTCGAAGTACATACAAAACAGCTCCTGTCAAAAGTGAAACAATTTGAAAAACAGGTGAAAGATCTTGAAACCAAAATGATTCAATATGAACGACAAGTGAAGGATTTGGAGTTAAAAGAGACGCATATTAAAGCGCAATTGAAAACTTTTGAGTTAAAAGAGAAGCATTTTGAAGGACAAGTTAAGGATCTTGAGTCAAAACAGAATCAATTCAAAGAACGAGCAAAGGGTCTTGAGTCCAAAAAGAATCAATGTGAAGGACAAATGAAGGAGCTCCAGTTAAAAGAGGGACGTGTTAAAGAGCAGTTGAAGGAGCTTGAATTAAAAGGAAAATTGTATGAAGAGCAAATGAAGGAGCTTGAGTCCAATGAGAAGCGGTATGAAGGATGGGTGTGGAAGCTCAAGACAAAAGAGAAACAATTTGAAGCACGTGTGAAAGAACTTGAGTCAAATGAGAAGCAATTTGAAGGACGAGTGAAGGATCTTGAGTTCAAAAAGAAACAATATGAAGAACAAGTGAATGAGCTCGCGTTGAAAGAAGCACAGATTAAAATGCAACTGAAGGAGCTCGAGTCAAAAGAGAAACAATATGAAAGACGAGTGAAGAAACTTGATTCAAAACAGAAACAATTAGAAGAACAACAGAAGGAGCTTGACTTCAAAGTGAAGCAGTATGAATCACTAAAGAAATCATTTGCAAAGGAAAAAGAGTTGAAAGAAAAGACTAATATCCTTCCTCATCAACGAGAGATTAAGCAGCTACACTCTAAAGGTGCCCATCATTGTGAGGCTCCACAAGCCCCAACTAATGTTGAAAAAGTACTAGGTAAAGACACCTTTTTGTTTCTCTCGTGTGTTGAAAAAATTTTCATCTCAACAGTTTACTCTAGTTATAATGTTTTTTGTTCAATTGATTTTAGTTTATTGATATTGATAATCTATAGGGATGTTCGTGGTATGGGCAGACCTGCAAATCTAAACAACTTGATCCAAACTAAATCCAAAAATGTGGCATAGGTCTAGTAGACCTAACCCCAATACTATACATACTGATATAAAATTATAGACTACAATGATATGTGTATATATTTATTTTTCAGTTTCAACATTTAAAACAAATTGACGGAATAGGTTCACTAAAAAAAAACCCAACAACCCTCCTTTAACTCGTAGAGTTATGTTATTATTTATATAATTCATGTGGTATAACATACCGACTTATATTTTACCTATCATAGTTTGGTTCAAGTCAAGAAAAAAAATTCTTATACCCAACCCAGCTGAACCCATAATTTATTGGGGTTGGATTTTAGTATTCCACTAACTCAGCCCAACTTAACCATCCGAGTAATCTCTTTAGTTAGGTACTTTAATTAGATTGCAAGGCTTTCATAGCTTTCAAATGGATTGAACCGTAGATAGATTAATAGATTTGTATATTTGTTTCTAACTTTGTATTACAACATCATGATAATGGTCATATTATTCATATTTATTCCCTAGGTCTGAACACTCCTATTGATCTTAGTTTGCAAGCCAAATGCAAACTATCATAGCATTTCTTTCAAGGAAATTTCTTGTTCTTGTTCAGGGCATATTATCATTCCCATTTCTTTGCTCACATTTTATTTTTTAAGTCTTGTAGCTACCCAATGCTAAACTATGCTAATTCAAAAAAAAAAAAAATTATGATGCAATAACATATATTGTCTATACAATTACTAGCTCTGTTATATTTAATGTTTATGATTCTTAATTTTTTTAGAATAATCTATCACCAACTCTTATCTTGTTTTCTCATTAATCTTATATGATTTCAAGTAATTTAGTCACAGCAAAACGATAATATTTCTTACAAACATTAGTGTAAAGTGGCTTTCCTTCTAGCACCCATGTATATCAATCTTGGAGAGCTTTACAATTTTTCATATTACGTTGATCATTTTTTCCTTTTGTGACTTTAATTTTTTTGTGCTTTTATGAATATGAGGGAGCTTAAATATTTGCTAGCTAAATATACATTTGCATCTTACACAGGCAATCAATTACTTCCCTCCACTGACGGAACAGACTTGTTGCTACATAAGCAAACAAATGGGCCTGAGTTTATTGGCAGTGACAATTTAGTCAATCTCCAAACATCATCAGATCCAGCAAAACTTGTGTTGGATACAATATTGAACACTATTGCTCCACACAATAAGAATGGGGACAAACGTGTGATTATTGATGTCAAACACGTCTTTTTGTTGGAGCAGCTGATGAGAATTTCACCGCATGTTAAACCTCATGTAAGAGATGAGGCGATGAAGTTAGCACTATATTTGAAAGCAAACATGACAGCAATGACTGAAAACTCTTTGGTGGTTCTGGGTTTTCTGTTGTTTTTGTCTATTTATGGATTAGTTTCTTCCTTTGATGAAGATGAAGTTTTAAAGCTTTTTCAATTCACTGCCAAGCACAAGCAAGCTGTAGAGCTGTTTCATACCCTGGGTTTTGTGGATAAAGTCTCTGGTATGCTTACTGAAATGTTCATATTTAGTCACCAATATCTCCTTATCTTTCTCCATTCTAGAGCCATCATACGTATTTTCATCTCATTCAAAGTGTAGGTTGCATAATATGGTACTCAATTGTTAACATCCTTAGACATGTTCAAAGTTTCATGGCCACTCTGATATGCTCGATGAGGTGGTTATGACCATTCATGATGAAGAGACTAAGATTACTTCTCTCTGAGACAGAGCAGATAACCATATCAGACATTTGTAAATTGTGAAGAAAAAATAATGCAGAAGATATACAATAAAATATGGTCAGATTAAGATGATAGCTTTTGTTAGAAAACTGAATCCAAATTTTGTTAATTGTCTTCATATATTCTCCATCCTGCCTGCCCAAACAGTCCTCTTTTACATTTAGGAAATTGACATTTTTAATTCTTTATCAATGCTTGAAATGGACTTTAAATGGTGTGGTCTGTTATCTTTTCTTACCCACTAGATATTTTGAGTCTTCAGTCCCTTTTGCTTAGTTACGGTTATGTGAACTACTTTTTTGGCTGTATTCTTTGTTGCCTTTGACAATTCATTATTGTCGTGTCCTAATTCTATTATAAGTTCGTTTGAAATAATACCACAAAGGAATTCTCTTGTGTGATCTGATGACGTGAAAGTATCTTGTGTCTCACAGATTTTGTTCAGAATCTTGTTGAGAACCAACAACATATTGAAGCTGTTAGATTCATTTGCGCATATAAGTTAGCTGACAAGATCCACCCAGTTGATCCCTTGCGACAGCATATGCGAAAAGCAAAACTAATTTCAAAAAGCTCATGCAATAGAATAGTGTCAATTGCACAAGAGGTTTTGTTTCCTCTATCCATAATCTACTTCATTAATTATCAATCTTCACTTTATTGCATGCTACTTATATGTTGGATGTGGACTCAGATCAAGGCCAAAGATGCAGAAATTACTAGTCTGGGGAGTGTTCTGCAGTGCATTTCAGATAACAAACTAGAATCTCCCGAACTAGTCAAGGAAATCCAAGATCACATTCTTGAGCTAGAAAGGCAGAAGCTGAATATTGCTCAATCTGATTCAGACCCTTCCTTCAAAAATGAAGTGCAACAATGTGATGAAAAGGAACATGCCAATGAAGCAGACACCAAGAGCCAAGTTCAAGTGCAACAATCTGAAGATAAAAATCATGCTAATGAAGCAATTATGAAGAATCAAGTGATCATCATGAATCAGGTTGAATCGAAACAACCTAGACAAGAGAATCATACCAATGAAGCAGTGATTAGAAGTAGTCTAGATAAACAGCCAGAACCCAAATTCAAAAAATGTGCTAATGAAGCAATTAACATGTATCAGGTTAAAGTAGAACAACATGAAGAAAAGAAACGTGGTAATGAAGCAGTGAACAATAATTATCAATTACAACACTGGGCTGACAACAACAAACGACCTCGAACAACTGTACCATGCCCTGTGCCTCCCAGCTTCACTCCTCTGTACTACCAACATCAACATCAACATGCGTTTAGGCCTTTGCCTCCAAGAGGTGAACCTAGACCTACTGGAGTAGTGCCTCCACAGTTTGGGTTCCCCCATAACTACTATGGTCCTGTTAATCCTGTTGGTGTAGGGCAATTAAGAAATACTGGACCAAATTACTTTTATCCTCCTGGGCCTTATCCTCGGCCCTTGTAGCTAGATTACCCATATTAATATTTGGCTTTATTATTTACTTTTGTGCGAATGATGGGAATGAACCATAGTCATGATGGCATGCGATTAGTCCCATTCATTGCATACACAGTCATATTTGTCACATATAAATTTTTATTTTTATTTTGC
This sequence comes from Dalbergia cultrata, assembly GCA_031216105.1. NCBI lineage: Eukaryota > Viridiplantae > Streptophyta > Magnoliopsida > Fabales > Fabaceae > Dalbergia > Dalbergia cultrata. The sequence continues at coordinate 7,549,144 of CM062345.1, forward strand.
ACATTTCTTAATTGTTAGAAACTTTTTTGGGCTAGAAAGGTTTAGGTGAGGATAAGTACAGGTATCTAACTAGAGTTGGGGTTTATATATCTCTCCAGCAATAAAATCCTCATATCAATCAAGAGATTCAAACATAACGTCCTTATGGTAGATGAACCAAACCTTAACCAACTATACCATACTCGTTGGCAATTGTTAGGAATTTACTTAAGATATATATATTTCTTAAATATATTTTTTGACTCAGTCTTATTGATTTAATTCGTGAGTAAGAAAATTTATTCATTATTTGATATTTTATTTAACTATTATTTTGTTTAAATAATTTAATTATTCATTAATTTATATGTTATGTATCAATAAATTATTAATGACAGGATATCCTTAAAATTTCATATTTACATGAACTGAAAGCATCGTATTTTTTTGCTGATGAGAGGACCATATTTATCATACCCAAGGTAATTATATTTTTCCCATAATACTGTTCATAAATTATAAAATAATGATAATATATGAAAAATAAATAAATAAGAATGTGTACTGCATGGGTCATTATTTTGGATATGGATAAAGGGTGGTGTTTTAAGTGTGTTATTGGAATTTATAAAATTTTAGAAAAACATGATTTTTTTTAACACAAATTGCTATAGCAATTTACTGTCATTATCAATTAAAAAATTAGTATTTTTTAACACACAAATCACGATGTTTATAACTAGATTTATTTATGTTTATAACATGTGGCCACGAGAGAAGGGAAATTCGTAGACACTGGGAAAGCGAAAATTGTATTCTTATCTTGCTTCATTAAATATGTAATTTTGAGTATCACCAACACTTCCTTAAAAAGAATCTGGATATCCAAAGTAATTAGACCGAGTCTCCGAGTGCATGTCGTCTTTTTTTACGGGTTTGGCGTAGCTTCTAATAGCTTCTTTATTTGAAGCTATAGCATTGTCTATGTAACAAATCATCACATGGGATCATACGTTATCAATAATCATTATCTTTCATTTGGCTCTCTATTCTTTCCCTCTCAATCAGTTTTTATTTATTTTTCATCATTCCTCCAAGTTTGATACTGTTCATGATATGAGGGCTAAAAGGATATTCAAAGCACGTAGCATCAAGTTCACTCTTTATTCATAAAGAGGTCGGAGTTAGAATAGATTCTCAAATGAATAATGTTCAGTGTTCAATAAAGTTATATAATAACACTACACCTACACTCCAAATTACACATTGTTCTTCTCAAATAATTGTTTCAAATTAGATTAAGAGAATTATTGTGCATGAAAGGAAGCTGAGGCTGAAACGGAAAGCTAGTAATATTCAAAATGGGAGCAACAAGACCATGCTCTTGTGTCTCGGCTATTGGCTTTGATCAACACTATGCATATGGTTAGGGTGTGACTTTGTATATCAGATTCGGATTATTTATAAAAGGTACTTGGAGACTTGGGCCTCTGATTATTAGATCTGTATATATGATCCAACAACTGCGATTTAGTCTATTTAATGAGTAATTTGTTTACGTTAGAATTAGATATTTTACTAGAAAAACTAAAAACTTTGATGCCATCAAATTTTAATATAATTGTTCAATTTGATGTTATTAGTGATTACCATAATAATTATCTCAAACTTTTTGTATAAAATAATATATAATTATATAAAAATATTTATATGAATAGATTATCAAAGTTAAAATTAAATGACAAACATATATTTAAACATGACCAGATGAATCTGATTCATTTAATCTCATGCGGTAAAAGTGCAATGGTTTATGCAAAATGTGGATCAACGCAGTAGTATAACTCATTTAAATACATATGAAGGCCCGAGGATAAGATGACTAGATTGGTCCCACCTACTCATCACATTCACACCTTATAAGGATGACTGGGCTTTGTACATCATTGGGGAGTAATTGTGTACATCCTTGTATTATGTTTGATAGTAGAGACGAAGTATGGGGTAGAAAAATTTTCTGTCTCAGAAAAAGTGGGGATAGTAGAGACAAGATACAGAAACAGAAACCTTCATCGCCAATCAATGGAGATAGATATCATGTCTTATACTATACAATCAAACATGATATAAACAAGATTTTTTATGTCTTTATCTCTACTATCTCTACTGTTTCTATATTTCTTATCCCGAAACAGGAAACAAATGCTATATATCTTAGTTCTCTTCATCATTAACAACTCCCCTTCAATGAATAGTACACTTTCCTTCACAAATCGCTACCAAGCAACTTCCCATTTGAGGGCAATGATTTGCTCTGGGCAGTGATTTTTTGTGTGACAAAACACTAATAAGCGATTTACATGTTAAAAACATCATTTTAGCCCAAATTTCCCATTAATCCCATTTCATTCAAATACGCGTGCTTATACATCATTATAAAAAAATTTTCCCGTACTGCATCACGCACCGAAAAAAGAAAGAAGAATGTGTACTGCATCTGTAAGCAAAACGAGATAAGATAAGCTGATGTTGACGGAGGGACCTACCGCTTTTTGGAAGGTACATACCTATGGTGGGATGATAGAACAGTAGACACAAGCTGCATAGCATAGCACGTCTTTGTACATCTATGGCAAAAGGGGTATCCTAGGGACAGGTGCATTTGGAATATGTGGTACATGCGGAAAAGTACAAGTACGGATAGTCCCTGATCACACGTGTACGGCTCTGGTGCAATTGAAGACGCGTTACGGGATTCATCGTCTTTTTCATCATTCAACTTTGTTCCAGTGTCGTTTGGATTTATGGGTACGGTTGTGTACCTAATGGGCACAAGCAAAAGCGAAAAGCAAAAGCAAAAGCCGAAAGCCGACATGATGTGACCACCACATGCCAGCTTGAAAAGTTGTGCCTGGTTCTTCACTGTTGATCTCCATATCCATGTTAAAAATCTTCTTTTTATCTTGAAATTGCCACGTTTCGCTGTCATGTGCGACATTGTGAGTTTATATTCGTAGTGATCGAAGAAACGAACTTAATTGCTTTGATTAGATAACTAAGTATATGTTTTAATCTGATTCATAAGCTTAAAAGGCCAAGGCACTATGGATTATTAATTGAGTAGAATTATTTATACTCACACATATTGTGTTAATATATTTTCATATATTATTAGATGAGATGTGAGTCTTAAATTAAGTGTTGTCCATACCCAATTCAATAATAGATAAGAGTGTGTTGGTATGATTTTGTGGTTGTGATAGCTTTGGTCTAATGGCCTCTCCAAGTTCTAGGAATTTGTTTTCTGGGGACATTCTCCTAGATATTTTTGTATTGGGTGGTTTTTGTTGATTTGTCTTAGAGGCTAGTGCCATGTCGTGCAATTCATTTCGTTTTGCTTACTCTCTGTTTTTCTTGTTTCTTTTAGATTATGTCCCTTCTATTCAGCAAATGGCCATGCCATTTCAACTAAAATAATTATGTACATGCATAAATTATATAATTAATCAAAGTTATAATGCAAGCGTGCAACCATGATATAGCATAAAAGATTTCATATTGAGTTAAAAAATAAAATAACTTCATTATACTATTAAGAGTGATGTAAAGGTTTTTAACTTATACTGTTGCAACCTATGCAACAAAAATTCGTTGCTCGTCTTGACAGAGGCACAAACAACAAATTATAAAATAATGATGATATATGAAAAATAAATAAATAAGAATGTGTACTGCACCTATAAGCAAACGAGATAAGATAAGCTTATATTGACGAAGGAACCTACCTCTTTTTGGAAGGTATACGCCTATGGTGGGATGATAGGGCAGTAGACGCAAGCTGCATAGCATAGCATAAGCACAGCACGTCTTTGTACATCTATGGCAAAAGGGTATCCTAGGGACAGGCACATTTGGAATATGTGGTACATGCGGAAAAGTACAAGTACGGGTAGTCCCTGATCACACGTGTACGGATCTTATGCAATTGGAGTCGCCTACGGATTCATCTTCTTTTTCATCATTCAACTTTGTTCCGATGTGGTTTGGATTTATGGGTACGGTTGTGTACCTAAAGGGCCAAAAAAAGAAAAAGCAAAAGCGAAGCCTAATGCCAACCTAAGCTAGAGCAAGTATGATGTGACCACCACATGACAGCTTGAAAAGCTGTGCCTGGTTCTTCACTGTTGATCTCCATATCCATCTTATAAAGCTTCTTTTATCTTGAAATTGCCACGTTTCACAGTCATGTGCGACATTTTAATTTTATATTTGCAATGATCAAGGGAACGAACTTAATTGATTCGATTACATAAATAAGTATATGTTTTAATTTCATTCATAAGCTTAAACGACCAAGGCACTACTCAATTATTAATTGAGTTGTGTTATTTATAATAGTAGTTTGTGAGACACTGTATCAATAAATTTTTACCTATTATTAAATAAGATGTGAGTCATAAATTAAATGATATTCACCTATTATTAAATACGATGTGAGTCATAAATTAAATGATATTCACATTCCATTTAATAATAGATAGAATTATATCAATAAAGTATTCTATAAATAATAAATAAAGATAATATTTCGCTTATTAATTGAAAGAGCATAGGCCTGCTGATTTATTTTGTGCAAACCTTGTGGTTGTGAGAGATTTGGTCTAATGGCCTCTCCAAGTCCGAGGAATTTGTTTTATGGGGACGTTCTCCAAGAGATTTTTTGTCTCGGGTGGATTTTGTTGATTTGTCTTAGAGGCTAGTGCCATCTCGTGCAATTCATTTTCTTTTGCTTACTCTTTGTTTTCCTTGTTTCTTTCAGATTATGTCCCTTCTATTCACCAAAAGACCATACCATTTCAACTAAAATAATTATGTACATGTATAAATTATATAATTAATAAAAGTTATAACGCAAGCGTGCAACTATGAGAAAACATAAAAGATTTCATAGAGTTAAAGTTAAAATAACTTCATTATACGATTAAGAGTGATTTGAAGGTTTTTAACTTATATAGTTGCAACCTACGCAAAAAAAAAAAAAAAAAATCGTTGCTCGTCTTGACAGAGGCACATACATCAACGAGTTGAACAATTTACTGTATACAATTCACCAAAACCACCACCTACTCCCATTGTGACTCATCAAATGTATAACTCCCCTATTTTCCATGTCTTCCCTTACCATATTTTTCTTCGTTAATTGTTTCTCCTTATATTAATTTTCCAACCCTCTTTCCTTTCCAGTTGACGCCTTCCATCATCACCATATCATTCATTAACCACAACTTTTTGTTTCATTTTATCTGGTACAAAGCCATTAAATTCTAAATCTTCATCTTCACTGATTGATGGAAATTCATATCATATCGTTGGCTACAGCTAGATTTTCAATGATAAATAAGAAGCCAAAAAAAGAAGAAAATAAAATTAAAAGAATAAAATAAAAAGCTATTATATTAAAAAAAATATTAATATAGACTTGAGTTTATGATAAATTCTATACATGACATGATCTCAATAAGTGTTTTTATAATATTTATATATTTTTAACTTTAAATTCTGATTTGAATAGATGATATGTTACAACATATAGGATTAACTGTGAATCTAAAATTATCTTGTCATTATTTCTATATTAAAATTAATTCAATTATTTTCCACATATTTTATTTTATACTAGCTCTCAGATTTTTGTTTATTCAAATCATTAATACGTATAACCTATCAAATCTCAACGAATGCAAGGTGGGTCAGGTCAATTTACAACGAAGAAAAATCAATATTTTGATTTATAAAAAAAATTGAACTTAAGATTTTAATCAAAGAAAATAAGAATTAATTTCTACATACTATAAAATAATTTTATATCATCAACTAATATAACTCACCAAAATGACAAGTTATCTGACTTCTTTAAAATGAGAAGGTTGATAAAATATAAAAATAAGATGTTAACCACCGTTAAATCATTTACTATGACTTACACACAATGAAAGTTAATCATCTAAAGATGATTTAACTATTTACTTTTACACTTTATTAATTTTCTCACTTTACAGGAGCTTAATCCATGGAATAGCCACCACTATCACAATCATCCATTATAATTTGTTATTTCGATGAAATCCTATTAACTAATAACCAAGGCATAGAAATTCAACTATAAAAAAAAATATTAAATCACTAAAACTAATTAGATACGATTAGTAATCCAATTATTTTTAAAGATTTGGTTTTCAACCTGAAATTTTTTTTTTCATTTTAATTTTTAAGAAAAGATACCCTTCTTAAAAAGAGCCGTGATTAATAATAAATAAAGAAATCAAAAGTACCAGACATTAACACCCACTCTTTAGTCCCCTCATTATAAGAGATCACTCCAGCCATCAATCCAACCCCCAAACCCGAACCACTCTCTCCCAAATATATCTCTCTCTTTCTCTCTCTAATTCCCAAATCCGAGTCTCTCTCTTTCTATTCTCCAAATATGGTAGCCGAAGACGTTAACCGCTACCACCATCACAACGACGCCGCCAACGACGGCGGCGACAACCACCACAAGGCGCTGATATTCACGTACGGCACCTTGAAGAGAGGCTTCTCAAACCACCCGCTACTCCAGGACCTCATGCGAACCGGCGACGCTTCATTCGTCGGGCCCTACCGAACGGCCCAACGCTACCCTCTCGTCTGCGGGCCCTACCGCGTCCCCTTCCTCCTCAACATCCCCGGCTCGGCCCACAAGGTCCACGGCGAGTTGTACTCCGTCACCGCCCGCGGGCTGGCCCACATGGACGAGCTCGAGGGCACCACGCGCCAACACTACGAGCGCCTCCCCATCAAGCTGGTTCCGTTGACAGAGGAGGCGGAGAAGGAGGAGGAGGAGGAAGGAGAGGAGGGTACTGACGTGGCGGCGGTGCTAACGTGCGCGGAGGCATATTATGCGCACAGGAACTACGCGATGGAGATGTGGAAGAGGAACGGGAAGAGAGGGTTTAGGTGTTACACTGAGAAAGAGGCGAAAGGGTACGTGAAGCGCAAGGATAGGCCTCAGCACTTGACCTTCCTCGATCACATTCGCTTGTTCCTTTCTTCTTCCGACTCAGAACTAAATCAATGAATCTACATGAATCTTTCTTTCTTTTTTTTCACTTTAGTTTTGTCCCACACAGATATTTCAGTTTTTATTTTTATGTGGAATAAAAAATTTACCTTAAAAATATTAGGAAGGTGTTTGTTTGTCTTAGGGTGTTCAGTGTTGTGTTTATGTTATGTACTACTGTGTGGATTGGTGGGGGTGGTTAGTTGGTTGAGGGGGCGATGTTGAAGAGGGTTGTTGGGATTCAGATACTCAGATTCTGTTTCTGGTGATGGTATCAATGGGAATTTCTCTCTTCTCTTTATTTGATTTCTTGTCATTGTTAATATTAAATTTTGCAAAATAACTAGAATAGTAGACATGTTGGCTTATTAAACAAATGATGAATGAATAATCAGCGGGAGGACGAAGAATGGTGTCCAATGGTGTGTAAACTAAGACGTGAAGGCCGCAGCTAATTCAATATTTTTGGCCGTGGGTCAAAGTTGGAAATGAATTTAATATTCAAGAGTGGGTTGTTGCCAGTTTTTGATTCAGCACAGCAGCCCAGTCACAGAATCAGAAGGGATATACTGCTGGAAATAGGTCAGGACCTCGCCCATATGCTCCCAGCAGGAAGAGTAGAAAATTCAATACGTAGCAATGATATTTTATATACGCCTTAAAGTACAATTTATAGTCACGGTTTTTAGTGTATTTAATAATAATGATTGAATGCGTATGTAGAGTTGGATAGGTCAGCTTCTACGGAACAATTTTTTTTTTCAAGAATACTAATTTCCGACCTTTTTCTAATAATTTTTTTTTAGTGACAATAAATATAGATTATTTTGATTTTAGTTGCTTTAAAATTTTTGTTTTGACTTCATTCCTTTTTTTCTTTATTTTTTATCTTTATTGTTCTAAATTTTTGCCTCACTAAATATTTTTAGTATGCACTTAATCATTACACATATTGAAAATATTATTTTTGCACCTTAAATATTTTAAACATCTTTTGATCCTTATAAATATCATTGTTTAACATTGAATTTATATAAAAGGGACCAAAAACACAATGATAGGAAAAAAAAGAGGGACCAAAACAGGAAGAAAAATTTTAGAGGAACTAAAATAAAAGTGATTCATTTATAAGGATTAAATATATATTTAAGCCTCTTTACAATAATAGTAAAATTAATTTCCTTGTTTAACAAGGTGTTTGGATTTGCTCTTAACATATTAGTTGTTTTTACTATCTTCGAAAAGCAGTTTCTCGTTGTATTTTAATCTTGTCGCTGTTTCTCATAGTATTCATTTTCTCATCGACAACGTTAAGTTTAACAATGCCATGATCTGTCGCTGGCACAAAGATGAATTCATTACATACTTCTTGAACAATCTCTCTTTTATTTGGAATTTTCCTTTTCTTATACGATAATAAATGAACATGTAACGTCACGCTATCGGGTGTTGGAATATAGAGGCTCGGCGGCAGAGGAATGCTTTGCCTTCACATTTGTTTTTTATGAACATATACACTGGAGAACGCAGACAGAAGAAGAGTGATGCAGCCTAGAAGCCTAACCACCATGCATTTGATTCCCCTTTCTCTCTCATACAAAATCAACAAGTATTTCATTTATCTTATCAATATAAAGTTTGGGTTAAGGGAAAAATTTGTCTCAATCCGAACTCATTAAGTGCTTACAGAGGTACTTATAGATCACCCACTAACAACGAAAACATGAGAATCAAACTTAAGTCATGACAATACATTAGCAGAAGATTGACTATGGCACCGTTTATTCCTAATAAGAATGCAATTCCGAATAAAAAGCTAAAAATAAAAAAAGTATCAGCGAAACATGACACGTAAGAACAATTCTCTACATGGCCATAATTCAACGATATAAAGTAGGCCAACTAAAAAATACATATATAGACAATAATTGTGTTAGTGATTCTCTCAACATAAATGTATTAATACCATTAACATCAATGGAATCTTGACAGTGATCCTGAACATTCATCTATTTACTATTTTTACTCACCCTTTAAACAACTGAGCATGGCCAGAAGCCACAATTATTGAATAAATAGTCGGTTTAAATGAATTAAGATTCTCATCCATGGCAACTGAAACAATTGGCCGAAACTTTGGTTAATTTATTTTGGGAAATTTGCACTTTCCCCTCAACTATATGCTATTTAACCCTCAGCTTAAAAAAAATATGCAAAACGATCCTTTGACATTTTCTTAATATGCAAATCGACCCTTTAGTTGATTTTTTTCATCTATTATTGACAAAAATAACACATTCCAAAAAATTTAGAATATTAAGTTACATATTATTTATTAATTTAGGGTATCGGTTGCATCTAACATAAAGTTTTAGGGAGGTATAATACACATGTTTTCAATAATAATAAACAAAAATTTGATAGAAGAGCTATAGTGCACATGCAGAAAACATTAGGGGGTCGATTTGCACATTAAGGATAAAATGCAATTTTATCGTATATTTTTCTATTTTAAGATTTGCAGTCGGCCATTGAATGGAAGAAATGAAGCAATACTTGGGCAATTTTCCACTTTTTCAAAAGGAAGGAAATGTAATACGTGTGAAGCAAGAACGGAATTAATATAAGAGAAGTGCTATTTTAACACCTAAAAGTGGGTGTCTGAAACAGACACCAACTTTTTAACCGTTGGATGTGATGGATGTTAAGAATAAGTGGAGACATCCATCATATCCAATGGTTATAAAGTGAATGTCTGTTTTCAGACACCCACTTTTGGGTGTTAAAATAGTTTTTCTCTTAATATAATACCCCAATTGCATAGAAGACGACACATTAAAAGCCAAGGTCCTACGCACAGTTGTTTTGTATCCATGCAGCCTAGGTGCGGACAACATAAGTGACTATACCGATAAAAAAAAAAAAAAGGTAGAATATATCACCTACAAGGTTAAAAAAACTAAAGCCAAGATGCAAGGAAAAAAATAAAAAAAAGCTTGTAAAAGGACAAAAGGGATATTAATAGATAATTCTAAACTTACATTTTAGTTATTGCATTATACAAAATCAATAAGTGCATAGTGTTACAATATAATTCAATCAGACCAAGCTGTTTAGGCATTTCAAACTGATCATTGGGTTTATCCCACCCAGATTGCGTACCTTCAAGTTGCCAAAGAGAAAAGGGCCATGTTGTTTAGGAATCCTCATTTCATAATTCTGCACTGCTGGTCAAACCCCTGTAAGAAATGCTTCTCAATTAAATTTAGAAAGACATGCCCTCCTAGTGCAGTGTTCAAGTCCAGGGAACTTAAAATATGTATAAAACAGAAATGACAAACCTTATTTATCTAAGAATTCAATACTATCTGTCAATTGTGGTGACCTGCAATATAGCACAAAATATTAAAAATACAGTTTCAGGACTAGACTAGTTATTAAAAATAAAGGAATGATGCAATGAAAATAAATAAATAAATAAAGTAGCTGACATCAGATAGAGTGCAGATCCAGTTCAAATATATGTTCAATTTGGTGACTATAGAAATGCAACTGGAGACCAAAGTTGACATATGCAAAAAGCAGTTTCAATGTATTGATGTTTCAAGGATTATTCGTAGATCACGGATGGGGTTAGTAGCTTAAAAGAATTATGGAGTTGAAATGGGTAGCAGAACGACATCCAGTAGGAAAAGCAGCTGATTTGTTTCCAAAGTGGTGCATGACAGAATCCAAAAGAAGAGCATCAATTCCCTTAAACTCTCCAAAACTAGCTTCCCAATGAATTTCATGGCTCTAAACACTACCCAAACACTACTTATAACCCTACTAACATTAAGTTGAATTTGTAGCATAAAATTTCAGAAATTGAATAGAAATTACAAAGGTCAACCAACTGAGCAGCAGAAAATTCTTTAAGCTTTAGTCTCCACTAATGCCAAATAACACTAGCACTTGAACTAGTATGGCAAAATTGTAAATATGTTAGTACGGCATCACTGAGACTTGAACAACAGCTTTAATGGAAAAGGAAGTTTGAGACCATACTGGGAAAGCATCATTAAAAAGCAAAAGTATCAAGCTCCTTAGTGAATTGTGTTGGCTCATTTGAAAATAGCATTACACATCCCCAAATAATAGCTAAAACTTTTCTTTGACATATAAAAAAGTTTGTTTCAACAATAAAATCTTGGCAGAATATGTTAGGCTTTAAAGTAAAAGTTGATTGGACTGCATTAATTATACAGTTATCTATCCTGTAATATGAGTTTTCATCAGAAACACAACAATATTTTTGTCAGGTTAGGCTTCTCGAAAGTTTATATATGAAATGAGAAAGAAAGGAAGGGTGCTTTCACCCTTGGATGCAATAGTAACCATAACCACTAGAGGATCCAAGAGAGTACCCCTTTACTTTCACTTTATAGAGAAACTCACTTTGGAGGAGCTTTTTCCATTTTTATCCTGGTCATTCTGAAATTGCTCATGGAGTCAGGTTGTGTTATTCTCACTTAAAAGATATGCCAATATGACTGGCAAATACCACCACTACCACACAAGAAAAGAGAATAGAGAAACAGGGGGTAATGGAACTTTCAAAGCAATTACCATCTGTCTGTATGGTTGATGCCAAGTCCATTGCAGGTAAGAATCATGCCTTTAAATCTAGCAAGGTATTCCTGTAGTAAGACATGTCTACCAAAGGTAAGTACACAACAGCAGTTATCCTTAAAGACAATATACACTGAAACAATCATAAATAAGCATAAGTCAATAAATGTTACTTAAATGATAGTTGAGTTCCACACCTGCAAGCTATACTTTTCAATCTCACAGGCTCCAGTTAAATCGTAGTCACAACGCTTGGCAGGATCACTCAACACTAACAAAAAACAAAGAAGAAAAAATAAAACCACAATTATCATATCCATACAACTGTTTACTCTATTCTAAACCATAACCATATGCAGGAGACAAGAATAAATCTTGGTCAAACCATGTAGTGCTGTGGAGTAAATTTAATCCAAAGTATAGCTTACAGACCTATTATTCAGACTCAAAATAATTTTCAGAGTAGGACAAATTTTGGATTCACCAGTAACATTCAAGTTAACAATCTTGTGCAAATTTCAGCATTCATCCAATACCCATTTTCCTAAATTCAGATAGTTGATTTTCAGTTTATATATATATATATATATATATATATATATAGGACAAATTTTGGATTCACCAGTAACATTCAAGTTAACAATCTCGTGCAAATTTCAGCATTCATCCAATACCCATTTTCCTAAATTCAGATAGTTGATTTTCAGTTTATATATATATATATATATATATATATATGTTAAAAAAACCAATCTCACTGTCTCACTGCCAAAATATGTCAAATGTTACATCTGTTTTTTCTCAATTTTTCATTGGGTTTGAGTTTTGTTACAAGCATGTGTGTCCAATTTCCATCCCTTAATCTTATAAACTTTCCAGTTTCCACTAGGAATGAAACTAGGTTCACATGCGCATAAAAGTACACTAGCAAAAGGGAAGAAATAATGAAATAGCTAAATAGTAGTACAACAAGAAGAGGGTGTTGAAAGACATAAAGCGACACAAAAAAGGTTACAATTCAAATCCAAACTAACCATGTGTATATTGTGATTGTGTTGAATATGGAAAAAGAAATATTCCACTTCCAGGGACTGTAAATGTTAAAAAAAAGTATGGTCACAAGTCTTTGTTTTCCATTACAAGAAAGAATTACCATTGTAAGCTTCATTTATCTCTTGGAATTTTGCAGTAACAGAACTGTCACCTTTGTGCTTGTCGGGATGCCATTTCTATCAAATGAAGTAGAATCCCTCATACAAAGTCAAACTTGTCGGAAAAAAGAAATTTCAGAATGAAAAAAGGGTGGAAAGAGCCATGATATACCAACCAATGCGAGTCTTCGGTAATTCAATTTGATGTTTTCATCGGTTGCATCATAATCAACCTCCAACACTTTGTAATAATCCTTGCATTTAGTAAAAGTGCCACATCAATAACAGATAAAAATGAAAAATAAACAGTCAATTACAAATTGTAGCAATAGATATAAAGTCACATACATTTCCTGCTCATCCCACGACATTCTTGCATATGCAGTAACAACATGGCATTTTCAGAGTATGATAGTCACAAATGGCAATAGGAAAGATGTACATATTTTATCAGTTTTAAGAAAGCAAAGAAACAATATCATCCCTAGTTTCCATCAGAAATATCAGAGACAAATTTGAGAAAATGCTACAGAGAAATATGAAGTATATTTAATATCAACAAACTCCTATGTATATGATTCAATTAGTTGGTAAACTACTTTCCTCCACCTTCCCAGATCAATTTTGCAGCAACCAAGCCAACATCCACAACAATCTGCCAGAAGCCCAACTGACTAACAACACTATCAATAAAAACACAGAAACATAGCAACCTTAAATCACCCTCTTCAGCAGTTTTCCCTTTCATCCTATCAACACTGAAATTAGTGCATGTTAACTCAACATTTATCTTCTTCCTCTCAACTCCATACTACCCAACTCAATTACATGACTTTCCTTTTACCCAGTCCACTGCTCAGCAAAGGGTCTCACCTCTCACCTTCCCAGCATAAAACAAAACATAACGAAAAATAAAATAAAAATTAAAAAGTAAACTCAGACAAAAAATGTGAACTTTCACAAATCACAAATGGGCAATGGACTTGGATTAAATTAAATTAAACTTTAGTATCCAAAAACTTCATATGAATCAATTTGATTATCAACAAAATCATAACTTTGGGGGGGCTGAAATTAAGATATGAAAAAGAAAACTGAAATTTAAGATATAAGTTATTATAAAACCTTAGGGTTGGCGCTGTCAGCGGCAGCCATTTGCTACATAAATGGGGTCGACACACGCAGCTTCTTTCGTATAATTCATCGGAATCAGACACAAACTTCGGAGACCAAAACACGGTACGATGAAAAGCAAAAATGCTTTCAACCGACTTGGGACATGCTTCGGAAAATCAAAGGAAAAAGAAAAGAAGAAGAAGAATTGTTGTTAGAAAACAAAGTAAGAAGCAAGCGATTTGTGTGGTCGAATTTTGATTGGAGGAAGAGAGAACAAGCGGGCTTTCCTATGCCACAATTTGGGAATTTGGATGCCGTTTCTAAGTTGTTTTTTTATTTTTATTTATTATTGTTATTGATATTTTTCAGACACTTTTTTGTCTCATTGTGTTTTAGATAAAATTCACTTCGCTCGTTTTTACTCTTATAGATTTAACTGCTACATCATGTCATCTTCAACCTCCTCATTAGTAGCTATAGTGTTTTAGCCTCCTACTTAGTAGTAAAATATTTTGAGTTTTGTTATATAGTATTCCAATGATGTTATGGGTAAAGTTTTGAACCATGCATGATATAGTATTTTACTATTATAATTCAGATTTATTATGTATTTAAGATTATATAGTTTTTGATAGATTTTGTAACAGAACAATTCAGTTTACCTTTTATTTTATAGTTATGGCTTTTATATCGAAACTACGAAAATAATCATACATGTTTATTATCTTTCAAAAATACAAGTTGATTTATATTTAAAAATAAAAATTATATTTACGCTATGCATTTAATACAATTTGATGAGTATGAAGTTATATGGAGATGAAATTTCTTATACGTGGTCATGTTTTTAAATCAAGTCATAACATCATGTAATATAAAAATAATTATTTAATTATAGTTAGAATATGGATAGAAAATACATGCCTAATAATTATGTGTCAAGAAACTAAAGAATTATCTTCTATTTACTGTTACGATGCTAAAATATTTTATATACTCTCTGTTTATTAGAACTGATTTACCTTTTAAAGACTAATATAATATTAATATCAACTATATATATATTTTGTTAAATTAATATCAATATCAATATCAATTATATACAACTGTGTAAATAATAAAGAAAAAGGAGAAAGTGAATGCACCCTGCACAAAACAAATGAGCAATCATCGATGGACCTCTAAGGCGAGAGAAGAGCTTTAACGTGAGGTTCCCAAAATCGGGAGATGACAATAATCGATGGGTAAACCGAAAACAAATAACAAAATAAAAAAAAATTCTAGAGTGCCTTGTTAAACGTAATTTGTTTGTGCTAGTGGGGGATCAGGTGTGTAGAATGGGCTTGAAAGAGAGGATTTGAAATTAATGTGTTGAAGGTTGGTATGTGGGTGTGGTGAGGAAGAAGAACAGGCAGGGAAGTGGACAGAGAAGACACAGTAAGTAGAGGGGGCAGAATGATCAAGAGATGCTGATGATGCACGTGAAAATGAAGGTAAAAGAGGATATGCAATTTAAACCCACGTGGAGGAGCTGTCATTGTCAATAATGACGGTGGAGGGGACAACGAGTGAAGAGTGAGTGAGAAGATTAGGTCTGTCTTAAAGCTTCAAATGACAATAAGAGGCATCTTATTTGCAAAGAAAAGAGAACACCCCCAAATTCCTAACTATTTTTAAATTGGATAAAATGATCTGTAAGAAATTAAAACAAACAGATCAATCTTTTATTTCTTCAAAAAATAGATAAAATAGTCTTTGAAAAATAAAAATAAATAAATGAATCCTTCACTTTTTAAAAATTAGATAAAATAATCATTTCATCAAATTTTTCTATTAATAATATGTTAATTAGATGATACGAAATCTTTAATTATTCCTATCAAACTAAACTATATCTCTTACATTTTCTCACAAACCTTTATTTTCATACTCATTCTTCTCTCTTCTTCCTTCTTTCCTTCACTGAACAAATATACCCACCCAAATAACCTATAAAGAAATGCCTAGTTCAAACATATTATTAACAGAAAAAATTTAACGAAAAACTATTTTATCTGATTTATGAAAAGATAAGAGACTGATTTATCTCTTTTTATTCCTTATGGGTCATTTTGTCCAATTTTTAATAAGATTAGGAACTAATTTACCTATTTTTATTTCTTAGGAATTATTTTATCTTCTTTAAACATTCTTTACCTTCTCTAAAGAAAATAATGCCAGATTAACACACCTTAAATGGGGTTTTTTTTAATCCTCATCCAGCAAAGATTTCGAGAGTTTGGTCAATGATCACATGTCACATTGCTCTCAAGTCAGCTCAGCGCATAACCACTCCTTTCGTTGGTCCCTAGGCACAGTAGAAATCATGAAAAAATTACAGGAGAAAGTCACCAAAGATCGTCAAAAGCATAAAAACCATGTTTTTAAAATTGGATCAATGATCGACCCTATCAAAACACTAGGTCATCGGAATATCGATTTAATCAGTGAATTACTAATTAAAATGGATTAATAAAATAAATATATGAAATATAAATAAAAATAATAAAATAATTTATCTAACTAAGAATTTAATACACTTTAAAAATTTGTATGCTTAAGAAGTATGAGTATTTGGTTTATAATTTTATATACGAAAATAGAAAGAACCTCCTTCTAAGTTTTTCCATAGGAAAATCTTTGACATTATATAAGAACTCATTAATTAGTTCCATTCAGAGTGATATTGTTCTAATACAACAAGAATAGAAGACACAATTCTAGTTTGTCCTACATAAAAATGAATCTAAAGTTCTGAAACGTCCTTGAAACTTACTAAAAACCACTTTCGTTTTAGAATTCTTATTGAAGAAATCGTAGGAGAACAACTTCTCATTTAGAAAACTCCATTTATCGATAGCCCATTGAAATTGAATTTGAAGTTCTGAAATGTCCCTAGCTTCCTATGAGAATATATGGGAGTTGAAATGTCTCATGATAGTTGCAACATGTGAGGTTGCAAGATTGAGAGCTCAATAAGAAAGTGGTAGATAAAACTTAAAGAGTGTGAAAGGTTAAGGGATGTTTGCTTCCGGTTTCTAGTTTTTAATTTTTATTTTCAGTTTTTCAGTTTTTCATAATTTGTGAAAGAAAAACTAAAAAAATTGAAAACTAAAATCTGTAGTTTTCAGAATTTTCAGTTTTTCCTTTACAAATTTTGAAAAACTGGAAATTAAAAGCAATCAGCCCCTTAGTCCCACATGAAAAATGAAAGGAAATGATAATCATGACTTGTGCTATAAAATGTTTCCCACTATTAGTGAGTCCCACATTGCAAGTGGAAGTAAATGGGAGCCAAGTTCTATTTTATAAAAGGATAAGGCTCAGTTATTCTCTTTGAAAGGCTTGAAAACATCTCCAGTTGCGATAAAGTTTTATTGAAAAGAAGTAAAAAAATTTATGTAGTTTAAATTTTAGTGACTCAGCTAGTTTTGTTAATTAAAAAACGAGTCACTGAGTTTTTCTCGAAACGGGACAGTGTTGACTTGGTTACACCGGTGTGCTAGCATATCCGGTCTAAAGAGAAGCTCGAATCGGTCCAACCGGCCAATCCGGATCGAGTTTTATTACTATGCTATGGCACACAAAGTGGAGCAAACACTAATGGACATGCTTTTCATGACAAAACTCATGTAATAAAAGCCATCTCTATACGATGTGATTATTTTGATAAATAATTATTTTTACATTCAAAAAATATATTTTTTATATATTTGAATAATTTAAAAAAATTAAAATTTTAAAAAAATTATTTTTCAGTTTTTTAAAGGCTAAAATCAGTAGCTTATGAAAAAAAATCAGTTCTCAACCTTTTTAGTTATATATAAAAATTAACTTTCATAATCACTTTTTTCAAAATCTGAAATAAACACATTATAAAATAGATTTTTGTTAATTTTTTTTAATTACTTAAGGGTTGTTTGACAAGTATTTTTGAAAATAATTTTTAGTTTTTAAAATCAAGAAACCAGAAAAACTCATTTGGTACACTATTTTTATTATGTTGGTTTTAAAAATAAAAAAAATAAGATTTGATTCTTAAAAACAGAAAGTAGTAAGTAGTTTATATGTGTTTTGAAAAACAATGCGATGGAAAATTTGTCATTCTTTTGTCTTATTGGTTTGTGCACACATTTGAGTCTCATCCAGGATGAAAAGGCTTTTATGATTTTTTGCTCCGAAAACACCATCATCAGTTGATCCATCACCAACAACTCCACTGTGTGACGCCTGATCGCAGTATTGCAAGCCCAAGTCCCCACGCCTGTTCCCTGGTTCCCCCTCCGTCCCCGTGGGGTCTCTAAACTCAATAAAAAAAATTGTTTTTGCTCTGCCAACAACAACTACTACATATCAATGACAAAAACAACACAATACCAAAACAAAGTGTATCAATGCCCCAAAAAAGCAAATAGCAGCAACGACATTATAGATTATGTCCCAAAAAGAAAAAAACTCAGAACAAAGAAGAGCTTGCATGTGAGAGGAGAAGCATAGATCCGACGAGGAGATGGCAGCGATTCGTGGTGATGCTCACCGGAGATGAACCAGATGGTGGCAATTTGCATGCAACAGGGAGAGTGGCTTCACGGTCATCGCAAGGAATGGATGGTGCTGCCATTCACAGAGATGCTTGGCATTAAGGTCACTGATGACGCAGAGGAGGAGCATCGCTGGTGAGCTTTGGCAGTCAGTGGGTGTCATCGAATCTCCTTTTCTTTTCTCCAATTAGGTGGCTGCACAAAAACTGCTTTGCCAAACAAGTTCTTTATTTAATATCATTTAAAAACTATTTTGTGAGTATAATTGCCAAGCAAGATTTTTTATTTTTTAAAATTGTTTTGAAAAACTAAAAAACAAAATATCATTTCAAACAAGCCCTTATTTTTTCAAACATATAAGTTCTAAAATCAAACTCAAAAATAAAATCATATGCTTGATTGTATTCCATATAAAAAACTAGATCTTGCTGTTACTAAATACATTAAAAACTTTTCATTCCTGAAAATTTAGAGAATAAAAGTTTTAAATTAGTCTCTCATATTTTAAAAAATGGACAAATTAATTCCTTCATAGTTTGTACAATTAAAATATGCTTACATAAAACTATCAATTTATCTATTTTTTAAATATGAGATAATAATTTGAAACTTTAAATTTAAAGGATTAATTAGTCCCTAATATATAATTTAGGGACCAATTTAGATATTTTATAAAATTTAAAAGTTGCCACAGCTAACAATCCTCGACCCCTACCAGATGCAGCCCATTTGCTATATAATACATAAAAGAGAAATCTATAGTCTCGTATGGATCTTCCTACTGGTTGATGATTTGTTCCCCAAAAGTCTATTTTATGGCAATGATGTGTGGGGATGGATAGGTGTAGAAAGAGTAATGTTATTTTGACTCATATTTTGTAAGATATTATATTGATACACTTATATTTATTATTGGATTGGGTGTGTGACCCAAATTAAGTGGGGTCTATATTCAATTCAATGGTGGATGTGAGTGTGTCGACATAGTATCCCGTATGAGTCAAAATAACATTACTCGTGTAGAAATGGGGATAGAATATTTATGGATGAGTTTAATGAATACGAATAATTGAATATCATTATTTCGCTATCTTTTTGGTATAAAAGGGGGTACAGTAGCATTCTTGGAACCGCACCTCCTCTTCTCTTTTCAGTTCAAAGTCTAATTTTAGCTTTAAGAAGGAAGTAGGAGCTGAATTCTACCTACAATGACGACCACTTCACAAGTCATCACATGCAAAGGTATTAATCAACCGTTTATTAAGCATGTCCACCATTTTGAGTTTCCATGTTATTTGCAAACATTATCATTCAACTTTTCCGTAGTAGGAAACTAGATAAGATCAAAGTGGCTGATATTATAAGTAACTACATATTGTGGTTTGGATACTGTAGCTGCAATATGCTGGGAGGCAGGAAAGCCTGTAACGGTAGAAGAGATACAAGTAGATCCACCAAAAGCAACCGAAGCTCGACTTAAGATGCTTTGTGCTAGTATCTGCAGCACAGACATCTCAAGCATTCAAGGATCCCCATATGTTAGATTCTCTCCATTCCTTTCCTTTGAGTTATTAACAAATTTTCCACACAAAAACTCTTTGGTTTTGTTTCGATTCAGATTTCATTTTCCGTTTTCAGCCTATTTCCTATGTTTTTAGGATTTTGAAAAAAAAAAGAAAAAAGATAAATTTTTAATATTTCATTCACAAAATTATAAAAGTAGAAAACAAATTGAAAATTGAATTTTTTTTTTTAAACCAAAAAATGTTTTTTTCATCGTTCTTCCACTAAATTAAAGGAGTACTGCCAATTGCTTTGCAGTTTAATCATCCTCTAGCAGTTGGACATGAAGGAGTTGGGTAAGCTACATACACAATACCTTTAACTATAAATGTTCCAATACATGTAATAAGAGGTTGAAATTTTCTGTTGTGGCTTGATTGTGTCTACAATTAATTTCATTTCATGAATGATGAATTATATTATTAATTGCAGTATTGTAGAGAGTGTCGGGGAGCAAGTCACAAATGTGAAAGAAGGGGATGTGGTGATTCCAACATACATAGGAGAGTGCCAAGAATGTGAGAATTGCATTTCAGGGAAATCCAATTTGTGCATGACAAACCCTTTGAGAGCGACAGGTTTGATGCCTGATAACACTTCAAGGATATCCTGCAGAGGCAAGAAGCTGCACCACTCTTTAAGTTGCGCTACATGGTCAGAGTACACAGTCATTGATGCCAACTACATAGTCAAAGTTGATCCAAGCATTAATCCAGCTCATGCCAGCTTCATCTCATGTGGGTTTTCAACTGGTTTTGGAGCTGCATGGAGAGAAGCCAAGGTTGAGAATGGATCAAGCGTAGCTGTTTTTGGTCTTGGGGCTGTTGGATTGGGGGTATGGATCAAATAGATTTGCTTGTAGATGTTCGACTTAGTTTACTTTTTAGGGTGCTATTGGATGAGATTCTGCGGCTAAAATCAAATTTTTCAACCAAAAAAAAAAAATCATTTTTTGTATATTTATATCAATTTTTTTGAAAATGAGCAAAATTTTAAAAAAATCGGTTTTCAATTTTTTTTTTCAGTTATGTATAAATTTAAGTTTATATTTTTTTAATCTCAAACTAACACTCTCAATTTTGAGCATTATTTTCTAATTTGAGTATAAACTAGTACGATGACCTTGTACTGCAGGCTATAAGTGGATCAAAAATGCTGGGGGCAACCAAGATAATAGGGATTGACAAGAATGAGATGAAGAGAGAAATTGGGGAAGCTTTTGGAATGACTGACTTTATAAATCCGGGTAATAAGTCTCCTTCACAATTGGTGAAGGAACTAAGTGGTGGAATGGGTGTGGATTATTCTTTTGAATGCACTGGAGTTGGCCCTTTACTTACTGAATCCTTAGATGCCACAAAAATGGTAAGTTTCATCTTCTCAAACACTAAAGATTCTTGTATGGTACAATTCTAACATTTAATTTCTAGGCACATTCATAAAAAAAGAGGTTAGTGAGACTTATGCGTGAGTATGTAGTGAATAAAATTGAAGGAACCCATTTTTACTGTATGCCTAAATATCATTTTTATTATATGATTTGTTAAATTTGCATCTATATTAGAATCTCTCCTCAGACACTGTTTGGCTTGATCACATTAATCCTTGATCACGGAGTCATGTACAAAATATTGCATTAACCTTTACACATTGTTGTTCACTCTTCTTGTTAAACTTTCGTGTTCCTAATTCAATCTCCTATACATATAGGGAACAGGTAAAGCAATAGCAGTTGGCTTAGGAAATGAACCTGTTGTGTCGTTGAGTTATGCTGCCATTTTTTTTGGGAGAACTTTGAAAGGTACTATTTTTGGAGGGCTAAAAGCCATATCGGACGTTTCCACTATAGCTGACAAATGCCAGAAGGAGGTATGCTCAAGATATTTTACTTTAACACATGCACTGCATAGGTTAGTTATTTGTTGCATATGTTTTAATGCTTATGTAAATGTCATCTAATTGGGCAATTGGACTATTGAATTACCATTTCACAGGAATTCCCTCTTCAAGAACTATTCACCCATGAGGTCTCATTGGCAGATATAAACCAAGCTTTTGAGTTATTGAAACAGCCCAATTGTGTGAAAGTTGTCATCAAGATGTGATATTTCTAGCAACCGTATCTGATAATTGAGTAACAAGAAGGTTGCCAATAATGGTTGCAACGAATCATACGCAACTTAAGTCAAAGGCTATTATTTCTACTCTAAAGTTTTGTTTAATTAGAAGGTAAAAATAAAGATAGATATTTCATGATTGAGCTTTAAGGTTATATATATATCTATATCATGTCGTTGTATTTTGCAGTGGAATGCAGAACCATACAGATTCGTACGGAACGTAACTTTATTTATATTATTTCATTATTTAACTATGATTCACGACATAAAGAAATATATGGTTTAATTGCTCTGTTATATCTAGTCTTTACAAGCTTCATATCGCTCCCTATTGTACTACTTGTTTAACAAACTCTGTGATTAGGTCCTTAAATTACCAATTTACACTGTAAATAAAAGAAAATTTCTGATAATACGTAAAATATTGTGTGATGTGCACAGTTATCACATTGACTAGAAATTCATTAATACCGAAAGAAGTTTTATTTTTTCATCAAATTATAACTTAATCATCTTTATCTCTTCATTCACTACTATATTTTCTATACCATTATCAAATGCAATTCCATCTATTTCACTGTCTTTATCCATCCCCGTCTCGAGATACTTTCCAAAGACAACCTAACATAACTTAATCATCTTTATCTCTTCATTCATTACTATATTTTCTATACCATTATCAAATGCAATTCCATCTATTTCACAGTCTTTATCCATCCCCGTCTCGAGAGACTTTCCAAATGCAACCTAACAAAACTTTGTAGAACCCACATAGCTAATTGAACAGTAAATGGCGGTATGGAGAAAGAAAATATCTCCTCTCTTGATTAGACAACTCGTCAATGATGCACCGATAAACGACAACTCGTTCACCCCCGTGAAAAAACACGCAGTCAGATCAAGGATGGGATGCTTTTTTTCCCTTCTTGTCCAAATCGTTTTGACCTCATATATGTTTCTGTCCCTTCTGTGTCCAGAGCTCGAGCACAAATTCCGGAAATTTAATTCTATCAAATAATTAAGCTAATCCAATAGAATTAAAATAACCTGGCTAGACAAGAGTTTTGAAATAATACTCTTATTTCCATGTCTCCTTATCACTTTATCACTTAATTTGATTTCACGTTTGCGTAAAAAAAAATATATACAAATAGTTTTTGAAATTTTTTTGGGCTTTATCTCACATCAATAACTCAACTCCTACTATGTAGTTTCCTTTGAGAAGGATACATGAATCCCAAATATAGCTAGGAATCCGTTCAAATTGATCAAGCAGTCGTCATCTATTTTTATTGCTAAACTCTTACAACATGAAAAACATCAAAAGCTATGTCCCCTCTACTTATCCAAGGAATGGAAGGAAGGTTTTCCTGAATTAAGACCTCGCAGTGAATAACCATTAACCAATATGCTTTTTTATTTTATGCCTTTCAATATAAATGCAACTCAATTTGTTAAAAAAGCTCAAAAATAATACACCAGAGTGTAATTTGTCCATGTCGCTAGCTAATTATAGCTAGCTTCTGTGTCTATATATAGGAAACGGTAAAACAATAGTGGAGGAACTGAAGTTATTGTATATGCCTTTTGGGCTTGCTGCTATTATGAGGGGTAGAAATTTGAGAGGTTCAATTTTTGGAGGTTTAAATGCTATATCGGACCTGTACCGGTGTACCCCAAAAATAATTGAAAAAAAAAATCTCTATCGGACCTTTTAACTATAGCTGACAAATGCCAGAAGGAGGTATTTATGCTCAAGATATTTGATTCATTTAACTATGACATGCACATGCATAGGTTATTTCTTGCATATGTTTTTAATGCGTATGTAAATATCATATAGTTAGGGTATTGGCCTATTTACCATTTCACAGGAATTCCCTCAGCAAGAAAGTTTTCATCCATGAGGTCCCATTGGCAGATATAAGCCAACCATTCGAGCTAGCTATTGTGTGAAATTTGTCATCAACATTTGATTTTCCAGCAACTACATACATCTAACAAGAAACAGAAAATCTTCAATAATGGTTATAAAAATCACCTGCAACTCCGGTCCACGTGATTTTAGAGTAGAGTACATACATGTCAAGGACAATTATTTCTGTTTTGAGAGTGACAGAGAGTTGTACTTGTGAATTATTTCATCTAAGTATCTTACAAATAAAGAATCCTTACATGATTATATATAGCTGATCTCGAGAACACATTGTTAGATTTCATTTCATGACATTGTATTTTGCAGTTGAAATGCAGCATCCTACAAATTTATAGTATTCAATATCTATAATGGCTATATATTTTTTTGGTAGGGTAAGAAAGAAAGGAAAGCAAACTATCTATCACACAAAAGCAGCAGTTGGATCTCTGGTAACTGTTAATATATATTGACAAATCTAAACTATAGTCAACGACATGGACAAATATACATGTTGTATCTGTTGCATTTAGTCCTTACAATTTCGTTTCGTTTTTATTTGTTCCTTGTATAAGAAATTTTGAGATTAATTCCTTATTCCTGAAATAATTATTCCTTGTCACGGAAATATCAAATGAAGGCCTAACAACTCATATGTTCTGAGCTTTTATAACAGAAGGATGTCCATGAATCATCATCCCTAGTTAAAATGGACGAATGTCATGTTTATAGCTTTTAAATAAGACATTTAGCATTTGGCTATTTAATCTAATTATTTGATCCTAAACACCGTTCAGACTATTCCAATTATTATGAGATATTCAGACCATTATATAAACTTGAGTGGAGCCTACATCAAGTTGACATAACACCCAAATAGACAAAAGTTGGGCCTGTGGAGGACTCCGGAAGGGATTTGCATCTTGGTCCTGAGTGTTAAATACTCTATCATGGGAAGAACAAAGTACGGCACATGAACGCATCTTCATCTCTAGAAAAGCGAGGACATTATTAGTTTGCCTAAACATGACAATACTCTCCTTATCATCAAACATATAATAACAAAACTTCCTCCTTTACAGAGGAATTGACCCCCAGCAAAAAGGTACTTAGATCTAACTCATTCCTAAACCTATTCCCTGTTCCACCTTCCTCTCCATCTAGTGAATTTTTATCCTTGACCATTATGGGATGAAGGTTGTAGTTAGACTATGAACCGAAGACCCGAAGCAACCGACCAAATTAAAGTATACTATCAGTGCACTAGTCTTAGGATGTGTTTGCTTGAGATTTAAAAAAATATATAAATTTTATATTTATTTGAGAAAAGTGATTCTCAGCCACATTATCCCATCCAACCGCCCCCTTAGTGTAGAATTGTAGCAACAATATATCGTAGATTTTAGGAACAGTGCAAAAATAAGTAAGTAAATAGATAGTTCACGGAGATGAGAAATTTACTCGGAGGAAGGGAAAAAAAAAAATAGCTCTTGAACAAGCCAAGGAAGTTGATAGAAAGTCGAAACAAAGAAGCACAAATATATCTTAATCTGGCAACGAACCTGGAGGAACCTTCGAAGAGTAGTAATTATTGACAATGTGAAGGAAGTAGAGGGGAGATTAGTATAACCCTTGCTTTAAGAATATAGTCAAGATTCCATTGTATAAAGGGTCTCCCAGCTAGAGTCAAAAGCTACGTTTGTGAGATATACACCTCGAGCTTCAAGGGAATTAGTCACTTCTTCTGAGTTCATAGAAAAAACACAGAAAAAAATCAAAGTCAGCAATGCAAATTATGCTATATTGATAGCCATGAAGGCAGCTATATTCACCAATGAAAAATTAAGTTTTTGTTAATCAGTTCGTAGATGATAGAAAAGCCCAATTATGCAAGTCCAGCAAGGAAGCCCGAATTCAAACCCAAAGAAACGCCATATGAAGAAGAGCCACTTCGGAATGGGCATTGTATATTCGAGTTTGTTAGCTTGGTTTGTAGGCACCCCTTATTTTCGGATCCTATGACAGATTCACCCCCTCCCACATGCTCTATCCTCTCGGCTGTGATGTGTGCAATGCATACAATTCTCAAGCCATGTACATACGTAAATATGCGTAAGGCTCTGATAATGAACGCAAGCTGCTGAAATATTTTCCCAGCACATCTTCTATCCTTTTAGTTTTCTAAGAATTGATAAGGAAATCAAGAAAAAGTTAATTGAAAAGTAAAATTTTAATTTTTTTTAATAATTAAAAGGTTCAAAAACTTCCAATGAGGTAGAGCCACATGTCCAGTATCATACAGAGAAACAAGAATGAGTTCAGTTTATAGGACAAAGTCACCAAAGATCATCAAAAGCATAAAAAGAAGGACACATAAATGTAAAGCAAACACCAATGGACATATTTTTCATGACAAATCTCATGTAAGAGCAATCTATATATGGTCAGTGTCTAAAAGGGACTTCTGTTAATTGTGTTTTTAATTAATTATTTTTTCATAGATATAAGTTCTAAAATCGATCTCAAAATCTTGTGTTTAAGGAAATTCGGCGTCTTTTCACTCGGATCTGATTGTATTTTAGATTTGCAAAAAAAAAAAAAAAAACTAGATCTTGCTGTTACTGAATATATTAAAAACTTTATAACCTTTTCATTCATGAAAATTTAAGGACTAAATATTTAAATTTATCACTCAAAAATATGTCATAGACAAATTAATTCTTTAAAATTTAAAAGTTTCAAATTGATCTGTCATCATATTATATATCTATATCTAAAAGGAATACTATAAAAAATTATTAAATGGATCCTAGAATCACTTAACTTCCTAAATCACTTTCAAATTCAAATTTTAAAAAGTTGTAACTATCAATTTATGTATGAAAATTTTGAAATTTTTTTCACTTAAAATCACTCCACCTGCTCTTCTTCTTTATTTGTAATAAAATTTAAATTATATTCCACTATTAAATTATCTTACTCAATTTATTACTTTAATAATTTATTAATTAAATATAATATAATAAATTAGAATAAAATCAAATTTAAATTTTAAAATTTATAACTGCCCATTGGTATATGAAAAGTCTTGAATTATACAATTAGATACTTTTTTTTTATAGAGATACGTTTTTATTTTCATGTTAATATTCACATACTAATTTATAGTGTTAGTGAATTATATTATATTTTTTATATGATAGTTAAAATAATTATAATAAGAATCAAATAATTTCAATGACATTTCAATAAATAAAAATGAATTTAATGATATATGAGTATAAAATGACTAGATGTTGATGAATATTTAAAAGTGGATTTTGTTATTTTGAAGAGATTAACATTGATATGTTGATGATATAAATGGATTTTATATTGTCATTTAATTATTTTTTTATTTGTAAAACTTGGTATAATTATGTATGTGTAAAATTTTTTTTATCAATGGTGGATATAAAATAAATTCAATTTTTAAACTACAAACTGAAATTTAGGTGAATAAAAATAAAAAAACCTCTGCACTTTTAGAATGTTGAATAAAATGTTTATCTAAGACTTTGAAGATAATTAGTAAGTAGTTGAGTCTAATTATTTAGCATACATAATAATATATATATGTGTGTGTGTGTATAATTTATCAAATTTAATTGAACATATTATAAATAAAAATATATTTTTTATGAATTATAAATAAGAATATTAAACAATTTAAATAAGTTTTAATTAAAGAAGACTTTGAAAATTAATTTTTAGTGCAGCACGGGAACCATTTAGTATTTTAAAAAAGATGACTAATTGAACACATATTCTTATAGTTAAAAATTATATATACAAAATAATATGAATAGATAAATTTGTCAACTTTTTTTTTATGTAAAGAATTAATTTGGGACTTTTAATGCCAATTTGGGCAGCCACAGCTAAAAATGCTCCGCCCCTCACAGTTGCAACCCTTGTGCCTAGTCATTTATGAAAATGTTGGTTGAGGTTGTCCGAATCTCTGTTTGACGGCAGGGTTCCTTGTTTGGGTTTGGATGGGTCTAAAAAATGAGTACAAATGAATCAGTTTAATTTGTAAATGGGGACTACACTGTTACAGTAATTAGAGTTGGTACAGTCCTGTGCTGGAGGGAGGAAGATGTGCACATGGATGGGCTTTTAGTGAGCTCCACCTGCCATTAACGTCGCCATCTGCTAGCCATTAACACTGGTAATGGTATTTAATTGGAGAGTGGTTATGTGCGTGCTGCTTTTGGGTCGACATAATTAAAGGGGTGGAATTTTTGAAGTGCTTGCCTTCAAGGATGAACTATTCCAAGGACTTGTTTGACTTTTTGGGAGAATTGGGCATGCACCGTTCTTCTACTTCTTTCCTCTGTGTGTGCCGTTTAGATCCCAAGTTTTGTAGATTATGAAATGGAATGACTAATAATAAAATAAAAAATAAATATAAAGAATAAAGTAGAAGAGAGTATAAAAGTTATTTTCATTTCTTCTATAACATTAAAAAGATTTGGTTTTGAACGACAAGAAAAGGATTTATTATTCCTTATTAGTTATATTTTTCCATTTCTTAATTAAAATTATGTTCAAACAATAATCACTTAACTTTAATCTTGACATTCTTTGTCACTCTTTCTATTTTTATTCTCTCAATGATAGGATAATCTATGATTAAAAGTTTTATAGTTGATGAAAGGGAGTGATCATTAATGGAATGAAAGAAATAGAATGACTAGTTGTAAGCCATCATGTTGTTTGGAAGTTTAATAAGGGAAGAGAATGGAGGTTTTATTCTTGTTTGGGAGTTATAATGCAAGGGAATGGAATATAAAGGTGTATACTTTTTATTTTTCACTTTTACCCTTTAACTTTGTTAGTTTTAATTGGAATATATTGATAGTGTAAAAAATTTTTACACATTCATTCAATCATGTAATGATATATCAACAAATATGATTACTTTTTCACTCCACTACTTAAAAAATATACAAAAGAAAATATTTAATTGGATAAAGTGTATCAAAATTAAACCCATATTTTTTATATATCTAAAGCTTTAAAAAATTTTAAAATAAAAAAGTAAAATAATAAGGAGAGATTAAATTTTTAGACTTGTCTTTCCTTACCCCCAATTTGAGAGGTCACTAAAATGGTGCTTCTCTGACCCTATAAGTCCTTTCGTAGCCATTGCTTCCCTTTAATTAAATAACATCTAAACACATAAAATAAAAAATTCACCCTTCTATTCCATACCTTTCCTTTCATACCCTTCTAATCTTGGATTAGCTATTCCACTCTTTCAGGTGTCATCAAGCCAGTGAAAAGATTAGTTACCATAAGATACTTAGTCGTGAACAAAAACAACACCTTTCCTTTTAATTTTACGCTCCCAATCAAGGCCTAAACCACGCGTCGGTCCCACAAATGTGTCTGTCACTCACTCGCAGACTGTACAATTGTAGGTCCGTACAAGAGAATCCACCTTGCTTTGCAATCTTTTTACTACAGATTAAAAGAAAGTATAGTAGCATACTTGGCACCGCACCTCCTCTTCTCTTTTCAGTTCAAAGTCTAAATTTAGACTTAAGAAGGAAGTAGGAGCTGAATTCTACCAACAATGACGACCACTTCACAAGTGATTACATGCAAAGGTATAAATCGACCATTAAGCATGTTCACCACTTTGAGTTTTCATGTATGTTATTTGCAAAAATTATTTTGCAACTTCTTCCGTAGTAGGTAACTGCATAAGATAAATCTGGCTCATATTGTAAGTAAGTACATATTGTGGTTTGGATATTGTAGCTGCAATATGCTGGGAGGCAGGAAAGCCTGTAACGGTAGAAGAGATACAAGTAGATCCACCAAAAGCAACCGAAGCTCGACTTAAGATGCTTTGCGCTAGTATCTGCAGCACAGACATCTCAAGCATTCAAGGATCCCCATATGTTAGATTCTCTCCATTCCTTTTGAGTCATTAACAAATTTTCTATACAAAAACCTTGGGTCTATTTTATTTCAAGATTTCATTTTCTGTTTTCAATTTATTTCTTGTGGTTTTAAGATTTTGTAAGAGAAATAGTACAAATTAAGAAATTTATTTTTTAGTATTTTTATCACAAATCCCCAAAGTGAAAAACAAACTGAAAATAGTAAATGAAAATCAAAAGCTGCTTTTAAAACCAAAAATTATTTTCTTCATCTTTCTTCCACTCACGCAGTACTGCCAATTGCTTTGCAGTTTAATCATCCTCTGGCACTTGGACATGAAGGAGTTGGGTAAGCTCCATACACAATACCTTTAACTATACATGTTCCAATACATGTAATAAGAGGTTGAAATTTTCTATTGTGGCTTGCTTGTGTCTACAATTAATTTCATTTCATGAATGATGAATTATATTATTAATTGCAGTATTGTAGAGAGTGTCGGGGAGCAAGTCACAAATGTGAAAGAAGGGGATGTGGTGATTCCAACATACATAGGAGAGTGCCAAGAATGTGAGAATTGCATTTCAGGGAAATCCAATTTGTGCATGACAAACCCTTTGAGAGCGACAGGTTTGATGCCTGATAACACTTCAAGGATATCCTGCAGAGGCAAGAAGCTGCACCACTCTTTAAGTTGCGCTACATGGTCAGAGTACACAGTCATTGATGCCAACTACATAGTCAAAGTTGATCCAAGCATTAATCCAGCTCATGCCAGCTTCATCTCATGTGGGTTTTCAACTGGTTTTGGAGCTGCATGGAGAGAAGCCAAGGTTGAGAGTGGATCAAGCGTAGCCGTTTTTGGTCTTGGGGCTGTTGGACTGGGGGTATGGATCAAATAGATTTGCTTGTAGATGTTTGAGTTAGTTTACTTTTAGGGTGTGTTTGGCTGAGATTTTGGGACTAAAATTAATTGTTTCATCCAAAAGAATCACTTTTTATATATTTGAATAATTTTATAAAAATAATTAGAATCTAGAAAAAATAATTTTCAATTTTTTCAGTTATATAGCCATTTTTAAAAAAACTGACACAACACACTCTTAATTTTGAGTATTGATTTTTGAATTTGATTATAAACGAGTAGGGCCTTGTACTGCAGGCTATAAGTGGATCAAAAATGCTGGGGGCAACCAAGATAATAGGGATTGATCAGAATGAGTTGAAGAGAGAAGTTGGGGAAGCTTTTGGAATGACTGACTTTATAAATCCGGGTGATAAGTCTCCTTCACAATTGGTGAAGGAACTAAGTGGTGGAATGGGTGTGGATTATTCTTTTGAATGCACTGGAGTTGGTCCTTTACTTACTGAATCCTTAGAAGCCACGAAAATGGTAAGTTTCATCATCTCAAAACACTAAAACTTCTTGTATGGCACAACCCTAAGAATTAATGCCCAAGTACATAGAAGATCTGTGAAACTCATAGATAAAAAAATATATATTGAATAAAGTTGACGAAAACTACTTTTATTGTAAATCTAAATTTCTATGTTAAGCTTGTGTTTATACAAGAATCTCTTCTCAAATATTGATTAGTTTGATCAAATTATATAATCCCTGATCGTGGAGATATGTTCAAAATATTTCATTAACCTTTACACATTGTTGTTCACTCTTCTTGTTTTACTCTTGTGTTCCTAATTCTTCTATCTTCTGTACATATAGGGAGCAGGTAAAGCAATAGCAGTTGGCTCGGGTAATGAACCTGTTGTGCAGTTGGGTTATGATGCCATTTTGTTTGGGAGAACTTTGAAAGGTACTGTTTTTGGAGGGCTAAAAGCCATATCAGACGTTTCCACTATAGCCGACAAATGCAAGGAGGAGGTATGCTCCAGACATTTAGCTATGGCCTATACACTGCATACGTTAATTATTTCTTGCACATGTTTTAATGCTTATGTTAATATCATCTAATTATGGTATTGGACTATTGAATTACCATTTCACAGGAATTCCCTCTTCAAGAACTATTCACCCATGAGGTCTCATTGGCAGATATAAACCAAGGTTTTGAGTTGTTGAAACAGCCCAATTGTGTGAAAGTTGTCATCAAGATGTGATATTTCTAACAACTCTATCTGACAATTGAGTGACAAGAAGGTTACCAATAATGTTTGCAAGGAATCACACGCAACTTCAAGTGATTTTAGAGAACATATGTAAAAGGCAACAATTTCTACTTTTAAAAATGTTATTTGTCACCTTACTTAGCATTGGGTGGGACATGGATTCTACTTGAGTGAGAGTTTATATCTTATCAAATGGAGAATGTGTTATAAGTTAATATGGTGTCTTACATAAAATGAATACAAATAACACAATCATTCTACTTTAAAGTTATATTTGATTTGAGGATAAAAATGAAAATAAATTTTCTATGATTGAGTTTTAAAATTAGATACATGAAATTTAATTATAAAAAATTTATCTTTATTTTTATTCTCTAATCCAACATATCCTTAAAAATTATTGAAAGTTGTTGCTATTATCTATTTTGCTCAAATATCCTACAGATAAAGCATCTAACTGGTTTGGTTCATTTCAAAAGGAAATTACTGTTGTATTTCTATCACCAATATTATCTTATTTCAAAGTTAATTATCTATGATAGTATTTATGTTTTCATTCCTTAGCTATATTAATTTACAAATATAATAATAATACATATACATTACGTTGCAATTGGTTTCATTGTTCCATATTTTAACATATTTTAAGCAAAGTTAATCAAAAGACTTTATGAATATTTTAACTACAAAAACGTTTCAATATCAACAGCTTAATTTTTGAACGTTAGAGGTTTACGTATTGATGTAATGAGTATTGAATTTGGTATATTGGGCAACGGGAAGAAGCCTTACTGGTTTTATAAATAGTGTTACTTGCAATGCTTTTCAGGGAGAGAAAGTATTAAAAAAAAAATTCATGTATTATATTTTATCAACACTTACAATTATTTGTTCTACTAAGTTTTAATTGGTTCCTTTGAGCAAAACCAATAGAGTTGTTCCTGTATAGGCTCACTAGTTCAAGTGTAAAGTTAGTGGGAAGTGGCTGTTGTATCCTGGGGAGTATTAGCTGAAAAGACCATCTGCATCGAGTAATTGACTCGTGGTGGCAAAATACTCTTAAACTCAGTGCCTAGCATGCCTCAGTCAATAAACCCGATAAGTCACTTTATTCTATTTTAATTGTGTTATTTACTTGTCATAGTTAGCTTTATAAATTTTGTGACTCATGGTTTATATTATGTCAAATTATTTCTTATCTTATTTGATTTCATTTGTATTATTCTAATCAATTTTCCCAACAATTACTTCATTTCATGTCGTTGCATTTTGCAATGGAAGTGCAGAATCATACAGGTTCGTATGGAACGTAACTTTATTTATATTATTTCACTAATTTAACTATGATTCACGACAAAACGAAATATATGGTTTAATTCTTCTGTTGTACCTAGTCTTTCCAGCTTCATATCGTTTCCAACTGTACTACTTGATTAACAAGCTTTGTGATTAGGTCCTTAAATTACCAATTACACTTTAAATTGAACTGCTTTTTATTTTAAAAAAAATCTGATAATACGCAAAATATTGTATGATGTGCACACTTACCACATTGACGAGAAATTCATGTATACTGAAAGGACTTTTATTTTTGCATGAGCCATAATTACCCTGAAGATAACATATAATAAATGTCTAAGAACAAAAAAATATAGAGACATTGAAAGTAGAAATGTGTTTGGAGGATGAAATACAGACAAATATCTAAAAGTAACTTTGTTTTCAGATAATTTTTAAGTCAACTTCTATTCCTCTAAATAGAAAAGATACTAAAAATATGTCTTTAAAATATATATTTTTAAAACATCCTTTTAAATATATTTATTTTTCTCATTTTTCAAATTTTATCAAATTATAACCTAATAATTTTTCACTCTTCATCCATCACTATATCCTCCTACGCACTTCATTACCAAACTCAGCTCCACCATCATTTTTATTTTTTAGTATAGACTTTGTGTCACTGTGACAGTGACAGTTAGCAAATAGCCTAACATAACTTTATAGAACCTACATAGCTAATTGAGTTCAATAAATGTTGGATATGCTTATGGAGAAAGAAAATAGCTCCCCTCTTGACTACAACTCGTTAATCATGCACCTATAAAAGGCAACTCGTTCACGTAATTCACTAACGTGAACAAACACGCAGTCGGACCAAGACATTGGACTTGCATGCGACTTCTTGCCTGGGATGCATTGCTTCCCTTCTTATCCAAATCGTTTCACATATAACATTGACCTGATTTTTGGCCCTTTCAAAAGGTTATGAAAATCAGCGAATCGGTCCGGATTAGAGATTCAATTAGAATATAATCAATATATAATAAAATCTGTATTTATATAAATATATAAAAATATAAAATAAAATATATGTTATAAATAACTAAAAAATAAATTAACCATTAACAAAATTTATAGAATATAACATAATTCATTTCTTAATCAAATAAATATTACCCATATGGATTAATCTCTCAACTTACTAATTCTCATGCCAGAAAAGGAAAAAAACTAGGAAAAATAAGGTTTTAGACCCTTTTTTTTTTAAAAAAACCCAAAATAATGTAATTTTACATTTTATATATAAATAAAAAAAAAACATGTTTAACCTATCGGGCCGGTTCGCCCGATTTATCGATTTCCGGTTGATTTAAGCCGATTCTCTCCTTATAGGTTTTGAAGGCCAATGCGGATCAGACAGCATGCCGATTCTCGATTCAACCGGTCGACTGGTCGATCCGATTCGATTTTTTGAACATTACCCTTTTCCATTAGGAGCTCGAGCACCAAGGCCGATAGGAATTAGGACAAAACAACGGGGTTGTCCGTTAGTATTGAGTAAGTAGACATACATAATATTTTTTTCACAACAATTCTTTAAAAAAGAAAAGATGATATGTCTATGAAAATAAAAATTGAAATGGCCACCACTTTATTTTCTTTATTTTGTAGAAATATTCTATAAAAATATTATAACATATCATTACCCTTTCAATAAAATACTACCTATCAATTTCCGCATTGGACAAAATAGTTCCTAAACAAAATTGGCATTTTGTTTCTTAACGTTATTCCATCAATGGGTATTTGAAAATCTAGAACTTAATTCCATCAAATAATTAAACTAATCCCATATAATTAAAATAAGACAAGATTTTTGAAAGGCTAAATGATACCCTTATTTCCATGTCTCTTGGTCACATTATTTCGTACTTCGATTTTTTTGTAAAATATGTGTAGAAATGGTTTTCGAATTTTTCTTCTTTTTTTTTTTTTTTTTTGTTTAATGAATCCATCTCACGTCAAGAACTCAACTTCCACCGCCTAGTTTAGGAGAATACCTGAATTCCAAGTGTATTAGCTGGTAATTCAATCAATTCAATCAAGTACTCGTAACTATTTTCATTGTTAAACACTTTTACAACATAAAAAAAAAAAACCAAAAGCTATGCCCCTCTCTATTAATCCATGGAATGGAAGGGCAAAGGCCTTTGTGTCCCCTCTAATAAAGAATTAGGGTCTCACAATGAATATATGCTTTTGTCTTTCTATATAAATGCAATTCAATTGGTTAAACAAGCTCAAAAATAAATCGGGGCCTAATTTGCCTCCGGAATTCGGATTGGAGATTGATATGCCCAAAATACCTTCATCTTAAATATTATCTTATGTGCTGCAATTGATTGTTCATCCAACGCTCCAACTGCTCTTTCCCCCTCTCTCTATGCTTCTTCATCAGCAAGGACCCATGTTAGATTTCCCTTTCTTCCCTTATCCTCTAGGATTCCTTGTCTCCTTCCCCCAAAGTTTTAAACTTTTTTTCTTGGAACCTTCTTGTTTTCATCCGTGAAACTCGCTGACAACTCCTTTTTCCTTTCTAATTTCACTGCCACGTTCACAGCTCTGAGTTACTTGTATACAGAATTTGACTTACCAATTGGCTCTGTATGGGTTACAAAATTGTCTACATGAATATTTCTGTTGTGAGTCAGACATAATTAAATAACTGAGACTTCTGTTAAATATTCTATTTATATTGGAAAGACTCCGCGATGGCTTGGCTCTGAAATTAGCAATATAATTGCGCGTTTCTTTTGTATATTGTAATGAGAAGGGTTGTTCAAGTCTTCAAGACCCACGTCGAATGAATGGTCAGTAATTGAATCAATGATTCCAACGTATGTCAGTGCTCCCTGAAACTACGTGACTTCGTTGAAAGTAGCAGCAACCAGTGGCGGAGTTTAAAGAAAAATTTGAAGGGGGCCAAAATGTATCACATATCAATTAAATTATAAGAATTAAATCAAATTAAAATTAATTACACATCTATATATAAATTTTATAGCAAATAACTAACGTGATAAATACTAATGCATATTTGGATTAATTGTGAGATTAAAATTATTTCAATAATTAAATATATTTATAATTGAATTTTTTTTGTAATTGATTATTTCAAAATTAATTTTCTGTTTGTTGTACTAGCTCAAAAGTAAGTTTTAAGTGGTATTTTTTTGTTTGAATTATCTGAAATAATGAATTTTATATGACAAATTACTCAAAAAGTATCAAATGATTTTCTATATTTTATAATATTTACAACTTAGGATTTTTAATAAAAGCATTAAAATGCTAAAGTAATTATTTTTGCTTATAATAATTAAAAAAAAAAACTGTTTTCACTTATAAGTGAATGTCAAAATGAAAATTAGTTTATTTTTTATTCAAACATGTAAAGTCATTTCAAATTTAGATAAAAAAAATATTTTTTCTACATTGTATTCCCAAACATACAAAAATTTTATAACCATCCTTAAGCATCTAAATGAAGCACAAAGTTAACAAATTCATTGTCTACATTGAATCTGTTCTTATAATTACTTATTTAATGTATTAAAAAAATAAAATGATACTTAATTATGATGTGATCTTATTCTTTTTAATTAAAAGACAAGTTAATGGATTTTAAGTTGATAAAACTCATTTATATAGAATAACATAATCTATATAGTATAACATATCACACTTCTTATTTATTATATATATTTAACTCTCATACTAACTATTTGAAAAATTATATATGCATCGAAAGATATAATTGAATGACATTATTTAAGTTTCTTACATTTTTATTACATTTAAGTTTAAATTTGTTATATATATATATAATTTTTTGGAAAAAATTTTGGGGGGGCCATGGTCCCCCATTGTCCCTATGAAGCTCCGCCATTGGCAGCCACCAAGATACGTATTTGCTGGTTCTGCTTACCGGTTCTGTGCATATGGGAAATCGATAAAAATGATATAGCACTAAAGAGGATGATTTTTTATTTTTTGGTTAGGAAAAACGTTCTTTCATAAATTTATTTGGCAGAACGTTTTGGTTTGGCTTTGATTATGTCATGTCATCTGATGGATAGCTGAGTTTGTTTGTAAAATATGATGTTATATTAATGACAAATAACATAGTCAAAATAAAGAGTTCAATTTATTTTCAGACATGTTCAAATTAAATTTAAGTATTTAATTTAATAATTTATTTCAACCATACCGATTCAACTCATACCAGGATTGAATTCAATTCCTGATCTCCTTAAATTATTCCAAACACTTTATAAATAGTTGGCATGGTACCATTGCTCTCTGCCATCGGAATCACTTAAATTCGTAAATTAGGCCTTCAAACGTTAGAAAGGGTCCGAAAGCCGATGTTGTTTCATGAATCAGAATGACAAAGATAATGAGATAGCTAGACTGATAATGATGTCACATCAACTATTTAATGGCCTACATTGTAGTATTTAATGGAGGACCAATGACTTGATCAAGTTAAGTTCTATCATAATTCAAGCTGATCACCATGAATTGAAGTTATATAATGTTTTAATTATTTTTTAAAAACTAATTAGCAATAAATTATAAAATTTAAGAATTTAATTAATACATTTTATATAATACTTTTTTGTGAAATGTTTATTATAAAATATTTTTAAATTGTGTCTTATTTTTGAAATTTTATTTCTTTTGCTGTACATATTGTCCAAATCTGTATAAGTTGTCTAAATATCAAGTTAACCCAATTTTTTTTAGTTGGTTTCAGATCACTTTTGGGCTGGAAAAAAAAATTACTCGACCCAAAATCTAGTTGAATTTGGATTTCGTTAAACTCCGGGTTAACTAATATGATTCACTAGTTCATAATTCAGAATTTGACAGCTTCAACTACATTGGTCCAGCAATCAGTCTTTCTCCTTTAAAAAAAACAACAGAAAAAACTCTGGAAAGATAACATTGATCTGGTATTCAGTTCCTCATATTCCACCACTTAAAGGCATCATTGCCATCAAGATTAAGCAAAATCAACTGGGAACACCTCACATGGTAGCTTTCACTTCAGGATCAGTTCCTATCTGCGTAGCAGGCGCGCTATTGCCACGTCTAAGACGCGAAGAAACATTATCAATGGCAGAATTTAGCTGCCTTATCTTCTTGTTCAATGTCTGCCTGGTCCTCTGCTTTTTCAGGAACAGCATAGCAGGATTACAACAAACACAGAATATTTTAGTGGTACAGAAAAGTTGAATGTAAAACTGTAACATTGCGCAAGCCAAATTACCTCTAAGCCTTCATCATAATATATTGGTCTTTTGGCCTTGCGAAACCCATATTCATCCTCATTTAGCAGAGATCTTCTGATCTGCATCGTGCAAAATGATGAGGACGTCCAAACTTAGAGGCATCATTAGAAGCTACAAATAGGAACAATAATATCTTACAAGTAAACATTAGGCGCTTGTAAATTATGATGATTTAGTTAGTTTGGTGAATTTGATGGTTTGTTATTCAGTTATGCATAGTCAATTTGTTAGGATATAAAACCATTCATATGCCTCCACCTATAAGCTTCAGCTTTTGAGAGAGATGGTTTCATGACACAATTATGTAAAGTTGTATTGGTTCGTTGTATATAAACATCATCATGTGCTCTTTCAATCAATCTATTCAACTCGATCAGATTTTCATTAGATCTTTCTTCTCTCTCATTCTCAACCTTAGCAGTAGAAATAACATTAATGCAAAAATATAATGAACGATACAAAGATGGCCCCTATTACTGATAGAAAAGTAAATGGCTACCTCACTTGTAGTCATGTAATAAACTACAGAATCTCAAACACCCAAAGTTTTGTAAGAGAACGCGCATAGTACTACTCCACATGAAGACTAGATTCAGAAACGGAAAAGGTTCAGCAGCATACTTTTGAAGACATACATCATAGTTGTCCAATTTAAAATACCTATCATACAAAGGCATATAATATTTTCGAATGTAGTCGTTTGCCATAAATTAATCGGACTTTCATTTTTCTTACATTTGAAATAGCATGAATCAAGCTCATCGATCTTACATTGCTGTTCAATGACACTTGATAGACATAATAAGAATTGAAATTTGAGGCGAAGAAATCACCTGGGGGGCAAAGATATAAGCTACAGTTCCCAAAATCGCACTTCCCAGAAGAAAGCCAGCAAGAAAATCCCCACCTCCACCTCCACCTCCACTACTATTATCACTACACAAGGAAGGCAATAAATTATAAATGGAAAAGGACAATAAATCTTTTACATAATGTTCCAAAGCAAGAAACCAATAAGATCAAGTGCTATGAGCAAATCTCAACATACTTTCCTATCATTCAAAAGATATATAAACTAAAACA
This sequence comes from Dalbergia cultrata, assembly GCA_031216105.1. NCBI lineage: Eukaryota > Viridiplantae > Streptophyta > Magnoliopsida > Fabales > Fabaceae > Dalbergia > Dalbergia cultrata. The sequence continues at coordinate 7,589,069 of CM062345.1, forward strand.
ATGGAAAAGCTGAAAAGAAACACCCAATTGATTTAACAATATTCATAACTTCATATCCAAAATAAATAAATAAATAGGAAAATTTATTTTAAATGGCAACCTAGCACTAGCAGTGAGTCTTTCTTTTATAAGAAAAAAAAAGTAAAGGAATCGGCAATGAGTCCATAATAATGATTATCAAACAAGGGTGAAATGAAAAGAGTTGATCAAGTACAATACAAAAAACGAATAGCGGATAAAGAAAACAATAATATTGGTTTGTCTTGAAAAAATTGGCATACCGGTATTCTGCACAAATTGATGATCTGCGGTTACTGATCATAACGGAGCTTGATTTCCTCTGAACAGCAAGCTTAGGCCCAAACAAGGGCCCAAGCCCAAGTCCAAGCCCAGATAAGTTACGCTTCGTTAACCACAGCTCAGGTGCCTTAACATGAGATCCACCTATTCCCAAACCAAGCAACGGTCCCAATCAATATATGTATACACACATTTTTTTTTTCGAAAAAAAATGGAGATATTAATGTAAACATAGTAGCATTTTATTCGATGTTTCTGAAAATCTATTCTGTTCGGCTTTACAATTCGTTCATAGATCAATCGAACACAAGGACACGAATCAAAGAAACGGAGCTTTCAAAGTTCAAAGACGTTGGTGATTTGGAGGAAGCAAAAGGGGTGAGGGAGAACAGAACAACAGAACAATGTATGCAGCATCGAGAAATTACCTGAAATGGAGAATGGAGCAAAAGAAGCAGCCATGATAGTGGGAATGAGTGTCACTCAGACGAAATGGAAAGAAAGAAAGAAAGCAAGAAAGAGATCAGAGAAGCGTTGACAGAGACACAGCCTAGTATAAAAAAGCTAGGCGAGAAATAAATAAAAATGTTATTTCATCGTGAAAAAGTATATATTTAATTCTAACAGTTATTTTATTATTATTGGATTGAATATGATTACTGAACATAATAGTTAGAATTATCATCATATTTAATAATAATGAAATAATTGTCCTACTTAAACTCTCATCCCATCTTCCTATATTAATAAATATAATTGATTTTTAAGTTTATTATTAAAAAAATTAATGTTCAAAACTAAAATAAAAGATAGGCAACTTGAAGTGGTACACGGTTACCTCTTTCTAATTGAATTTATTTTAAATTAAATTTAGAAATCCAACTAAAATGCCTCGTTGTCTTATGCGTATTTGAAGTTTAAAGGATTCAATTAAGTACCAGAGATTAAAACAATGGCAGGTCCTGGTTAGTTGATCCGTCCTCATTATAGGTTGATCCGCCTTTATTAACTGTCGGCGTCTCCCTTCCAATTTTTCATCGGCCAATCAGCCCATGCAACTTTATTTGTATCTTTTTTAAAATTTCGTCAATTTTGATTTAATTACTTTTTTAAATTTTGTTATGCTATAGAGTTACTTAATCAATTGAAGCAACTTTACTTACTCTCTTTTGAATACATATTACATTAGGGGGGGAAAAAACAATTTAAACTCTGAAATCTGAATATAAGTTGATTGTCAAAAGGGTCACGATAATACGACATTGGTTTTACAGTAAAGCATATATTGATATTCCAATTAAAGACAAAAAAACAAAAAAAAACTCGTTATTATCTCTTACTCTGATTCAGATGTAAATCGATAAGCTCATATTTTCTTACTCATTGTTGCATAATGTTGGAAATTCGTTGTTCACACCGACTAGTTTGCTACGCGATCGCTTTCAGCTACCATTGTTAGGACACTAGCCTACGTTAGCAGGACCACAAATGACGATTAATTCATTGCAGCAAAGCACAGCGCAGTACTCCACTGCCCAGTTATATGTCCTATTTCATGTAGAGCATGAGGTCTAAACACCAGTGGGATAATTTCCCATTCGTTTGCCCAAATTATGATTTTATTCTCAACCCCCGATCAATAGGTCATCAAATTAGAAATTGCAGTGAAAAATGCATTTCAATTTGAGTAAATATTGTCACAATCGCCACAGATAACATGATCTGTGAGCTGCCTTCAGGAGGAACAACCACGCAGAGGGCTTCCTTACCACTCACCATCTTCGCTAATCTATTAACCAACAGGGGGAAAACTAATTTTGATATGGTTGAGTTTGAATTTTGAAATGGAAGGAAAGCCTCGCATTGTTCCTTTTTCTTCAAAATTCAAACTCACATACCTTAAGCGTTCATCAATTATAACGATAGGAAAAAAAAAAACTGATGATGAAGCCAGGAACAAAGGAAACCCTGTCATAAAAAAAAGTCATCCGCAAGTTCCTAGTGACATTTCTGAAATTATGCCGGCTGGAATTCTCTCTATATACAAACAGCCGTGACTGTGCATTCTGGAACCAAAAAGATAATACAAAAAGCATGTATTAAACAAAGGAGTAACGAAGAAAATTTATTGACTCTTGCTGGGCACATGGTCAGCTGGACAACGGCTCCTTTGAATCAGGGACCCGGCGATTACCTACATGATGGGCCATAGCATTCTCAAGTCATCTGGAACAAGATAATGTACATGATTAGAGTTTAGGGATGCTAGCTGATTTATTTGTCTGTGAATCTCCCAAAAAGCAGAAACGAAGAATTCACATGATGCCCATCAGGCAAATGCTCAGCTTTTGGAACAGGTTTGGCACGTTCCTTGTTTGAAGATGGGAATGATAGAGACAGGGAAAGAGATGCAGCAACACTGTCATCCTCTTGCTCATCTGCCAATACATCTGCAGGCTTTCCCTGGTTGTTTTTCTCGTCTACCGCCCCAACCAAAAAAGGCAACATACCCTTTTGCGATGGCGGTTTTGTTTCACCCCCCAAGGCAAGCTCTAGATTTGGAATCCCGACTTGAAACTGGTTCTCATACTCATGAGGTCCTTTCAATGACATGCTATTCAGCAACAATCGCGAGTCATTTTTATGATGTGTATCAACAGGAAAGAAGGTTCTTTCCATCGCTCCGAGGTCCTCATGGATAATTTTCTCATCACAGGCTTCTTTGCATCCCTTATCCTCATTTGAAGAAAAGGAACTGAGACCAAAACTTCCATTGAACGATTCCTTGCCTCCTGAACTACAACATCCATAAATTTCTCTGAAACCTGACTTCAGCTTCTTGCTGGAACTTTCTCCATCATCCAATTTGCCATTCACCTCATCCCAAGGCATCTTCTGATAACTAACTGCGGCAGCCTGCATAACTGTATCTGAAACATCTATATGTTGAACTTTTTTATAATCAGTTTGCTGCAAGTTGACCCCTTTTACAGTCAGGTCTTCCTGAAAGGTTTCCACTATCGTAATATTGAGATCATCTTCTATCTGTTTCCTTTTGGGCCTTCCTTGATCATCATCATTGTTAGTTTTATCTGAAATTTTATTCTCTCTGATATTGCTTGCAGTAGCTATCTTATTATTGCCAACAGAAGGAATCCCTGAAGACCAGGAGTTCTCTGGCTTAACCGAAATATCATAATCAGTTTTTGTTTCCACAATCCTACTACTTCCAATTGTTACCATCCCTTCAGGAGGTTTAGACTCAGATTGTCCATCTTTCTGCACAAAGAAAGAACATCATTCAAAAACAATGAGATTATTGGCAGCAGCACTTACACTTCATTAAACACTAGCAACCATTTGGTTTCTCCACTCCCAAAAATGGTCATCACTCATCAAGGTCTCTACTGCCAGCACTACCTTATTATGCTTAAGTTTTAATCTACCCTTAGATAATATTAAGGATTGGTCATAGATGATTTTTTTTTTTTTGTGTATCTATCTGAGGATGTCTCATCCACTTTTGTACACTTTCTTCTATCTAATGAAATTACTTTTTCTATCAAAATAAAATATTAAGAATTGGTAGATTTATATAATCAACAACTCAACCTCAATGTAGGATTACTACAGCCTTCAAAGCTGTACAAACTACTCTGTACATATTCTATAATATATGGAATCAAAATAGCATTTGTAATTTGAAAAAATATCACAGATCAGGGTCATATCATACAATTGACAAAGAATATTGAGCCTATCAAATTATGCATTTAAGGATCAAAAAACTTTACCATGGATGAACCAGTGGAATTTATTTCTTGACACAATTGTGCACTGCTTGTTGGAGTGGTTGATGCAGATTGGGTGTTGATTCTACTATCTTGCCTCCCTAAGTTTGCATGTGAACCCAAATGTGTCTGGTCAATAATAGTTTCTTTGATATCGAAATTCCTCCTTACCATAGCATGGCCTTGGTGCATGAAAGCGGATGGAGGAAGTGCATTGCATGCTTTACCGCAAGCAGTTGATTCTTCATCCATGCGCGTTGGTGAACAGCAGGTTTCAGACAATGTCATGACAGCAGTTGGAAAATCCTTCTCAATTGGCATTGCATTCAAACTGGGAATACAGATCTTTTTGGCAGATTCTGAATGATTCATCCTCTGCCCTCTGAATACACCCCACAAGAAAAACAACCTATTCCAACCTGCGGAAAAGGACAGGATTTAAACAAATAATTTTCTCATGCTGTGATTATAAACTATGGGGAATTGCTTAGCAAGAGACTAGAATAATTTCTTACGCTGTGAATAGTCAGGAAGCTGATTGGACGGGAATATGAGAAGTTCAACACCATCAAAAATTCCTTTAAATGCTAAATCATTTCTAATCATGTGATCCAATAGACCCTTGTAGTGTCTCTCATAACTGTATCACAAAATTTAAAAAAAAAAATAAAAGAGTAAATAACTGCGAGACAGAAAAGCTTCCATTTCATAGCCTCCTGTCACAAAAAGAGTGATATTCATATCCTTGCCTTTCAATGTCTTTGGCAAAGAAGTAGAGAGCAATATTATCTTCTTTAGCCCCGCCTTGATGAAATTGTGAAGGCCATGTGCTCATGCGAGAAACTTCACTGAGGGTAATCTCAGGTAGAAACTTGTTCACTACCTCAAGAACCTTAGGGGAAGCACATGCTGATAAATGTGCTTGAATTCCGGTATACAAGTCAGGAGGCTTTCCACTTCTATGCACTTGAAAGACACCTCTGCATGAACAAGAAAGCTCATGTAGAACACAATTGAAAGCAAGAGATTAACAGAAATAAAATGAGCAATCCAGAATAAAGAGAAACTAGTTTATCACAACATGTTACATACTGCCAGATGTATTCATATTCTGGAAATGCTGATATCTTTGAAAGAACACTTGAGACAGCCAAAGCTTGAATAGGAAAGTCTCTCGGTCCAGGCTTCCCAGAAGCAAGACCAATAGAATCTGACATTCTCGGTTGTGAACAAAAGTCAGTTGGACAAAAGCTAAGTTGCTTCAAATCACTGGAAGATGAAGTTTGAAATGTAGGATTCTCATGGGTTTCCTGCCTTGCATTGGTTTCCTCAGAAGATACAATATTCTTTGGTGTGTTGGAAACCAACACCTGGTCTCGAGAAGTGACTTCACAATTCAAGTCTGTGCCTGATGTAGGAAACTCATCAGTTTGATCATGTACTTCTTTCTTCTTATATATTGCAGGCCTTCTAAGTAAAGCTGCCTGAATTGCAGCTTTTAATCTATTATCTTTATGCATCTCCTTTTTTGAACTAATTGGGGCAGTAGCTGACACTTCAGAACCAAATTCCTGCGCATTGCCAATCGTGCAGCATTCTGTAGGATGGCCAAAATCCTTACATTTATGACAGAATGGGCTCTTTGAAGCAATACTAACACCAGACTTCACACGATCACTAGAACTATCATTGGTTATATCGACCTGATTTGCTGTTTCTCGTGACTGAGGTAGCCCATCCGGTTGAGTTTCATCACCACTGCTAGATGTTCTCTCTGAAAGTTCAAAGAACAACTAAATAAGAAATCATCTTTGCAGATTACAGAGTTTGAATCCCAAAACCCACCATTGAAAGATGGTCCTACCTACTGAAACCAAAAAATGACAAAAATTCATAGATCATACTGTCACTAAACTGAAACTAAAAATCAAGGCAGCTCATAACATAACAGGAATAACATGTTTTTAATTGAGCTCACAAATGAACTAACTAGAGGTTTCAAACTCATTTGGCTTATATTATTCATAGACTTTGATAATGAACTTAATCTCCCACCTTGGTTAGCCTTGAACTCTCGGTTGCTAACTGCTGAAGTTTTAGCGGTTTCACCATGAGGGGTTAGCTTTTGATCATCCTTGGATGTGGAAACAACAGAACTAGCCATGGTTGAACATACCACAGGCCGATCAATCCTAGACAGAAATTTCCTGTCAGATGCACCTGATTCTTTTGCTAGTCTTGATGCTTTCAAATCCTGAGTTGTTCCAGACTTAGAAGAAAGCATTTTAACTTTTGACTCAGTGCCGCTTGAACGACCCAAATTCGAGGATTTGAATGACATTGATTTGCTTAACATTCGGGCAGGTGTCTCGATATTCTTAGAAGTATTTTCGCCACTCCCTTTCGTCTTTTGGGGGACAACTTCATCAACAAGTTTGACTCTTGGTTTGGAATTGAAGTTGTTGAACGAATTAGATTTTAACAATGTACCTAAAAGGAACCCACAGGTACTTAAGGAACAAATAAAAATAAAATAGAAAGGTGTAATGAACCATCACAAAAGTAAAATAGATCCATACTCTTTGCTGTTTGACTTCGAGGACCAGTGGAAAGAGAACGAGCAAGTTCTATGTCATCACCACCCGGCTGATTACGAATAGGGGTCTGATGACCAGGCTTCAACTTTCCTTTATCTAAATTCTTGAATGAAGATTCTCGTGACAGTGGAAATATTCTCTTGGGGCTTGATGCCTTTGGTGATCCTGTGCTTGATTCAAGAGCTTGCTTTTTTGCAGATGTACCCACTTCCACGCTTTCAGGAGGCCTTTTGCCAGAGATTTGTGAAGTTGGACTAACTTTATGAACTTTTTTCCCTTCAACATCTGAAACACAAAATAAAGTTTCACAAATCTGTTAACACAGCCTTAGACATGGATGCTTGAATGTTTATACTACCCTCAACATAATGCGAACTCAGTACCACAAAGAAATAACTGCGAATCTGCAGACAGAACACAGGTGTTGTGAAATTTAAGAATCCCAGAACATGATCCCTTTTTTCTTAAATACTATGTAAAACTTCACTCTTACCCAGCCTTTGATTTTCAGTCTCCTCAGCATATTTGCATTCTTCACATAGCCAGTCCCCTTCAGGAACCTTCTCGAGCATTTCTCGCATGCAGTAGCTGATTCAAAGAAATAAGAATGTTAGACGCTCATTTTAGTCAAAGGGTTATACAACAATATGATGGAAGCTAAGAAAGAGTATGAAAGGTTCTTCCGCATACGTGTGCTCTGCACCATCACTGCACCTACTACATATTGCAAGTAGATCCTCACGACCAGCATCTCCACAGATGTCACATACCTTGACCTATTTCCCAGTTAATGAAATCATTAAACAAAATGCTATTCCTTGCAGTAAGCAACATCAGAAAATTTTGCAAGAGAAACAAACATTGACTGAAAGAGAATATAAAGGACCTAGAATAATTATAAACTGAGTAGATAGACATTTGCAAGGATTCCACTAAACCTCAGAATCATTGATAATATGCATGGATATTTATCTTCAAATTTCAAGCCAGTACAATCCACACCACCCATTTTCATCCCTATCAAGTATAGTTTCTGTGAAAAATAAACTAACACAATGAAAGGAAATTTACTCACATCATGCTCAACAATATCTGATTCATCACTCTCATCTTCAGATTGAGTTTCAGGAATGTCAGGTGGTTTAACCAGCTCTCCCAGCTTCTCATGCATTCCATCATGGACGGAATATTTAGGGCCTTCATCTTTCACATCTCCAATGTCATTGTCAGTATCTAGTTCTGACTTTGGATATACTTTTACTGAAAGCTGGGCAGTAGTGCCATTGATAAGGCTATCCTTATCTGCAAGAGATTTTCCACCAGAAACAATAACAGGTGCTATCTCTTTGGTCGGTGATGAATAGATATTTCCAACACAGCATTTCGATAAATTCTCTGGGATATCTGCATCTTTAGAAGATAGAATCTCAGACAAACCAGATATGTCAACAGATGGTCCACTTCCAGATCCTTCTGCCCCTAAGTGACTAACTGAAGGTGAACTACAAGATATATTTATTCTGTCTGCATTTCTTTGATGGCTTCCACTCACTAAATTAGCATTACTGGTTCTACTGATACAAGAAATGTTATCATCAAGACCTTCTATACACTTGGAATCCCAACACTTTTCAGACACGGCTCGTGTGCTTTTGGCATTTTCAGACAGAGAATCATGAGTGGAATTACCACCAGGCATGTTGCTGGTTTCACTGACAGCATGCTTCAATCTTTCACAAACCCTGCTCCTATGAGAAGATCCATCACCCTCGTCCATAGTATACTGATTAGACTCCCCTAAGCGACAGTTTTCATCACTAGATTCTTCAGCCTTTGATCCCATGAAAGCTCGGTTAAGATGCATGCAAGATGAACAAGGAGCTGAGCAAACGTTGCAAGTCCCCGATTCGAGTCTCATATCAGCGTTCTGGATCATATAATGCTTAACACACTTCTTTCCAGATTATGATGATACCTGAAATATTGTGTTGAAGACAAAACCTTCTATTCAGACTTCCATTAATCAGAACTTAGCTCTCACAAATGATTTCTACAACGCTAAAGTTTGTCCAATGTCAAAAGATATCGTTAGTGCATAAAGATATCCTTCATCTTTATTTACATCTATTTCCACCTCAAGTCATGTAAGGTCCTTAGCTTACCAATGACAATACTCATAGCATAGTAGAGAAGGAAGCTTGTTGGTTATTGTTTTCATTGCTTCACTTCTTGGGAGAGGATAAACCAAGAATAGTACAAAAGCGGATATTCAGAAGCATTAAAAAAAACTACCTACTAAACTCACCACTCACTAAAATATGAGCATCTAAGATAGTCACAATCATCAAAAAAGCATTCTACTGTCCCATCAAGCAAGAAGAAGAAATCATTTTTTTAACAGGGGCGTATGGAGGGGAACCAAAATTATCAGACAACAATGCGATCCAAATGCAGTTGCCACTTCACATACTTGAACCAATAACAATAATCTGAATTGGTAGCAAATAAGAGAAGAAAAAAATACAGATTATGAATTAACCTTTTACCTCACCATGTTCTCTTGAACATCATGATTGATCAAACTTAAGGTCCTTGCAGACGGAAAAACTCTCTCTCAATACTGAAGTCATCTAGAAAGGTAAATCCAAACAAACTACATCAACAACTATCATCCATCCCAACTCTTGCCCAAAAAATAAAACCATTCAAGCATTGAATCCATAATCGACTGCAAATTTCGACCACATATAAATGCTAAGTCTAGTAAACTAATGATTAAAAAAGGCAAAAATTTCCCAAATCAAACCCTAACCGACACACACTGAATTAGCTCACCCTAGCATAACAAGTACCAAACTTAACAACGTCACCGCAGAATTATACCACACAAAAAGGATAAACATAAAAATAAATAAATGAATTCAAAATAATATATATATAAACCCTAACTGGGAATGAATTCACATGCCTCTTGCTTCCAAACCATGTTCGTCGCATTGCAAAAGCTTCCGTGGCGTTCAGCCATTTTTCTGTTCCGGCAATCAAGGGCAAAAAGTGTCCTTTCTACGACGTCGTTTCGAGCTGCGAAAAACCTCTTCTTCAAATTGAAGGAATTCAGAGAGCTCTCACTATCTCTGACGACCACCAACCAAAATGCGAATTCCAAATTGAAATCACAGAGGATCCGATACAATCCTTTTTGCAATTATATTATCACATATAAAACTAGCACAACCAGCTCATAAATTTTCTTCCTCTCTTCCTTTTTTTTTTTTTTCTTTTTTGCTCTCCTCTCTCTGTGATCTGAAGCGGGTGAAAAATTAAATCTCAGAAACCTTTTTTTTTTTCTCGTCAGATTTTTTTTTAATGTAATGAAACTCGCTCTCTTTCGTCTCTCCCAAAATTTCTTCTATGGGTTCAGATAGGTTTTCTATTCTTCCTCACAAAAATTTCCTTTCACTCTTCTCTTGATTTTTTTCCCCCTGCATGCTTCAAAATTAAAAATCATTGTAAATTTTAGTAAATGCAAAAACCGACAATTTTATTTTTCATTTTTTATTATCACCTTTTTCTTACTTTGCCTGGTGGATTCTATACGGGTCTTCCCACGCAAGATTCTATTTATTTTACTTTTTTTTAATTTGGCAGACTATTAATTAATTATTAGGACTTAATTGTTTTACATTGGTAATAATAATATAAAGAATTTTATATAATCATCCAATTAAATAATGTCATATAAGTTATAAAAATTGACATTTATATTTATAATTAAAAAAATAATTTAAATAAAATATTTTAATTAGAAGAGAGTGTAAAAGTATTAAAATTTAAACTATAATTCTTATTATTTTGAAAGAAAAATGAATGAATTGAATTGAAGGGGGCAGTGATCACGTGCCATTACTGGAGACACGTGCAGTGAGTTGCGTGCGAAGTCATTGTGAAGTCGTAGGAAAGGTGTGTGAGAGGATTGCGTGGGTCAGCAGTAACGCCGCTGTGGCAAGCTTTCGTTTCGGTGTGGCTCACATTTTGCGTAATATCTCCAAAATCAAATTTTCTTGTTTAAGAAGGAAACAGCGGAGTCTATATATTTAGCTGACAAGTGCAAGGGACTCACTTTCCATCTTTAAATTAATATATATTGCTATTATAAGAAATATCTCGAGAGGATGCGTATAGAATATAGTTGTCGAATAAAATAAAGAATTCAATTTTAATATATTAATAAGATAAAAGAAATTATATTATTATTTAGTCATATTTAACTCTTTTACTCATTATTTAAAAGATTATATAAATTAAATAACTGTGTAAAAAGATTTTATGTTATGAATGTATTAAAATTAAATTTTAAAATAAAATAATAAAAAGTGTATTTATTTATTTATTTGGTGGACAAAAATGTATTTATTTATTAAATAATAAGAATGCCAATTCATTTAGCTCCTATGACTAAAAGAGCATGTCAAATCATCACCCCCTTGCTTGTGTTGATATGGCCTTAATTCTAGGGGATGGAAACTTGTATATTTTTTTATTTTTTGGTTTTTAAGTATATATATATATATATGAACAGTTTATTTGAGGGTAAAATTAATTTTTTGAGCTTAGAAATATATGTTTACGCCCTCTATGTAAATGATGCGTTCATGGCTCCAAATTGTATTTTAATCTCGTACCAGATTTAAAAAAAGTATTCTAATCTGGTGAAAAATATAATACCCTAGTTTATTGTATCCAACCTTTTGTACAGACAAAACCTTATCATAGGAACTTTTTCTCTAGTCCTTCAAGGGGAAGGAACAAGGACAGTAGGAAACTAGATGAGTTACGGTACCATGCAGTTTAATAGCAATCTTTGTATTGGGGCCTTCCTGAATTAAACCTATCCAACGGAAATCTACTTTATTCACCATTAAAATACATCCCAGTATTGTACCTCAAGAAAAACTCGTTACCAATCTTTTATTTTACTAATAAAGAGAGTTATTATCAAATTCCACTCATTTTTCACACATCAATTATTGAAATACTGCATGTAAAAAATAATATCGATACTGTCATTTTCAGTATATCAATACATTTTTTTAATATATTTCACGTGCTTATAATTGTCTACATGACACAACTTAAATGGGCCGTATCATCTTATTTAACACATAATCTGGGGAGTGACTAAACTTAAATGGATCCTATCATCTTATTTAGCACATTAACTTATAGAGTGGTTATTGATACTCATAAATATCTATCACCACCCCTATATTAATGACTTTTATTTTTTTATATAAAAATGCCCTTTTACTTTTCTTTTGTTACTTAAATTACTAAAGTTAATATTATTTTTTGTTATCACTAATTATAATTTCTAAACTTATTAATACTATTATTTGATTAATATTTACTTATTTTTGAAACCTTATTATTAATTTCATTTTCAAATTTTTATATAATCACTAGATTGCATAAGTACTTACAATTAAATTTTAACATAAATATTTCCCTTCTTCTACTAACATTCGAACCAGGAAGACCATGGATCTGTTCTTCAACTAGATCCTAGGACATTGAATAATATAAATATTTAAACTTATATATTGAATTATTTAATTTGAAGTTTTCTTAATACTTAAACTTTTTTAATGTAGTGTAGGCCTTAATTTTGTAAGAATAAAAACAAAGAAAATAACAATAATAAAATTTAATTGGTCAAACAAATCTTGTTATCACATGTTTATTCAATAATTTTTAATTATATAAACCCTATATATTTAACAAATTTGTTTCTATATATTGATATTTTAAAATAATGGTACAATATTAGCCAATGGAATTTAAAACTGATACAAATTATATGTATGTCCTATATTGTAGTTTATCAAGTATGTCTTTATCACCGCTTATTACTATTATAATTTTTTAGGTTCACTTACGGTTTTTTGCCTACTATGAGTTAATTAAAATCACGATTTTGTGGATAAGGTTTACAAAGTCTTAGAAGATTCAATATTTTTCTTGTGAACTATATGAAGCATTGACACTGACACGAAACACAATGTGACACAGACATGAGTAACACACTAAAGTTGAAAAGTTACAGGGCATGGACACAACATATATATAACTAAAAATTTAAAGAAAACGATACATTATTTAAAATATCATTTATATATGCTTTGTTTTCTTACAAACTCAAAATGTTATGAATTATTTCCTTTTTATAACTTTATTTATATTGTGTTTTTCTATATTAGAGTAAGAAAAAAAAGTAAATTTTAAATTAAATATATATAAATATGTGTTATTAGTATGTTATACAAGATTTGACATGGATACGTATCCGATATATAGACACGCCATGTAAATGATATGTAATACCCTAGTTTTAAATAAAAAAAATTAGAAAAAAATTTTGAACTAGGAAGGGTGTCAATTACCCTTACCTGTCATTTTAGGTCCTGAATTTCACTAAATCTAGACCATACATGTCATTTGAGGGCTATATGATAGGGCCATATTTTTAGGAGTAAAAGTTCTAGTAATTATTCCCTAGAGAAAAATAAGTTAAAAAGTAATTTTTAATAAATTTTATGAAACATTTAAACACTCTGTTTTTAATTCATAAGTTTATAAAAATTTAAATTTTCATTTGTTGGGATTTTGATTTTTCTAATATTTTATTTGAATCCAAATAGGGGTTATTTTCTTATTTACATTTATGTTTTAAAATTAATGGAGAATAAAATAAACGAAGACATTTATCTAAAATTAATTAAGAAATGAAAATAAGTGAGTACTTATACAACCAGTCTAGTATATACCAATACTTGAATTGTAGCTCAAAGCTGGGAGAAACACCATTATGGTGAGTGCTGCAGTGGTCGTCTTGGAATAGGAAGATAATGCAAGTCAAAAAATCATGCGCTCTGGTGAGCGTTGCAACATTAAATGAGTGCTGCAACACTAAAAATTTTAATAAAATCTCTGTTTTCGGGTTCCAAACCACTCCACACACCCCTTCCACCTCTTTTTTGCAGAGAAATACGACTCCCTCACACCCCACCACCATTTTTTCATCTTTCTCCATTTTCTTCCTTCTAAAAAGGTATGTTTAGATCATTGTTTTACTTCCTTTCTCCTTCAATCTTTCATGATTTTGGGCTAAATCTTGTGTTCTTCATGGTTTTCGATGCCTTGATGTACTATTACTATTGTTAGAGTTAGATTTGGGTTATCTAGAGGTTTTAGAGGTAAATTTGGAGTACTATTACTTCTATATCAGATATTGCTCCCAATTCTATTTCCAAGTGTCTTGTTGGTGTAAAGTCTTCACTGTTCACCCTACCAGGTTAGTGGGTTCGTATTTGTGATATCTATATTGTGTATTGGATGCTATTTTCATGAACATATAACTTATTGATTGATTTTAGAGATTATTGTACAAGGATTTGAAGTTATTGTTGGAATATATGATTTTACATAGAATTATTTATATATGTAATTGTCAGGGACTTTTATGATTATTTCAATTGATTCTGGAACTGGTTTATGTATATAATATACCTTTAGAGCCAGATATGAGCTTTAGAGAAAAGATTAGAAATATGGTTTTAAATCCTGAAATTTCATAACATGATATTGAGTTTTTCTAGTTTATGAAAAGCATGATAGTTAAAAATATAATTTAGATAATCAATGAAAAGATTTTAGAGTTTGAATATTCACGAGATTCAAAATAGTCAACGACTACATGTTTTATAGGCTTTAGAAATCACAAATATCTACAAAGGGTGATCCCTTAGGCATAATTTCAGAGCTCACAGAGAATAAAAAGGTTTTAAAGGTTTTTCAGATTTACATAAATTTATTTAGTTAGTTTAGATGGTAGCTATAAAGAAACAACTAGCAAGTTAACAGTTGAAATTAATCGTTAACTTTGGTACCAAGTTACCTGAGGGCAATCTCATAGAACAGAGTAGAGAATGGACCTAGTCCACATAATAAATCAGTCCATGAAGGACGTGGTTCACGAGGAACCATTAAAATCTTAGTTAGGGGCTCTTGTTCACGAGGAGCTGGACACCCACAGATCAAAGTAGAGATTACTGTTTTTCTATTAGCTACTACGCTATAAGGTTATATGATTTCATATATATAATCTAATGTTAACACATAAAAAATAATAAATTGTTTTGGGCACTATTCCTTTTAGTATTTTCTTTATTTATTTATTTTTTTCCAAAACAGTTGTCATTGTTTTATTTAAACGTACGGTATCTATTGTCAAAATTTTATTGAGATGTAGAGCTCATAAATATGGATTAAGAGACCATCTCCGTACACTTCGCCATAAATCAATTGCGTGTTTGTCAATTTAGGGAGATGTTTAATGAGCAGAGAGTAAAAGCAGTGAAAGGAATGCACTAGCTAGCCACTAAAATTACATCAAACCACCTATGATTAAAGTCAGACTAGATATCACCACCCAATAACTCTGTTATGATAATCCTGCCACGAGATTCAGCTCAGACATTATCAGGACAAATGTTGATCATCATGGGAAGTTCAACGAAATGATAAATATGCTAACCAAGCCAAATTTGCATTAACCAATACAAGTGCAACAAACCACCAGGCACATATAGGTCTTCTATTATTTGAGTAGATTTCTAAACAATTAAAAGCAATTTGCTGACTGTGTGAATAGATATCAGTAGGGTCGAACGGATTTACTCAAATGATGCTGTTCATTATCTCATTCATTCCTTTTATCTTCATTGTTTCTTGCATTCACTTTTATGAGGATGTCTTTTCTTCTTAATTCTTACTTTTCTCTTGTTAACAATTGTTTTCATATTCCCTAAGTATATGTTTGGTCAGGGGACAGCCTCATTTTTACTCTCCAACCTAATAAACCCTAGAAAATTTTTGATAAGCGAAAGACTCAAGATTTCAGTGTACCTTTCTTAACTTAGAATTCATGCATGACAATTTTCAGCCACAGAAAAATCAAGACCGACTAAATTAAGTAATTCCTATTAAGTTGCACATGTTTCTAATATGCAAATCATTTAAAACATTTCAAATGCCTTGGCTACTTATACCTGTATTCAGTTGCTAAGATTTTACGGATTAAAAAAATAGAAGATGCAAAATACATTCCCATAATCCCATGATCTCGGACAAAAAAAATGAACTACATTCTTGAAGATCCTTCCAACTCTTGAAAACAGCAAAAAAGAACTGCATGCAACCCAAAAAAGTGAGAGTTTGAACCTTCACAAGCAACATCAATACCAAGTAGTAGCGGGGAAATTAATGAGATTTGTTAAGAATCCACGCACTGATATCACAACCAACATTCCAATGAATAGCAAGGAATGTACTGTGAAAAAAAATGCCGAACAAACTTGGAAAAGAAATACATCATGCAACCATGAGAATACCACATAAGTTTTAGAATATGTGAACAACAATTGGAAAGTTCACAAAAGTAAATTTCCTATGAACCCTTGATAACGAGGCTGCATTGATTCCTATATCAAAGAACTGTATGATATACTAACTACCCTTGTCACAGGATAAACTGAACCAGCCTGTCATAGAAAACAGATTATCACCAAATATGCAAGTTGAATGTATGAGAATCAGTAGAAAAGCTCAAAAGAAATTGTTCAGTTTGGAAAATTTTAAAGCAACAAAAGGTATGATCAAAATAAAGAATCATTGAGGAATACAATTTACCTGTTTGAAAACAACACTTTGAAATGCATGCAAAGAACAATTTAATCAATTAGCCATGTTAACTACTATGAATTAGACAGATACTTAGAAATCTAACATGCTAGAGAAAAAAACTGTCAACAATGCCATGCCTACTTCTATCACCAGACAGATGTCACCAACCCTTATAGATATGGAGTTTAGTTAATTTTCAAATATCATGAAATGCCACTTTTGACATATTACCTATCCCGTGGAACACATGTTGACAGATCTCTGTCAAATCCAGCACTCCATTTAACATTTTCACAAAATGGAGTGCTGTTAACAGAGACTTCCAGCACTCCATTTAACATTTTCACAAAATGGAGTACTGTTAACAGAGACTTGCCCACATGTGGCCTGTGGGATAGGTAATATGTCAAAAGTGGCACTATAGGATGTTATTACATGACACTATTAACCACCACTCTATGTTATCATTCACTACAACATGTACATTCTTCACCAAGAAGTCAGTCACACTGCTTTCCATTTTTCCCTAGAGGTCAATGCCATGCCACGGTTTTCAATCATAGTTTTATAATTTATATATAACCTTTTTCAAAAAATAAATTAGGAAAATTCTGCATCGATTTGTTTGACTGTACTAAGTATGACTCTTAATAGTTGTGACTATATGTAGTACGGCTTTCAAAAGGTCAATATATTGTCCAAGAATTGACACCAATTCTAAAAAAAAGAATGAAAGGAATGCAACATATCAGATCAAGTAAACCTTTGCTTGGCAAAGCTCATAGACCTTCAGTAAACCGCTGCTTCCCATGCCTCTGATATCTTCACATTTAACAAAAGAATCATTTAAAAATTGACATTAGTCATTAATAATATATATATATATATATTTAACTACAGTTCGGCAAAATTTAGATTTGAAAAGTTGAAGCTTCAAATGCCTCTTTCAAGAGTAATAGACGGCTGACCCTGCTCCTTTTAGTCCTCTTGCACAGATGGAACAACTGTTCCAACAATAGGTTAAATTAAAGATATAACATTTGTCTGCAACAAGAAAGTTTGGATGGATTTTAAATCATATGAAATAAAAAGCTAGAAGAGGATAGGCAAAAGAAATATGACACAAAAAACAGGTTAACACCACAATTCCTTGACAAACCTCTATCTGCTTTTTCCAGACGTCCTGCTAAATGCTAATTAACATGTACCCTTAAGGAAAATCAATGCAATTGTTTTTAGTAACTCTTTTTCCAAGATTAATCAGATTAATTAGTGTTATAAAATCATGTACATCTCAATATAAGTCAACATTGGATAATTAATTCTTTTAATTCTTGTACAAGGCAATTTTAAAGGTTTTGGCAGCAATAACTGAACAAGGGAGCTAAATTTTATGACTCTGCTGTATATGCAATCGTAAGAAAAGTCCATGTTTTCAGGCTGTAAACAACATGCAAACAAGTTGGGAATTTTAGTTATTTACAAGCAAAGAAGTTGCCCTCACAAGCACCTGCCAATTCCTGGGCAATAGATAAAACAAATTCGATTTTTCAGTGGATAAAGTGCATGAAAGACTTTATTATACAGATATTCAAATTCAAACTAAACAAGCATACACCCAACCATAATAATCACACGATTGTGAGCTCACACCCATCCTTCATTTCCAGATTTCTTAGCATAAGAGACAATGCTTCACTAGGTTGCGAAACCTGCACTTGTCTTAAGGAAGTCAAAGACCACAGTTCATTTGGGAGACTGCCCAGTCTTGTACAGTTTTTGATGACCAGGTTCTGAAGATATGGCATTACACCACTAGCTAATTTCCAGCTATGAACATTCAACCCTCTCATCACAAAAAGCTGTAGCCGTGGGAACCCGCCAGCAACGCAATTAAGCTCAAAGGAATAATCAAAACTTATAGCCCAGTAAGGTCCACACAATCTCAAAATTCGAAGTCTAGTGAGGTTCCCCAGAGCATTCATCCCATCATCATTCATGCAACTGATACCATCCAATGCTAACTTCGTAAGGTTTCGAGGAAATGCAACATCGCACGTTGGAAGATCCATAGCCCAGTAAACTTTTAACGAGCTCAGATGTGTCAACTGCTGCAGGCTTTGTAACAGTTCATGTGGCTTGCAACCAAAGTGCCATTCAAAGTACTCGTAGTTTGAGGGCATTGGACCTTCAAAATTCTTCAATTGGAGGATAACTCCCAACTTATTCAAATCCCTTAACTGTTGGAGGCTTCGCAACAATTTGCACAATTTACTCTTGCGGGCTGGGGAGATTTGCAACCCCAACTTTCTTAATTTGGGGAACTTTACTTTCTCTAACAAATATGCTGTTTGTTTATTGAGTGCAATGGAAGAGATGGTTTCAAGATTCCACATAACTTCATCATCTGATTTTGAGCGGGAGTGGCCTCGCAGCATGATGGGCCCAGGTGTATACAAATGTTGAAGTTGTTTGAGCTTCCATATTCCACTGGGTAAAGAAATCAAGATAACCAGTTTATGGGGCCCTGCTATGTCTAGCGTTTGTAGATTCGGAAGTGTGCATATAGAATCCGGAACGAATCTAGTAAATTTTGAGTGTATTCTTAAGTATCTCAGATGGATAAGCAACCCCAAGTTGGAAGGAATCTTTAACTCTAGGATGTTCCCAAGATCTAATACTCGAACCAATTTGAAGCATTTGAAAAGCCATTTCCACTCTTTGCAGGTAAATTGGTAACATGGATCAAAGCATAACAAAGAACGGACACATGAGTGATCGTTAATGGTTGAAGAAACATAGTGAGGCATGTGGCAATGGATAGACAACCTACGAGGTTTTGTTCTGACCAGAATGTTATAATTCGTGCAAACTTCAAAAACTTTATCCTCTTTGCTCTCAGATATGCAGAGATCCCGAAGAAGATCATGGATGCGACATGTTTTCAAACATCCACTAATTCTGTTCACTTGGGCTGCTTGGACCAAACTACGATCAATGAGTTCATGCAAGTAGTCTTCCGCAACATCCTCTGGGTATATGGTTCCAGTTTGTTGAATAAAACCCTCAGCAACCCATCGTTGTAGCAATGGCCTAACAGGTATCTCAAAGTCTTCAGGAAAGATGCCAAAATATAGAAAGCATGGCTTTAATCTTTTAGGCAAGTTGTCATAGCTGAGTTTAAGTACAATATCCTTGACTTGGGTCTCATCCCGAGTAAGATACCAATTGACATGCCCCAACACTTTGGACCATTTTCTGTGTGACTTCTCCTTGTTTGCTAGAAGCCCTGCCAAAACAATAATGGAAAGTGGCAAACCACAACAACTTTTGGCTATTTGTTTGCCTAAGATCTCTAGATCATAAGGGCACTCTTCCCCCCGAAGCACTCTCTTGGAGAAGAGTTCCCAACTTTCTTCATCACTGAGTAATTGAAGAGAGTAAGGAGGATCTTGGCTTGTGTGAGAAGCCACATCTTTCAAACGACTGGTAATCAGTATTTTGCTGCCCCTGTTATCATTTGGAAAAGCATCTTGTACCTCGTCCCAATCTTGGGTTTTCCACAAGTCATCAAGAACTAGTAGATACCTTTTCCTCTCCAAGCTCTTCCGCACCATTTCCTTTAGCTCATCTTCACTCAAGCTGGAAAGGTCTCGTGGTTCCCCTGTACCCTTTTGTTTTTTACCCTTCTTTTTGCTCCTACATTCATATTCAGGGTTCGGCACCAAACACTTGAGAAGGCCAAGCAAAAGCTCTTTAACTCTGCAATCGTTTGACACGTAAACCCATGCACGACAATTGAAGTATTCCTTCACCTCATTGCTGTTATAGATCTTCCGAGCAAGGGTGGTCTTGCCCAATCCACCCATACCAATGATGGAGACAACGTTGCTTCTTGAACCCTTTTCCATGAGCCGCTGGATGACCGCCTTGGAGTCATGGACAAAACCAACTACATCATCTTCCTCCACCTTCATTCTTCGCCTGTGCAACAACTGCACCCTCTCGTCCTCTTGTCTTGTTGAACTGGATTCACTTTCTTGTTGGAAGAAATCGTACGTGATCTTGTTTTCACATATGTCATTGATAGTTGCTTTTATGCTGTCTATTTTTTCAGCCACGTCGTGGAGCAACTTGGCGTGCTCGACACCATGGAGCATCCTCCCCAGCTTGGATCTTCGCTTGTGCATGGTCATGTTGGTAACGAACGTGTCGATGACATCCTCGGCTTCGTGGGCAACATCTCTGATTTGGTTAACAACAACTTGCTCTATGTCTTTCTTGCTTTTCTTCCCTTCGGAGGTTTTGAGCAACACGTCTATCATCTGGAGCTGACTGTGGAGGGATCTAACTTTGTCCTCCACGCCATACAGCAGCTTGGCTTCACGTGCTAGCAGTTGGGACAAGTTTTCTAGAAGGAAGGAAACCACGCTCTCCGCCATTAATTACAAGGACGTGCTTGTAATAAGCAGAAAATTTTAATTTTGTGCTTAGAGAAATTCTGAACTGATAGTTGAAGGGAATTGAAATTGAAATTGATGCTTCTTTGTTTGGTGAGGAGTGATGAAATAATCTCCTCCCCTCCGCTTAGATATTTAACACGGTTAGATTGTAGCTGGAAGGGACACTGTATGAAATATAGAAATGGCACGGAAAGTGGAACGTAGTGCACTCAATAATTCAAGAAGACTTGGAGTCAAGACTCGAGTGAAAAGTCCAGTTGCAGTTTCTGGCCTGTTACGTATATAATTTGCATCTTCCACTGACTTTCAGCATGTTATGATAATTGTCCACCCTTTTATCCCCTAGGTTGTCTTTTTCAACTTTTTTCTCTCTTTTCAGCATGTTGTGATAATTTTCCTTTTCATTGTTGACTCTGCGTCAACAATAAAGTTAAATTGCACCTTCGGCCCAGGAGCACCTTCCACTAATGTTTTAACTACTAAGTATTTTTTTTTTTCTCTTTTAACGGTGTTCTAACTTCTAAGCCAGTAGAATAGATTAATCAATTCAATCATAATTGATTTAATTAAATTAATTTTAAGATAAAATAATTTGTGTGTAGTTGTTCATCTGAAATCAAATATGTTTTAAGATAAACGAAACATTCGCTAAGATGCTGCGAAACAGTTCATATACTGTATATCAAAACTTATTTATTTATTTATTTTTTATTTTCCCTAGCATACTTTACCTTCTCTGAGCCTCTCGATGCTCTTTTTTGGCCTGTTCCTTCTCTTTTATCATACGAATTGACTCTTAACGTGTACGATAATCACCATAACTTCATTATCTGGAACTGATCGGCTGGAGCCACGTCGCACGATGGACCCAGGTGTGTACACATGCCTTAGTTGTTCGAGCTTCCACAATTTACCGGGGAAAGAAATCATCCTTTTCCCAGGCTCTGGTATTAAAAACGCTGTCATTTATGCTCCTATCCTCAGGCTATAAACAGTCATTAGCTGATCATTCTTTGTTCACAAAGTCGGATTCTAATGGTTCTTTCACTGACGTGTTCATCTATGTTGATGACACGGTATTAGCAGGCAACAACCATGCTGAAATTGTTCTGATGAAAATCCAGTTTGATTACCACTTTATTATTGGCCAATGGAAGTTTTTCTTGGGCCTTAAAGTGGCAAGGTCTGCAAAAGGGATTTTTGTGTGTCAAAGGAAATATTCTCTGGGGTTAATTGACAATGCAGGACTTCTTTTCTTGGCCGCAAACCAGCACCAACTCCTATGAGTAACTCCACCAAGCTGGTTTGGGAATCCTTTCTCTCATGTCTTTTCTTATAGGAGGCTCATTGGTCAGCTGTTGTATTTCACAACAATTAGACCGCATATCTGTTTTGTTGTTACCACTCTCAGTCAATTTCTCTCACAGCCATTGCATTCTCACTTTCAGGCAGCCTTTAGGATTTTGAAGCACTGGAAGAGTACCTCTGAAAATGGTCTCTCTTTTCTTCTTATTTGGCTTTGAACTCGTGCTGAAGGGTTTCGGCCACTCTGACATATGTACTAAGCCCTTAGCTCCTAAGCAGTTTCAGTTTTTGTTTTCCAAACTGGGAATGTATTCCATGCATTCTCCAGAGTCCAGCCAGAGGGAGGCTCTTCGTTGTTATTGCATCATTATGATTACAGTTGGTTAGTTAGCAACTTAAGGTAGCTAGCGGGTAATTTCTAGCTCATGTAATCAGTTAGCCTCAAGTTAGTTCTCTTGTATATAATTCAGACTTTTGTTCGAACCAGCTTGTATATAATTCAGTCTTTTGTTTGAACCAACTGAGTCACCTTTGTTTTTGAACCAATTTCTCAGTCTTTTGTTTCATCTTCCTCTACATACCATTTTTGGCTCCACCAATCCAAACACACACTTTCAGTTGATTTGTTTTCCCTGTTATAGAAGTCAGAACACATTTTCTGCCTAAAATAATATTCTGAAAAAACAAAAGGTAAGAGAAGTGAGAGTCAGGAATCATACAACAATTAGACAATTTCTTTATCCTAGCAGTGAGCTATGACCAACAAAATGTCATCATAATAATGTTTATAAATCATGATTAGACTAAAAACCATTAAAATTTAAATTTCATTTTCATGAAATGTAGATAAGATTTGTGACGTCCCTGTAAGAATTTTCGGAATCGGTGGGATAATTTATTTCCAAATTCCAATGGGAAAGATTCGACAACGACAGGATTATAAAGCGAGATTTCTGGTAAATACACTGTCACTTATTGACACAAACCAGCCAAACAAAATTTTGCCAACAAGTTCTGCAGAAAATAACGCGACAAAAAAGTGTAGGAACATCAAAATGCATTGGCCTGAGGAAAGACCAATGCCAAATTCTCAGCTCCAAATCCTTATCGGCAACGTACAGCGCTGAAATAGCTATGGAAATACGCCAATCAGAGACTCTAATTTGTTGCCTTCTCAAATCTCAATTTTCACTCACAAACAATCGCAGCTAAGAAAAAATATTTTAATAAGTAAATAAATAATCGAAAACCCAATTCGAATGTGAGAAAACCGAAAAAACAAAGAGCATTCTTAATTTGATGGTATATAATTAGGCTATCGCTACCCCAATGCACAATTTCACATCGCAAAATTTAACGAAAATTTAAAAAAAGAAGTTCCATTTTTTTTCAATTGGTAAATGATAAATGGGGGAAAACGGTGGCCTCAGATTCAAGGATTGGTGCATCGATCAGAGAAAAACTATCTCAGATGGTACGGACAAATTGAGCATCACAGGCCAAAGATTAAACCACTAAAGAATAAACACAAAATCAGAAACACTGAAAACAAAAAATATATCAAAAAAAAGAATGAAGATAAAGCAAAGGGAACAAACTCAACTCGACCGAGAAACTGAGTAATGGATGAACAGAGCACAGATGATACACCGTAATCCGCTGCGGGTGGGTATTAATAGGCAACAAGGAACTGAAACCCTAAACCCTACTTCCGTTGTGTGAGTGAGGTAGTCAATTACAGTTTTATCCTTCATTCTCTTTAGCCCATTACTTCTTTCCATTGGGCCCAGCCCAAAAGTAGCTCAAGCCAGACGAGCCCAAAACTTCTAAAACCCAAGTTTCACAATTATCTCAAGAAATTTAACATTACGTTTACTTTATCTATTTTCAGTTTTCAATTTTTATAAAAAAATAAATTGAAAAAATTGATAATTAAAAACTGAAAACTAATTCATCCAAGTGATTCTAAGATACTTGTGATAAAAAAAAGGCTGGCCCAACTTCTAAATGTGAAAAAAAGGGCAAACTGAGAGAGCAGAACGTGTCAACATGATGATAATTTGATAGACCATGGTGGTTTACCATTACCAGTGTGAGTGTGCTGGGCGCAGGAAGCAGCTACCTACGACCTCGTTTCCCGTAACTCCTTAACGCTGTTGTTCCGTTTCTTGTTTTGTTTTTGTTGATTTGAGGGAACACCTAACACTGAGGTCAAATGGGAGTGATTGTTGGGCTTGAAATCAATGCAAATTCTGCTTCTGCTACGCATTATTTTGGGAACTCGTTCTCTTCCTCCGCTGTTCCTGTTTCTTCGAGACCCTTCTTCGGTAGTGCTCTGAATTCGAGGGTTCAAAGGAAGTTTCGTGTCTTTCATGTTCGAAAGCTCAATTTTGGGGCGGTTAGTGCTTCACTGAATGGCGGTGGCTCCAATGCTGGGTTGTTTAGTGAGGTGCTTCTTACAAAAGACTTGGAATTTAAGCCATCTTTCGATGAGTATTTGAAGGCTATGGAATCTGCTAGAAATATTAGGGGGAAGGAGCATACTGATAATAATGGTGTTGCTTCTCGAAAACACAAGATGAGGGAAAAGGGTGTGTCTGGGAAACCAAGGATTGAAGGAGGAGATAAGAGATTTCAAAGGGTTGGAGAGAAAGGTAATGAAAAAGATGATGGGTTGGAAGATTCTAAAGAAGTGTCCTTCAGAAGTAAGGTTAGAGGAGCAGGTACTAAAGGATTTAACAATGAGCATGATGGGAAAGGAAGCAACCTTGTTGAAAATGTGAGAGAAGATAGGAGGTTGAAACACAAGAGTCATAGTTTAGGACAGGAAACCGATGAATGCAGTGTGAGTAAGAGTCAAGGAAAGAGTAGAATTGGAAGGACAAGCAATAAGATAGCTAAGTCTAATTCGAGTAGTAGCCGTGGGAGGGTTATTGAGAGGGGAGTCACTCATGAGATATATTCTTCAAAGGTATCTGGAGAAAAGGTTGGTAGTAGCAGACGAAGGGATTACACCTCACAGGGTAAAGCACCTGGTGGAGATAAAATTGTTGCTAGTTACAAAGTTATGGACAGAGGGATTGAGAGAAGGCATAACGAGCAGGGAAATTTGAAATTGAATGGAAGCAGTAAGCGTTACCTCGATAGAGGTTATGATTCTGACGACTTGGAGGTGGAACGAGTGGCATTCAAGAATCTTGAGGACTTAAACAATGTTATCAGCAAAACTCACTTTTCACATAAGGCAATGGAGGAGAAAATCCAAAAGCTAGCCAAGTTGTATGTAGCAATTCCTTCTTTCTTGCTTCTGGAAACCAAAACTGAAATAATATGCTCAAGAGTTGTGTTTATTATTATTATTTTTTTCTTATTTATGAACAGGAAGTTTTAGTTGAATGCTGCCTCACTGAATAATGAAAAATTGAAGCACTATATTATACACTGGATTCACAACACCTAAATTTCAGGTCTTGATATTGAAGCTCAGATCAGAGTGTTCTACTCTATATTTATTTAAAATTTTCAATGTAAATTTATTCCTGAAGGAGTTTTAGTGCATTGAACTTTGGTGGCTTTCCCTTTAAATTGGAGCTCAGCTGAGTCAGTGCGCCACAAGAAAGTGTAGGAAGAGTAGAGTTAGGTCTTTGCCTCAGGTGTACATTTAAAGTTTGCATTGAACCTGCTGACTAATTTTGGTAATCCGGGGATTTATAATCCTTAAGGTTTGGAACTGCATCATGCACAAATGTGCCAATTTGCAGTTTATTGTGAGGTAGAGTTTGGTTATTGCATAAACTCTGCTTTTTACGTTTTCTGTCATGAACTGACGAGCTTGGGAAGTGTTACTTCAGTCCCATGAAATCTCTAAATGACAGGCCCATTTTGGGAATGGCCGGTGACAATGGTCAATTGCATTTTGTCCAATTCTTTTTAGAGACTTGTGATTTATGAACCTTTCATTTCTCCTACCATCTAGATTCATGAAAGGCTTGTGTATATTGTGTAATGCTTTGTCTGTTTCTGTATCTGTTAGTGTAGATTACTGTGAGACCCTAAGAAAAATGGTGAACAAGAAGAAAGGGAAAAGAGTTATATACTTCATGCAGGAAGAGCACCGTATTTAGCATCTTGAAGAGCTTGTCAAATTTCTGGAGCAAATAATGATTGAGATAATATAGCTCAATTGTCATAGGAATATCTGTATGTTTAAAACATTAAATTATTATTAAGGTTGGCTCATAGTGCCCATTTTAAGTGTATATAGATTGCTTCTCTTATTCTTAAGTTGCTTTAACGGACATTTATGATTGAATTGAATAGATACAACTGAGAATCTGTGAGAAAATGCTGCTTCATCTGAGATTTTAAACTTTTTCTTTCCTTCCTGCTCTCTTATTTTTATTTCATTAACAAGAAGAGAAGAATAATATAAAGTGAAGAGGACAATAGGTCCTCAAAGCAAAAAGAAAACAAGAGAAAATATCAAAACCCTGCTGGCTTAAATTGTAGTCGATTGCTTTTATCAATGTGTGATTTTAAGATTTTTTTTTTTTATCATTTCAATCTTGTTAAGGAGTTCTTTTCTTGTCTTCTTGACCAATTCTCAAACAGGTTGAATGGTGCAGATATCAATTTGGCTGAATGGATGTTTTCTAAGATGATGGGAAGTGCAAAGATCAAGTTTAATGACTATTCTATAACAAGGGTTATCATAATCTTGGGAAAACTAGGAAACTGGCGGCGAGTGATACAAGTCATTGAATGGATTCAAAGGCGTGAGCGTTTCAAATCCCACAAGCTAAGGTACTTCCGTTGAATGGTCTGTGGTACTCAGTTTGACCATTTATTAATATGGAAATTTATGAGCATTTTTATGCTTGATTTGTCCTTTCAATCTAGTCATAGAGTCCCAAAGTATTTACCCTATAAATATTATTCATTGGTGTAAGATTGATTACATTGGTCCACACACACACACTTGCACGCACACAGGAAATTTTTAACATATAAAGTTCTATCTCTGGCTAGCCAATGGCCTTTTTTCTTTCAACTATCCTTTAATGTGCTGGTCTTTGACATTAGGCATATATACACTGCTGCTCTTGATGCACTCGGAAAATTGAAGAGACCTGTAGAAGCGCTAAATGTCTTTCATGCAATGCAGGTAATGTATGTAATCCATGCAGTGTGTTCCCTTGTTGTGTGATGTGTTTCTTAACATTCTATGGGAGTATGATCAACTTCACTAACACACTTTCCTTTTCTTCCAGCAACAAATGTCTTCATATCCTGATTTAGTAGCTTATCATAGTATTGCTGTTACCCTTGGACAAGCAGGACACATGAAGGAACTCTTTGATGTGATTGATATTATGCGATCGCCACCAAAGAAGAAGTTCAAAACAGGGCCACTTGAGAAATGGGACCCAAGGCTGGAACCAGATATTGTAGTCTATAATGCAGTAAGTTATTGTTACAGAGGAACTCATGTTTATGAGGACTAAATATAGTTGTTCTACTCCATGTCTTTGGACTTGAAATGGATGCTTTGGGATCTGACAGTTTGTCTCTTTGAATGTGAAAATTAAAGTCCAAAAATATCCTTATGGTTACATTTACTTGAGATAGTTTCTATAGGCAAAGAGAGAGTACAATTTCTAACGAACTGAACAGCCAATTTATGCAGCTAATTCTTATGGTCTTGAAGATAGTAGCTGTACAAATTAAAATATATTCTCTGTTCATCAGGTTTTTTAATTTTTTAATGTTATTTTTGCAAATTTGGTTTTATTATGTATGTTCTATTATGAGTAGGTTTTCTTGCACCACACCCAGCACTGGTTCAATAATCATTTTACTTCTCTGCTTTAATGTTCCAAAGAGTACATTGCTTTTTCTTTTATTTTACACGTTTGTTATCATCAGGTTTCACAATGTAGGCC
The DNA here is from genome assembly GCA_031216105.1 of Dalbergia cultrata. Classification (NCBI taxonomy): domain Eukaryota; kingdom Viridiplantae; phylum Streptophyta; class Magnoliopsida; order Fabales; family Fabaceae; genus Dalbergia; species Dalbergia cultrata. Next base: position 7,617,208 of record CM062345.1, read on the forward strand.
TTATTTGTCGAATGGTCATGCAGGTCCTTAATGCTTGTGTTAGGAGGAAACAATGGGAAGGGGCCTTTTGGGTTTTACAGCAGTTAAAGAAACAAGGCCTACAGCCTTCTGCTACAACTTATGGCCTAGTTATGGAGGTAATTGTTGCTTTGGTGTGTTTTTTATTTTTTATTTTTAATCCTCATTTGTAGTTACAGTTGCATTTACATGCACCTTGGTAAATAAACAACTTTTTAATCAATCTGAGAAGTAAGATTGGGTGGTTTTATTGTATTTTTATTTTTTATAATTTAATAATATTAGAGACAGAAAATTGAAAGAGTTAGATACAAAATCTCCAAGAATGGCAGATCACAGAACACAGAAGAGAATATAAAAAGCAACATCAATTCAAGATATTGGCCCACTCACTCATTCACACTTGGAGTTGGAAAAAATATTTAAATTCGATATGTGTGGCTAATTGGGAAGGGATGTGATTAATGATTCAATTTTTGCTTCAAATAAAAAAAATTGCACAGTCCATTATATTTTAAGTACTTTAGAAAAATTTAGGAGAAGGCCCCTACTCCTGGTTAAGTTGAATCATGAAAACTAAAAGTGCAGTTGTATGATATTGGCTTGATAGAACATAATTAATGAATTTGTGTATGCTTGAACAGGTGATGCTTTCATGTGACAAGTACAATTTGGTTCATGAGTTTTTCAGAAAACTTCAGAAGTCTTGTATTCCGAATTCATTGACATATAGAGGTATGTCAATCATTTAAGAAGTCTTGTATATCCACGTCAATCATTTAATTTAATTATGATCTTGGGTCTTGACCTTCCTGTTATATGCAGTTCTCTTGAATACACTTTGGAAAGAGGGAAAAACTGATGAGGCTATTTTGGCTGTCCAAGAAATGGAAAGACGTGGAATTGTAGGTTCTGCTTCTCTTTACTATGATCTAGCTCGATGCCTGTGTGCAGCTGGAAGAAGTCGTGAGGCACTGATGCAGGTGCTTGTCATTATTTCTATTATCTGCCACCTTTATAACTGGGTAGGGAGGAAATAGGCATGGTGACGTCCATTTCATTTTATTGGTTCAAAAACTGACAATAATTAGTTTTAGCATATAAGGTATTTATACATTTTAAGGCTTAACCACAGAAGATATTTCTCATCTTTTGACAGATAGACAAGATTTGTAAGGTTGCAAATAAACCACTGGTAGTGACCTACACTGGCCTGATGCAAGCAAGTCTAGACTCCGGAAACATTCAAGATGGGGCCTATATTTTTGAGAAAATGAAGGAAATTTGTGCTCCAAATCTGGTTACTTGTAACATACTGCTGAAAGCTTACCTTGAACAAGGGATGTTTCAAGAAGCTAAAGAGCTGTTTGAGCATATGTCAGAAAGCACAAATCAACTGAGGAGCAGTACTGATTACAAAATGCAGGTGATACCAGATATTTACACATTCAACATCATGTTAGATGCGTGCGTTGCAGAGAAGAGATGGGATTATTTTCACTCTGTCTATCAAAGAATGTTGTACCATGGTTTCCACTTCAATCCAAAACGTCATCTTCGAATGATATTGGAGGCTTCAAGAGCTGGAAAGGTGACTTTCCTCTTCTTTCTTTAACATATGTATCTGTGAATGATCCTTTTGTAATGCTTTTGGGGCATGTGGTAATTTTGGATTTATGCTTGGTAAGTAATGTAGGAGTAAACACGAAAAAAAGCATGCTTGACTAAGCCGATAAAGAGGAAGAAAATAAAATGGACTTTGCCTTTTTTTTTTACATCCTCTTAAAACAAACTCCTCTCTGTTAATGTGGACGAGGTTAAAAAAAGAGAAAGCGTAAAGAGCGGCCTAGTTCACGAGGCTCCCACCTGGTGAGGTTTAGGGAGAGTAGATGTACGCAACCTTACCCCGCTTTGCGGAGAGGCTATTTTCAGGATTTAAATCCATAACCTTCATGTCACAAGACAATAACTTTACCATTGTGTCAAGATTCATCCTCCCACCTGATAGGGTCTATGGGAGATAGATGTAACACTCTTACCCCCACAAATGGATAGAATGTTTCCAAGATTTGAACCTATGATCTAGAGGTCAATATACAAGGCAGTAATCTTACCACTGCCTTGCGACTCACTCTCAAGCATATATATAGACACATACTCGCACACACCCTACTCTAATGTTTCATTTTGAGATGTTGTAAGTTACTCTAACTTGTTCAAAGATTCCCCTATTCAGATACATGCGTTGTTTGTGCCGCTGCCCTCATATCACATAGGACATGTCAATGTCTGGTTCAAAATCTCTTTCTGCTCCCAGGCATGTTCTGATTGACCCCACATAATTGTAATTCCTGTAGTTAATAGGTGTGTGTCGATAAGCTTTCTGCTGTTATGAATTCTTAGTTCTATCTTCTTCTTTATTGATACAGACAATGAGAGATAATGGTTCTGTTTGCTTACTATTTTCATATCCTATTTTCGTTTTCTTTATTTTTGTTTTTAGAATTTTATGAAGGAAATACTAAAAATAATAAAGTTATGTTTTCAGTTTTCATTTCCTATTTTCACTATTTCCTTTGTAAGATTATGAAAACAAAAAACACAAGAAATGAAATTTTGAAACCAAACATGCCTACTTTTTGAAGTTAATATGATAGCATGTCATTGACTTATGAAGCCTTGTTTTGTTTGCAGGAAGAGCCTTTGGAGATAACATGGAAGCACTTAGCTGATACAGACCGAACTCCGCCAGTTAGTATGATCAAGGAAAGGTTCTGTGTGAAACTTGAAAAAGATGACTCTGCTGGTGCTCTTACATGTATCACTAGTTATCCCCCGAAAGAATTGGAGCCATTTTCCAAGTCATCTTGGTTGAATCTATTTAAAGAAAATTCTCAGCGGTTTCAGAAGGATACACTTGTTAGACTAATGAACGAGATTACCAACATAGTTTCTAATAGTAGCATGCAAAATCCAACACTTGTATATTTATTGCAATCATGGAAGGAATTTTTTAGCGCCGCTGACCTCAGTGTAGCTGACATGGATTCAGCGAAAACTGTATTTGCAGGAGAAAGAAAACTTGTAGCCAGTTCTAGATGAACATTTGTATCCAAACCTTTGTAATATTAATATTAATACTTATCCAAAATCTAGTGAGAGCCTTATCCTTATTGTTAAATCCATTTGGTGGCAATACTAGGCAGGAAATATTCTTCCAAATCTCACCTAAACATTTTTGTTTTTAAGTAACTGATGGATAATTGATAATATATTGTTGTTATTACTTTTTCTTAATAAAGAAATCAATCTACGCTTTCAATTTTTTTCTTATTTTTTGGTTAGATTTTGTAGATATTTATGACTATTTTTTTAGTTTTTGCACAATTCTGCACATGCAAATCATTAATTTTTGTTCATTTCACGATAAAATAGAATTGCTCAATGAAAAGACATGCTTTAGTCTGGAGCACCAAGAAAATTTTCATTTTATTGAGTTTAAGTTTTGTTAACTAGATAAAATGTAATATTAATTCAAAATGCAAATATTGTTTACTGCTAATAATGCTTTTAATTAGTTTATACATTAATTATCTAACTAATACAATAAATAATCGTTTATGTTTTACATAAGGAAAACGATTAATGGTATGAATGCTTTTTCTTTATTTTCAAAATTAAGACATTTTATTGGTTTGCTGTGGCATTTTCTCTTACTTTTAGCCCTTATTTTCTGTTAATTTCTCTTTTGTATGTTTACTTCCATAAATTTGTAGCTTTCCTTTCATGTCATTTAGCAACTCTGTTTATATAAAGTTTGCATAGTGGTGATGGATTTGGATAATATATATGAGATCATAAATTCAAACTTAGTTGTGACCATTATAATTCTAGAAGCATTATGGAACTTATTACTTTATGATAAAGTATCCCTTTAATTGGACAAACCTTTGATATTTAATTAAATATGTAATCTCTTGGTTAGACAAACCTTTGATATTTAATTAAGTATGTAGTCTCTTGGTTAGATTTTTCACTTTTTTATTTAACCAATATTTGTTATCTTTTAACACTCTTAAAGCATTACACTTAAGATGTTGCCTTAAATATATTTTTAATCTTTATAAATTTAGTGAATTTTAGCTTGATCTTTTGTTGACCTTGATACAAATCTTCTTGAAATGTTTGATTTTGATCTCTATTGTATTAGTCTAGTTGTTAAGTGTCGATTAGAACCAAATGAAGATTTTTAAAATATTTTTACTTTACTTCTATTCTCTTTTTTTCTCCTTAATTTTTTCGTTGCTTTTGATTGGTCAAGCTAATATTCACACATGTTTTACAATTTTTTTTTTGTAACAAATATCACTTGGAAAGAAATACCTTCAAACTTTTCATAATTTATTGTAGGCTTAAATATGTTTTGATCTCTTAAAAATAAATGACTTTTGAATTTTATTCCAAATATTCTGTCCCAGCCATTTTTCTAAAATTGTTTTATTTTAATCCTTGCAATTAGTAGGTGTCTATTAAATGTTAAGAGCCCGCCGGAGGAAAACCGGCCTATTCGAGAAGTTATGACTCATTTGGGCCACGTCATATGTGCACCTGTTCGTAGTATTTGGGCCAGTTCTTCAGAGAGATCGTAGATTTGTATTATTTTCTCGCGGCTACCCTCCCGTGATTTTCCCGCCAAAACAGCGGTGCCTACCTCCAGCCCCTTTTGTTGGAGCACAGTTCTTCTCCCTCCCTCCCTCTCCCTCTCCCTCTCTCTCTCTCTCTCTCTCTCATCTATTTCTCATTTTCTTTATCTTTCACTGTAAGGCTTGTTGTAGAAGAAGATTCCACATCTTCATCCATCAGATGGCACCTTCTCCTCCGATCGTAGCTGATTCGATAGCTCCATCGACACAACCGGAAACCCTCGACAATGATCTTCAGGTCCTCTATTTCCCTATTATCTCCCTCAACCTCACAAACTCGGCATCGTCATCTCCTAACCTTTCGCATTTTTTTTAATTTCTTTTTTTTTTTTATAAGTTTTGTTTTACTTCGCTACTTTCGAGTACTGCTTCGAGCTAAACGGCGTGTGATTTGTCTTCATAAGTTCATTAACTTCCAGTTCCGATTGATGTCTAATATAATAATATATTGCATTGATCTTGAAAGTTGAATAACTTGCGCTTTTTGTGTTTTTATCTTATTAATCTTTGCTTTAAATTGCTCCCGTTTGTTATATTTGCGACTGGTTCTCTATGTAGTGAGAAGAATAGCATTTTAGCGTGGCCAATTTGGCATCTGAAGCTGAAATCGTTGTTTTAATTGGAAGCATGTATCAATAATTTGACTAATTTCAATCACGCGAGAAATGTCCGTAGTTGATATTACGATAATTGTTTGATAATTCACTGGATCATTGTGAATAATATGAAATTCAGCCTTATGGATAGTTGTGTTCCATCAAGTGCAGTAGAGCTAGTTCCTGTGTTTTATTTTCAACTTCCACAGTGCCTATCGGTTAATTTTCATTCCACTATGTGGGGAAGATAGAGTAGATATTAAAACAACAAGTGTTATAATTGAATGTAATAATCGGTTTTAGTCTTAGTTTTGGTTTTACTTCTCCAAGCTACTGCTGGCAGAGTGCTGATTGAATCCTCGTTTGGGTTCATTTTGATAGCCATTCTTTATTCTCCACAAAGCTTCGTCTCGGCAAAGGGATAGATCATCAACAGGACAGGGTAAATTGCGAAAGAGAAATGAGTTGTCTTCACCGCAAAGTGCAAAGAAACAGGTAGGAGGTATGAACGAGGAATGTGATCGCCATTTGTTTCAGCAACGCCAAATTGAAGCCTTTCACAGTGTTTGGACAAAAATTGAGTCTACCATTAAGGTTCTCTATTTGCCTTGCCCCAAATTTTTTAACTCACTGCCTTTTGTTTTGATGTATGCTAGTGTAGGCACTAGAATTAGGAGGTTTTTTCATTCTTTACCCTTGAATGTTCCAATAAGAAAATAGTGAAGAATCTTATTGTTTCTGATGCAGGACGTTTTGCATGATCTAAATGCTAGTGTATTTAATGGTATACAACAATGGGTTCTAGAGTGCTTCAATGCTACTAGATTGCATGGAGAACCTAGTATGGCTGAAGCAATTCGATCTTTTCCTGTTCTGAATAACACTACTCCTGGGCAGCTGTTCACTGCATTGGTTGTTACCAGTAAGCTTAGGCATACTCATGTTTTGGTGAATCCTCTGAATGCTTTGATTCTTGGACACTTTATATAATTAAGACAGGTGTATGTCATTTCTATGATTGGCAGGAAATATAGAGTTTGTTGACGATATAGTGACCTTTCAAGAGCTTGGCCATTGCTTGAAATCCCATGGATGCCATGTGGCTATGCTTTCATCGGTGGATGTTTCCATGAAAAATGGGATTGCTGGTTGCTTGAAAGCTTTATTAAGAGAGTATCTAGTGGGTGCAATTGATGTGGGTGCTTCTGCAGACTTTATTTATGCATAATTAAATTAACTCTATCTACTTGTACCCTCTCCCTTACTCTTTCCTTTTCTTAATGCTGATGTTGAGCAGTCAGCTGATATATCAATCTTAGCATCATGGTATAGAGAACAAGAGAACTACAACAAACCACTAGTGCTAATCATTAATGACTTGGAAAGATGCTGTGGATCTGTCTTGACGGATTTCATCCTGATGTTGAGGTATAAGCTTCTTCTGAAAGTATATTTGCACATAAATTTGTAATGTGGTTTATGAATACACATCTTGAATGTGCATCTGCCTTGGTTAACTTTGCTGAGGCCTCACCGTGTATCTGTTTACTGTGTATCTGTTTACTGTATATTCTTACTCAAATGTGTTGGGGAGATTGCAATTTTTTTTTTTTTCTGTAAGGGTGAGGTTTACATATATGATATGGTATTTACTTTCGTTTTCTTCCCTCTTTTTTTCTGCCAGTGAATGGGTTGTCAAGGTGCCAATTATCTTAATAATTGGAGTTGCGACAACAGTGGATGCCCCAAGAAACGTTCTGCCATCACGTGCTCTTGAGCGTTTATGTTTCTCGAAGTTTATGCTTGGAACGCCGGTTGAAAGAATGGATGCAATTGTTGAGGCTGTTCTTGTGAAAAATTGCACTACATTTAATATTGGTCATAAAGTGGCACTCTTTCTGAGAAACTACTTCACAAGCCATGATGGGACATTAACATCTTTCACAAGAGCTATAAAGGTTCATAATGCAGCTTTTGGGTTCCTGTTATTTGTATCTTCATTTTATGAATTTGCATACACAGTGATGTGGATTATGACTTTGTTTTTTACACTATATTTTCTGACTATATTTTTCAGTTAGCATGCCTATTACATTTCTCGATGGAACCTCTGAGTCTCATACATGGGCAAACACTGGCTGAAGACCAAAAGGTCTGTCTTAAACTCTTTAGGCTAAGTGTTGTCTGACTTGTCTCGATAAGATTAACCGATTTTTTTTTTAGATTTTAATTTTTATAAGAGGTAGACTTTTGGAGATTCATTGGACTAAGAGATATAAACCTAGTATTTAGGTTGAGTGTTCCTGATATATATATATATATATATATATATATATATATATATATATATAATCTTACCAAAAACTTCTATTGTTCAATCTTTTTGAACTGTTCTCCTAATAATTTTTTGCCTTTTTATTTTTATTATTATTTACACTTTTGGTCAAAAATTGGTTCTCAGGAGGGGCAATCTACATTATCACCTGAGATCATGTTGAAATACATGGATGAACTTCCATCTTATGCAAGGTATTATAGTTTTGAAATTTTCTTGTTCTAATTTATATTTTCTTAATGGAGATGACAATGAGTTCATCCCTTGGTGAAAATTTATCTAGGAATCACAAAGTTGATCAGACTAGAAAGAGCATGGCTCAGGGTTTGTCAGATTTGGTGACAGTCCAGAAGTTATGGAGCACTGCAGTTCTCGTAAGATTTTAATATTTAAAATCTTTGTGTGTTCATAATCCATTCTTATGATCCAATTCCATTGCTTTCAAAAGTCCATGACTCTGCTACTTTTCACGTTGCCTTTTTCTTTTTGGTGGAAATTCTATTACCCTTGCTTTAGTTATAGCTTATAAGTAGCTCTTCTGCATTATTAGTGAATTTATCTGCCAATAATAAATTCAAAATATTTTGCATTCATCATAACATGCCATGGTTAGATTTGCCTAACCTATTTTGTAATGGTTGTTGACGTGACTAAGTTGTTGGAGTTCATGGTAGAAATTTTTCCTTTGTTCAGTGCCTATTTGAAGCTGGAAAATATAGCAGGGTGAGACTGCTGGATTTGTTTTGTCAAGTGCTCAATCCGGATGTGTACTCACAAAGGGATACTGTTTGTTATGCGGCGAATGAAAAAGATCGTGTGTTGTCCTCAGCAAATGATTCTATCGGGAAAAGTGATGGTTTGATTAACCAGATAGTACGCAAAGTGAGGTAGATAGTAATATGATGTTTGTCTTCTTTGAGTACCAAGGAAAGTTTGTTGATGCAACATAATATTTGCTGTTAAGAATATTTTAGGCTGTAAAGGAGGGAGAATAGATGAAGAAGCCATAAAATCTGTAATTTAATTTTGACATTAAAGACGACATCTTAAACATATAGCTTCCTCCTTATACTGGCAATACTAATTTTAATATTACAATAGTAATCCGGTGCTTGAATATTAGGAAAAGAAATCGAAAACTATACCATTGTTATATAGGAGTAGATACCATCATTATTGATAATCGTTGAAATTAAATTGCAATATTCCTTCTTTTTTTTTATTTGCCTATTCAAACTTTTTCAGTGAACCTTTCCATCAACTTACTAACCATGCTATATACTTAGAGCAAATATGTTGATCTAGCCACTTCTATTGTCTTCAAATACACCTCTATTTTTGTTTATTTCAAATAGCTATGGACTCCTGATTGGAGATAATGCAGGGATCTCCCTACAGGAATGCTTTGTCAGTTATTTGAGAGCTGGGAAAAGCTTACTGCAGATATTTCAGAGGTGTGCGTATTACTGTATTAGGGACTCAATAATACATATGGATTCCTGGTCAAATCTAATACTCAATAATAATAATTTGATTTCTTGCAGATTCATGATAAATTGAAAATGTTTCAATCTTCAGCAAGATTTGAAGATGGAAAGAGTTCACGCAAGAGTTCCAAGGACATTTCGAAGTAATATTCTGATTCCTTCTTGTTCCTCGTTATTTCCTTTTAGATCTTAGTTCACTTGCTTATATTCCTTGATTATACTGGTCTGTTTGATTACAAAGAACCAATTTAAGACTTTTACGGATATATCATGCATTCTGGTATTAGTGATGTTTGGTAGCTGGACCTGACCCCCACTAGGACTTGATTCTCAAACTTTTCTTTTGGTTTTATAATTGCTGAAGAAGATATATTATTTTCAAAAGCTGCCCTAAAATACATTTTATTGGCGTTGAAAGTATAGCCCAAAAATGTTGAAAACCAATTTTAAAAATTGAGTGGATAAAATCATTCTAAGCATGGCTTTCGACCACTCCACCCTCCAACACTTCACCTCCGTTGGCTCTGTGCCACATTTATTTTTTTGGGTCAGATGCTCTGCTGCACGGTTAGGCACCGGCCTGGAGTGTGGTACTCTGGGTTGTTTTTTATTGGTTGTCAAGACCCAACTTAGACCATGACCAGCGCATAAGGAACACCTTCCCTAGCAAGCCTTAAAACACCAAATTTTCCAGGAAAACGGACAGAGTTTTCTCTGTTTTTCGGACATTTCCCAAATAAAATACAACCTGCAACATTTACAGTTTAAATTCAAGCAAATGAGCATCAAGCATTCTCAGAATGCGCCCTTCCAGCATATAATGATATCTTAATATATGTTTCCAACATAATACCACATTAAGTTCACAATTCACTTCTTTAACAAAGTTTGTATAACTAAGTTATTAGTTCTTAAACAAAAACATAATATAGGTCCGAGGACCCTGTCTGTGACATATGGAGCAACTAACAAACTAGACAACATAAGGTTCTAACATAAAGGCTTTCTCAAGAAGGCTCACCAACTTGAAATGCACTTATGGCTGAGCCGGAGGAATGGAACTAGAACCACCACTAGCACCTGTATCTGAAAAAAATGGATAATAACGGGTGAGTTTTGCAACTCAGCGAGAGATAGGATATCCATAGTTTACTAAATACAATCATAGAACAATATAAACATAATAATGTACATATACTCATAGAACATATATATAGCTATAACATGAGATACCTTGAAAACATAACTTTACATAATCACATGATTTCAAATATAATGGGGAATTATCCGAAGCAGAACAATAATAAGTCCAGACATGACCCGAGGTCATATGTGGGTTAGCACCACACCTGCTAACTGGGATTGGCCCGTAACCATATATTTTCAGACATGACAAAAGTCATGTACGGGTTAGCATCCCTCCTGCTAACTAGAGTTTCTCACGGTGCACCGAGGCTAACGTCCCTGCCGTTAACTACAGGTTCTAACTAGGAATTTTCCCCCAATTTAACTCAAAATCATGCACATTCCACTTTCAGAATATTTTCCAACACAAAATCTATTCTCATGTTATATGAAATACATTAGACATAAAATATACTCAAATTTGATAATTAATATAAAATGTTCTAAAATTCACTATTTATTACATTTCAACCAAAAACATTTCAATAAGCATAACAATCACATTATGGCCTTCAAATAAATATTTTTCATTTTAAACATAAAGCCTCAATTTCCATAAATAAATTATTTTCTTCTATATCAACATATTTTCAACTCTTTATAAAATTTTATATTGTTTATTATGCATAAAGTAACCTACAGATACATTATCTACTCACAAATACTGGTTCAAAGAACCGAAGAACAACGCCTTTGATGCCACCAACTTAAGTGTTGTCGTCCGATTGCTCTATCGCTCTAGGAATAAGACAAAATTAATATTTGTGAGCTAATTACGCTATCAATTAACATAAATTAACTCCAATTCACTAAAATCCCCAAATTCAGGGGTTCAAGAAATCTAACCATATCCTAAAATAATTAGAAATTTCAATAATTTAAATGGAGTATAGTAGAAGCTTACTTACCACTTGGGGAGTATAATTGGTGAAGGAAATCACTCCCAAAACTTCTAAAATCTTCAACTCTCTAATGGAGGCTAGAGAGAGAAAGTGAGGTAAAGGAGAGGGAGAGAGAGAAAGGGGGCAGTTATGATGGAGGGGATGAAATGATTATGATGATGGAGGTGGTGGTATTATTTCTTGAAGAGGAAAGCAACAAAAATAAAAAAAAAGAATGGGAAGAGGATGTGAGGGGAGAGCTACGGGAGAAGAAGAGAAGAAGAAAGAAGGAAAGGAAGAGAATAAAGGGAAGGGGATTCTGGAAATGATAGGGGAGAGAGGAAGAGAGAATTAAAAGAAAAGAGAGAAACCTATGGTGATCTATACCACTTAAGGTGCACGGTGGTCCTCACTCAAAATGAATTTTTTTTTTTTTTTTACGGTCATCACATTGGTCCTTTTTTTTAAGTACCTCATTTATGGAATATAGTTTTTAGCTTCGTTGGGCTTCATGATTCACGAGGTAACTTTTCTAGGAGGATACTTTTGTTAGTTATGAGAGGAATGGAAAGTTCTTTTGGGCCAATGTATTGTCTGTTTTGCTTTTGACTGTCTAAGCAGGATAACTTGTCTGATACTTCTCCTTCTAATAAAGTTTTCTTTCAATTTAAGAAAAAGGGATGCATGTGTGTTTTCTTGTTTTTGTTCATTGAGGTGAGCTATTTTTATTTTCAGGAGACATGCGTCCAAGGTTTCATTAAATATTGACAATGAGTCAAGAGTGTTAAACTTGCAAGCTGTCGCATTTATAGATTGTTTAGTTAGGTAAGGTTTTGTACCGTAACTGTGTTTCGTTTCATGTTTATGCTGTCTGATGGTGGAGGCTTGATATTAACTGTGTTTTATGGTGAATCTATGTTATTGCTGAGGCTTATTCGAACAATGCAATAGATGTGGATGGCATCGGTTGCTTCACGAAGAGTTTGAGCTTTGATCTTGAATAACTGAATCAAAAAGAAAAATAGTTGGATCAATATGTTGGTATGCATAGACTATGCAATTTCCCCATCCCTTTTTATATGTTTTTCCTAAGCAAACATAATTGAAACAGAACAATAGTTTGATCAATTTTTTATTAAGGTCGGAGAATTACAGATGCGTGCTCGGTTTTTCTGACAGATATAATGCAAAGTTTCATCATCTTAATATTTAACATAAATTTCAAAGTCGATATATCTAACTCAACTTATATAAATAAGCCCCAAGCCTCTAGCAATAGTATTGGCATGGACATTATCCAGAATCAAACATAATCGGCTAACTTTTAACAGATTGTATTTTACTTTAATTGAGCGTTTGCTGTGTAAGTTGAGCATCAGCAGGGCCGATCCCATACACCACATCTCATTTTCAGAATATATTATTAGCTTTATTACCTATTGTGTACTCTAATCATTTTTTATAATTGAAACGAAAAAAAATTGTCAAAACTAAAACCAATCTTCAATTTGTATGAATTCTGATGATATATGGCGATGAACACTGATTCAGCTGTGTAGTTCGTCAGTGCATCTCACAAATAACGTGTTATGTGTGATTCACCTGCCATTCTAGTGTTATATTATACGCAATAATGGTCCTGCTAGCTCCCATGTCCAAAGTGGTTTTTTATTTTTGTTGGCATTTTTTATAGTGGAAATATGAAGACCTTGACTATTTGCCTTCCCTCTGCTGTATTGCATTGTACGAGTAAAACAGAAAAGCACTCTTTACTGTTATGTACCTAACCTGCCATCTACTATTGCTGGTTATCAAGTGTTGTTACTGATTATCCTTTTCACGGAACAGAAATTATATGAGGCCCATTGAGTGCATGCCTTTTCATGAAATTTTCTGCTTCAAGGATGTCGAGAAGCTTCAATCGGTAAGAGATCTAGAGATTATTTTTTCTATTGCATGGACCTTCTGCTTTACTCAGAAAAGTTGCAGATGCGATTTATTTTGCTGCCTAACATTACTTTTTGTCCTTTTAGACACTGCCATGTCGTGCACAACACAACTCTAACTAGTGAAATGACCACAGTTACTTCCTTTCTCTGAATTCTTATATCACCACTTCCAGTTCATAGATCTTACTTATGCTTACAACTAGGACTAGGCTACCCACCCTCTTATAATTTCTTCAGATGCAGCTTTCCAACATTTGCTAATAACCTGCATGAAATGAGACAATAAATCTTATCATAACCAAAAGATCCTGGATGAATGTATTTGCTTCATTTGATGTTTAGGATAACTCCTATCCTGTGGGAAACAGGATAAAAGCATGTGATATCTTCAGAAAATATATATAATTGAGAATTTTAATTTGTTTTCCAACGAATTACATCACAAAGTTTTGTTTTCCTTGACCATGTTCTATGCATCATGAATGAGATAGAGCTACAGGTTTCTGTTGTCACTTTTTGAAAATGGGCCTTTTGGGTGCAGATTTCTATTTATATAAACTGCAAGCCAGCAAATAATAAGATTGTTCTTCTTATATTTTATTATTACATATGGGGTTTGTATAATACAACTGTGGTTAACACCAGATTTAAAATCCTTTACAATAAGTTTTGTTCTTCTGCACCTCTAACTAACTTCCTTGCAAATCTAGGTTTTGATTGGAGATTCAAGAACAAGGATTCAAGTTGATCTGCTGGAGTCCCATAAGATTTTAAGGTGCAGTTGCTGTAACAAAACTGGCAATGCCGTATTGCCATCAAGGCATGATTCCTCAATTATGTACGTATATCTAAAGTATATCTTTGATAAAGCATGCTTTATCCTTAGAATGGGGCAGTGTCCCCTACTTTTAAATTCTCGTACACCAAAATAAGTATCTATTTTATATTTATATGTCCGAAGGCATTTACTTTTTATTCTTGGGAGGGTTAAAAGTTATATTCCCAACTACAACATTCCTTACTCAGCCTTTATCAATACTTGAGGGTTGGAATTTATTTAGCAATTTTCACCTCGCATGCATGATTTAATCTTGGATATAAATAGTAAGCTTCAACCACAATGGAGTTCCTAACTTGAAGTTTTTTGTACAGGTATTACCTGGCTCAAGAGCATGGAGATCTGATCAATCTTCATGACTGGTTCCAATCTTTTAGAACAATTATTCTTCAGCAAACGAATAAACGGAAGCAAAAGTCAAAGCAGTCCCCCCAGCCAAAGAAGAGAAAAGATACAGTGGGATCCGGAGAACAAAATGAAGCATCAATACAGTATCCTTTATATCTGGCATTTTGCAAAGTTCCTTTGATATCACAAGGTATAATACTTAGATGCATTGCTAGATGTCCCAATAGTAGCACTTCTGAAGTCATTGTCTCATTGATCTTGTAGTGGAATTTATTATTGCATACACGCATGCATTTTAACTTGGGAAGAAATAACAAAACATCTTCAAAACTATATGACAAGGGAAGATTTTGCATTTCATTTAACTTTGATATCTTCAAGTTTGTCTTTTTTGTTTTTCCCTCTCTTTCCTCTGCATTTTTCATGGGCAGAAGGGGGGAAGAATGTTATTTGTAAAATGAATTATGCTAGCTTTCTTCTAGCTATTCTCTTTGATAACATCCCCGAATAGCTTCCAGTAATAATTGTTCCAAATAAAAAACCGATATTTAAACTTGTTTAACAAAGCCAAACCATCAAATGAAGCAGTAGAACTTCTTTGTCATATTTCGTATTTAACTATGGCTATAGTGTTGCAACTTCATAGCAGTCTTGATTGCCATCAGTTTATTTTGCCAGTCAGTGTGCTATCTTGTTCAATATCTTTCTAGAATTATGGGATGCATGTTTCGTGCTTTTTTTTATATGATATTGCATTCCTCTGTCTTCTCCAGCCAATATCTGCTTCTCTCTTTCAAACAGGTCCAGAAATGTTATTCCCGTAATGGAGAGACATAAAATGAAATTATTAAATGGGAATACATTTATTGATAACTGGTTTCTGCCACAATATTTACTTGAAAGATACCTAGTGTAAAGAGTCGCTCGTCTTTAAATGATTTTAAACTGTAGGCCAACTTTTTGTTTGCTGATAATAGCATCAGTCTTTTTTATCTTTCAGTGATGGTACCTCGTATGCTTACTGAGTTTTATGTAAGCATGTTTACAATGTTCATCTCCTTAATAGCGAGTATTTTATTGATCACGGTTTCAATCCTTAACCTTGTTTTGCCATAGAGCACGCTTTTGCAGAGCAGTTACAGAAATGCAGATCACTGGGCTAGTTAGAATGCCCAGCAAGAGGCGCCCAGATTTTGTACAAAGAGTAGCATTTGGACTCTGAAGGCAGGAGTGACTGGTTTGTCGCCTTGTCATTTCCTAATTTTCTTATTCCAGTGTAATATAATTTTATTTTCTTAAATTATCTATTATTCATGATCTGATACGTTAATGGATTAACTAGATAAACCCAATCCAAGACTAAAGATTAATGGTAAAATCGTAAAAGGAACAAGGGCATTGGCAGCGTGTCATAAGAAATTTACATAGATTATGTTTTGTGCAGATTTTCATATGAGAAATCAATTATAAAGTGGTTTCGAAAGTAAATTGCAACCGGGCAACTTGAAATGTTTGATTTGTTTATCTTATTTGTTAATTGATATATTTCATTAATAATTACAAAATGTTACATTTTCTTTTTTTAAAAGAAATATTTAAAAAGCTCCTAATTTTCTTAAAGGCTTTTAAAATAAAATAAAAAACTTTTTCACAATTGTAAATAAAAATAAAAACTATACGAAGTTCTAATTAATTTAAATCTTGCTATACTCATCTCTATTTCCGTATTGCTTCAATGTCCATGAGGATCATACTGATTACCAAGGGTTATTGCAGAAGTTATTCTCGAAGATAGATTGACATAATTTGACCGACCAAAACGAATTCTTTGTAGAAATGAAAGATTGCTGAATAAAATTGTGTAATCAGAATTTTGTATTATAATTATTAGCTTTTAAATAAATTAATAAGACATCATTTTGTTTAATAAAAAAATTATTATAATTTGTCAAAGATTTTGTATATTGGATGTGTGGCATTACTCTATCATGAATTTTTTTCTCAACGTGTAAAAACAGGGGAAAAAAAAAGGTAACATGAAATTTCACTTAAAGATAAAATATTTCCTTTTGCGACGTGACACTAGTAACTAAGTATTAATGCATAAAATTGAAAGCACATTCGTTTCATTGAAATATCGTACTTCTTATTTTTAATGGTTTTGTTTGTGAAGGAAAGTCATAAGTTTCTAAAGAAACTGGATTATTGCCAATTCGCTCGGTTGACATAGGGCAATGACACTTGAGGGTTCAATCGATTATTAAAATGACGAGTTTTACTTCTTGAAATATTTTTCATAATTATTCTTCCAATTGCTAAAAATAAAACGATAATTTTATGTTTTCGGGATATTAAATATATGTTTACAGAGCAATGAGAAAGGAAATAGAATTATTTTTAAAACGATTACCAATTATATATACACGAAAAATGTGTGAATGACCGAAGTGGTCACACTTAGTTGATAGTTGGTTTCGTGAAGTGACTGCAACTTCAGGTTATGTGTAAGTAACATTTTTTAACATAAATTACTTTTCGGAATTAAAGCAAGATGCATATGTAGAATCTATGTATATATATATATATATATATTGATTTACAAAGAATTATATTTAAATACTCAAATTAATTCTTCAAAAAGCTGTTTATATTTAGTAATTTTAAGACCCATTTATTTAATTTTTTTCTGTAGTTTTTTCTAAAATCAAGTGGTATGTACATAAATTTTTAACAAATTACATAAGCTTTTTTTAAAAAATAAAATCCAAATAAATATTTTAAATATTTTTCATAAACTAAAAGTAGCGAGTTGTAATTGAAAAAAGAAAGTTATATTTGAAGTTTTCCATGGGCCAAGAACATGAACCTGCTTGAATACTATTTTGTTCAACTGGAGAGTCATTGGACGAAGAAATTTCATCCTCCGTGAAGGATCTTAACTCTTGATTTTGAATGCAAAGAAGAGAATAAAGGAATGACCGAATGACATAAGATCTAAAGGTAGATATGTATAGTAGAATAAGAAAAAGTTTTCTTCCATCATCAGGCAAGCATTTCTCTACGGGAAGGGCTCTCAGTTCTCACTCGAGTTCTTTCACTTTCTGTCGGTCAGTAAAATAAAATTTGGTAGTACTACGAGCACTATTTTATACTCAACAAGATAAAGAAATCACCATAGACGCTATATTACATGTTTATGAGTCTGAGTTTGTAGTTAAAGAGATATACTATAAGTTTCTCCTTTCCTCCTTTTTCCTCTAAAATTCATACTCACAAACATTAATGAAAGAATGCCAAGAGATATTTATTCATTTTATTTGGGAAAAAACAAAAACCCCAACCTTGATTCCGTTATTAGTGCGTCATCTGTTGATCTTGGGACTTGAGTAAAACTTCGGGTCCCTGAGAAACCTTGAAATCATCTCTGCCTTGTCAACCGAAAGATCTGTGTTCTCCAGAATTTGTTCTTTTGATGCCTTAGCAATTGCTTGGACAGAACCAATAGCTTGACTAAGCTGAATGAGCAATCAGAATAGCAAAATAACTCAAGCTATATGCGGCTATCGTGGTTTCATGCACACGTAACAAAAATCACTATTGGGTGATATAGTTATCCCCACGTAACGAGGAACAGCAGCACAAGTATCAAAACTTCATCATGAGTGCAATTCTCAGTATATGTACAAAAGGAAGGAGGAGCTATAGTCACTTCATATTATCAATTGTCACCCCTACATATTTATGTATTATTTAACTTTTCCAAAATATCATTTTATTCTCTCTCATAATTAACTTAATTAACAATTTATTGGTACTTCTAGTATTTTTTTCAGATTCAATATTATTAACCCAAATCAAACATTTTGTTACTTTTAGTTTTAGTGGATTTTTATTTTGGGAAAATAATTCAACTTTTTCTCATGAATTTTATAATATACATGTTAAGTTTAGCTTTATAAGTACAGATTGAAAAAAAAAAAGATCTCAAATTGATTAATACACACAACCTTCTTTTTGTATTGTTATACTTTTCGATTTTAATAAAATGCCATTAGAAATGAAAATAGATTTAATAATTTTTTTAGTAGAATAATGTATGAATTAAACAAAATAATTTCTATTAATAAATTAAATTTTAATTAATATTCACTGTCAATATAAATTATCATATTATTTAATGAATAACATGACAATGCAATTTGAACTAAATAATTTTAAAATCATAATAAAATTTAAGAGATTGATACAGCAAATACTAGTATACTATGTTTATTTAATATTAGATTGAATTAAATAGTACTAAATGGTTAAGTATTGTATATATATATATATAAGTACAATTGTATATACAGGTAAGAAGACAGAGTATGATAAAAGTGCAATATGAAACACAATATTTTTCATGTGTTAGTCTAGCTAGAATTCTTGAGTTTAGTTATAATGCTGGGTTTGCTGGTGTATATATATTTTAAGAAAATAGTTCTCTGTATTGTTTAGCAGTATGATACATTTGAGGTGAGCTAGCTCTATTGCCTTTTCTCTCAATCTTGGCTAGTTGTGGAGACTTGTTTACCCAATTTTATATATATATATATATCTTTTTTTCATTTCATATGATATTCATGTGATATTAAAATAAAAATGAATAAGTATTATTATGCCTAAACTGTTTTTAGGAGATACTACTTGTAAGTAAATTAAGAGAACCAACTTGAGAGACAATTAATATATTACATATTTATGTGAAAAGTTAAATTTCAAATTTGTGTTTTATAAGAAAAAAATGAGAAAAAAAAATTTTAAACAACATAAAAAAATAAGTAAGCAAAAATAATGAAAAAATAAAAGAAAACTTTATGAAAAATGTTGACAATAATGTGTTTGAATGAAACTAAAAAATTGATGAATTAATAGTTTAATTGTAAGGGAAGAAGGAAGGTTATTTTAGGAAAATAAAATAAACACTAATTTATTAGGAGTTACAATAGTAAAATGAAAAGTGACAATAGCCACTCGCACGAAAGGAATGTGCAACACCTTAAAATGTGGAGTAAATAACCATTTTGGTACTAATTTTTTTAATTTGATGTCAATTTGGTATTAATAAAATTTTCAACATCAATTTAGATTTAATATTTTTAAATTTAACCATTTTGCTGGATTTCCTTTGAGATGAAATGACTAAATTAATATCAAAACTAAAAATGCTAGGATGAAATTGGTGTGAAAATTTTTGTTAATATCAAATTGATGTCAAAATTTTTTGTTAGAATCAAATAGATTTCAAACTGAAAATGTGGGACTAAAATGATTGCTTACTATCTGTATAATCAAGAATTCTGGCTCAAGCAACGTCGGAAGGAGCCATAGAGGCATGCAAAATTAGGAAAACTAAATTGAAGAGTTCCTTCATAATATAGAATGATTTACCGCATTCGCATCGTGGTTGTCAACGCCTGGAATGGATGTAACCACTTTAAGGTAAAAGTTCATTCCCTGCACCAACTGCTTCCTCTTCACAACATAACAAAGTTCGTAGATCAATTTGTAAGTTTCATTTCTCAAGAAACTCCTGGCACCTACACTGTATGCACCTGGAATCGGTCAACTAACCTCAGCTTTCAATTTTTCTCCAATTCTCTGCTGCTTGTATACTGCAATTATTTTGAGGATAAGAAATATAAATTGGAAAAACACACTAAAGTTAGTTTCAAGTTTCAGGTTCTACCTCCAGAAGAATGAGCTATTTTTACCATCTTTTCAAACCCCATCTCTATGTCTTGAACCGGCACAAATGTAGGCTTGCCAATCACTATCTCAAATCTATCCGCAGACCAAAACTCAGGGCCTTATTCTTTCATCATTGAAGCCATATATAGCAAATAATCAATCAGAACAAAAAGTAAAACATCTCACTTGAAATATGACCGAATGAATGAATCAATTTGATCATTGGCTGGGAGTGTAATGATAACATAAAAACGTGCAAATTGCGTCTTCAGTTTCTGAACTCTGCATGAGAGTAATTGAATCTGACATAATAACTCATAACTCTACTCAATAAAACTACTCAAACAAAATCCCAACCCAATCAATGACTCCAAAAACAGCCTGATTACCTACTGAAGATCGGAGACACATTGTTGCAATCCCAATTTGTCACAAAAATGAAGGCTACAGACAATCCCCCACAATTGAAAATAAAGTCCTACAAGGAAGCTCCTAAAATTTCAGTGGTGAGCCAGAATTTGAAAAATTAAGATTAACAAGAGAAAATAAATCAACACCAAATATGTCAAATCGTCAATTACTGGGGCGATTGGAACAAAATTGAGGCGGAAAGAATTTGCGCGAAGGAAAGTGGAAATAAAATTGATGACGGACGGATGTTGATCCCCTTTCCATGTATTTCTCATCAAACAGACTCCACCTGTGCCTACAATAATTCATAACAATGGCCTCATTCTATACAAGGAGAATCAAATATCAATGTCTCATGATTTTGCAGTGATTAAAAAAAATTGGAACATGCAACAATTGCATACATCAAGCTGTCATTATCTCACTATTCATTACAGGCTTAAAACTGCATAACTAAGAAGCTAATGCATTAAGATAGGGATCAGAAGCATGCAAGTATATCCATCTACAGTTGCACAAGTCAACAAGAAACTGCCGCTACTACTATATACCTAAAATAATCTCAAAGGCCTCAAAAACCAATCTATCCTCAATCAGATCTTTTACACAGTAATTACGTTATCATAATCGGACACTGTTAGCTAGTTGATTAGTCAGATGGTAGTTAGTTAGGGAAGTTAAACTCATCGGTCTCTTATCCCCTGTGTATATAAAACCAGATTCTGAGCATCTATGAATAGTTCTGTTCATTTCATCAAATCCTTCCTTAGAAAACAACAATATCGTTTTCGAAGAGTGAAAATGGAAAAATGAAATAAAAGCGACGGCCAACAGATCTCTCAGGAACGAAATTGAAAAATGATTACAAAAATTTCTTATGCAGATAGAAACCAAATCAAGTACGCACCAAAAAAGAGGATACCAGAAAGCAGCCCGAAAAAAAAAATCAAATCAAATCAAATCTCAAAGTATAAAAAAGAGAAAGAGAATTGCATGAACCTCTTCTTATTCCATCAAGTTAACAAATCAAGGCCATAGCCATTACTACTACTGTAGCAGAAAGCATGAGATCAATTCCGCGTGTTCATTAAATGTGATTTCGAATGCAAATTGCAGAATCCAAGCAAGTCCAAAACAAACTTTATTTTCTCGCGAATCGGCAATAATGAAAAAGAAAAACACCGAATAAAATCAAAAATAAAATAGAAAGGCAAGGAGCAATGGCATCTAGAAACAAAAATTGTGATGATTAGGTTAACCAATGCTTTTTTAGGTGATTGAGAAATTGATCGGTACCGGAGCATGTGGCATGCGATGGAGGTGAAGTTGTTGAATGTGTGAGGCGCATATCCATGAGAATTGAGAACTATGAATCAACAAGAAGAAGAAGAGGTACTTAATTAGATGGATTTCGAAGCTCGTTTTCCTTTCGCTCTCGCAGAAGAAGAAGAACGGTCATGCAAGCTGGATCGCGTTTCGTGTCTGCAGCACACAAAGTAAGTGTTTCCCGCCACCACTATCAACGGATTTTTATATCTTCTAGAATTCTCTTCTGGAATTTTTTTTTTTTTGTATTTTCCCCTGCAAGGTTTAATTGATATTTTAAGTGGGAAAAATAATTTATATATGGTATTGGTATAGATGATTTACACTAATATAATAAAACAGTAATATAAATACCATTTTATTATATTAATGTAAATACACCACTCAAAACACCATATTAATATAAATACACTACTAAAAAATCATATGAAAAAAAGACTCATTTTAAGTGCATATTTTAAAACAGTAATAAAAAAAAAATCTATAAAATAGAAGGCACGTAATACTTTCATGCTGACAGTGTAAGGAAAGTAGGAGTAGCTCTAATCTCAGAACTAAGAAAGTCGTTATTTAACTGTTTTAAGTGTGCCACCGCTAAGATGTTCGTTTATGTCAAAATAGATTAAACTGTAGCATTTTTAATCTTTAATGATAGATAATGTAAAATGGAATACAAATGAAATATTATAAATTAATGATAGTGTAAAATTTAGTTTATAATATTAATGTATCAAAATTTAACTCATTAGTAAATAAAAAGATAATAAAATTTAAGTATATGACACAGAAGAAGGTAGAGTATAATTTAATTTATATTTGAATATTTCTATTAGAATATGTAATTGATACGACAAGTTAGTTAGAGTTTATCAATTTGATTGGGAATTTGGATGATTGTTTCGGGGTTTTGAGCTGGCGTTTTGAGGATAATATCGTCATTGAACGAATGATAAAATGAAATAAATAAATAATGAAGCGCCCAAATTTTCGTTACGGAAATTATTAGTTGAAATACATAATGCACATCAAGGTCATGATTTGTTTTTGCGATGAGACATGAGGGCCATGATTGATAGAAACTGAAGCAGGCATCAAGGCATCCACTGAACCAAAATCCAAATGTCATCGTTGACCACATGACCTTAATAGCGTGGCCAGACTAACCCGCCAAATTGTTGCTTCCTGTATAAATTTCCTCCCACCGCGTTGGAGCCTTTGCAATGTGCCAACTTGCAATATTTATAGAGCGCCACATTAAAAAGAAAGTTTAAATAGAATTAATTTTATATAAGTTTTGTAACTACTTTGTTTTTCGGTACATAGTTTTGTAACTACTAATTTGAACCCAAGTCTAACAAAACAAGTATGTATATTTGAGTACTAAAAGATTTCTATATTTAATTGAGATTCAGTTTTTGTTAACCATTCTAATATTTCCATGATAATGAAAGCGTCATTGATATATTAAAAAATGATATCTATGTAAGATTTGTATATAATTAGTTAAGGTATAGGTATATTAAATTTAAGAATGCTGTGCACATTAACACATCTCACATATCAATGTCTTAGCAAATGAGGTTGGTGGGTCATGCATGGGCACTAGTGCATTTTTCTCAAACAATCACGTGGATTCCATTACTCCATAAAAAAAAAAAAAAGAGAGACAGAGAGTGGGAGTCTGTTTACTTTGTATTTTTCGGTTTTAATTTTTGTGAAGAAAAAATTAAAAACTGAAAAAATCTGAACCAAACATGTCTAGGAAAATGAAATCATGTTAAAAGATTTTGGACGTACAACTAGTACCGGTTGTTGTCGTCATAAAAAAGACCGAGAAGTGAAACCCATTGCTACAGTTTGGGGTATGTATAATTTATTTATGACATGTAACTTATTCATCAAAAAATCTTGAAAAAATTATTTTAATTTTAATTTTCCTATCAAATATACCCTTGTAAGGAAACCTCCCCTTGGAATTTAACTAGAGTAACATTCATAATGAATTAATCTCTTTTACTAGCTTCTATCTATTTCCAATCTATTCATGAACAACGAGAGAAAATCAATTATGAATTAGTGAAGAAGCCATTTTCTTATATCTGCATGTCAAAATAGAAAATTTAATGGCCTTAAAAGTTTGAAGTAATTCAAGCCATTGAGAGAGATGATTATGCATTAGAGTAAAAATAAGGGCCATAATGATTTCTCGATGTAAAATAAGAAAATTGCCATGAATTATGGATGGTGAATTTCCCTTTTTTTTCCTATCAAAGTGAAGAAAACGTATCAAACACATATTGTAGAAATTAATTACATTATGGTGATACAACTCGATTCTGTTTAGGCACGAAAAAAACACACGTAAGAATTGTATTATTTTTCAGGCCAATAGCCTTTTTTATCGTGATCTAGTGGCTAGGGAGTGGAAGTATACAAGGTGCTTGATTGCCCACTCTCCATTTGCCAATCCTCAATTCATCACCTAGAAGGGACGGGTGCAACTCTTCTCCTTTCTTCCTTTTCACTCAAAATATCAAGCTAGGATGGCATAAACCTGAGTCACATCACATCACATCACATACCTGGCCTTTAAATAATAATAATAATAAAAAAAAAAAGTTTGTAGGGACAAATCCTATATTTTTGTACGATGTGCTATTTAAACATTTAAAAAATAAATATCTATTAAGATACTTACTTAATAATTATTAGATATAATATGATAGATGAAATGTATGAAATTTGTCATCAAATCTAATTATTATTATATAGATATCTTGATAAATATCCACTTTTTACATGTCTTGTATCATGAAATACTTCCTAGCCCAATCCTCGTTGTATTTTGTTTCATCGTCTATAAACCACTTTAGTTAATGTGCATTGGTAAATAAGCTCTTGATACGCGAACAATTTCTACATTGCTTTTAATTTTCGCATTTTAGAAATATTTTTGGCATTCCCAGTTAGATGAAACCAATGACACTAATGATTCTCCAGCAATCCAGTTATATAACATTAACCGGTATAACCCTTTTCTGTTAAACCAAAGCTTTTATTTATTTATTTTTTCTCTTGGCACAACATCTATATTTTCATAATCATCAACGCATTCATTTATTTTTTCCAATGAAAATTTGATGGGGCATTTCTGTTTCAATGTATGGAACTTGTTTTTAGCCGATATAAAAGTTTTTCCCCTTTTTAGTTTTTAATGCTCGTTTAAATTATGTTTCGGTTTCGTTTCGAATGATCGACCACTAGTATAGCTTATGACTAAATTTTGTAAAATACACGCATTGTTCAGATTTAAGTCCAAATTGCACTTTGCCTGTACAAATTATTGAAATATTTGTAGAAATCAAACACCCATTATTTTCTTTTTTTTAGCCATCCCTTCCTATCGATCCCACTTTGAATGCTATTGTATTTAATATTCACATAAAAAAAAATAATCATATGGACTATTACTTTTCTATAATATAATAAAAAGACACATAGAGTAGGTGAAATGGGCCTTCATTTGTTAAATCACAATCATAATTCCGCAAAGTGATATTGGTGAAATCGTATGTGATATACGTCAGTAATACGTTATTTATTTTTTATTTTAAAAAATTGAGAATGACCTTGGCTTATTGTATGACGGAGCATGTATGTGTTTTGTGGTGTGTCACACAACGAATAAAGTATGTTCTGCCGAGATTGTTCGTTGCCTCCAAGCTGTTAACAATATTCTTCTTTTTCGTATCTTTAATAAATCCATTCATTTATCCCTCAATTTTCATTTTCATTTTCTTTTTTCTCTTTTTTCTACCAGTCAAATAATACTTTTTCCCGAACAGAACGCACCACAGTCCTTTTTCCTTTTCTTTGTTCTCACATCCACAGTGGCCCTTGGCTCAGTTCGTTAGCCGCACTCCCTCCACTCCTTCGCTTCTCTCTCTCTCGCCACCACCTATATAACAAAAACCCTTTCTTCTCTCTCTCTCTCTTCCATCCGTCACTGTTTTCTCCGTTCACCACGACTGCACCACCATGTGGTCCTAGAGGTTACACTCCATTTCACTGTTTATCACTTCTTCTTATTCTGCTTTTCTTTCTGTCTTCGTCTTTTTTCCCCCTCTTTGCCTCTTCGTTACTTGTTCTGCTTTCTTCTAAATAATAAGCTGGATTATTATTATTTTTTGATCTAGCTTGGGGTTGTTATGTTTTGATTTATGGTTGGAACTGTGAAATGGGAGGAAAGGGTGACAAGGGTTTAAGGGAAACACGCTGTCGAGATCTTTGAGAGCGACTGCAAGTTTGGTTTTCTAGTTTTTCTATGATTTTTGAAGTGTCAAAATATCTATGTATCTGTTATTTAATAATGGTACCCTAAGAAATTTAAATCCAATTGAAAAGTCATTTTAAAGTTTTATGCGGGTTTAGCAGTGGGGGGAATGTGAAAGGGGGGAAGAGGAAGGTTTCCATGTTTTAGGAGAGGGTTACTTATTTTTTTCTGGGGAAACACTAAAAATGTCTAAATGTATTTTCATAACTGTTGAAATGTTAAGAATGGTAGTATCGAGATTTTTAAATATCTAATGAGTTTTGCTTTTATTAGTTTTGGTTAGGTTTGTGTGTGTGTGTGTGTGTGTATATATATATATATATCATGTTTGTGCAATGGTAGTAATGAAACTTTGGTAAATTGTTTGTGTAGGGGTGTTCCTGGACAATCCAGAACGTTCGATTCCGTTGTATTAGATATTAAGATGAAACCACAGGCCAGTGGGGTGCCTAGAGTTCATAAGGCAAATCATACTACTAGAGTTGAAGGGCCTAACTGGGTTCTTATTGCTGCTGGTGCTTTGTTGAGTACGTTGTCGATTCGCCTTGGTTTCAAGTTGAAACAGGTGCTTGACTCAAAGCCGAAGCAGAATGCATCCACTGTTCAGAAAGGTCCTTATGTGCTGTTAGGAGGATTTCAATTTTCTCTAATATTTTTATTAACTCTTGTTTATTCACTAAGAGGTTCCATAATTTGAATTGCATACTTTAGTCCCTTATCTATAGTGGGCACTAACTTACTATTTATTTATTTATTTTTTAACTTCAGGAAATGGAAGATCCTTCAACACAAGGAAATCCCCAGATTGCTTTATGCAGTCTAATGGATATTCCCTTGCACAAGATAATCATGGCTGCTTCAGTTGTGTTTCAGGTTTAATTTTTGCTTCAAAGATGTTTATGTCTTTGTGATTTGCCAACTGTTGAATGGCAATGTTTTCTTTACTGTTCTCTCTCCTTGGATAGAAATTGAATATTTCTATTTAGAAGTTTTTGAATTTTGAATTATGTTGGATGTGCATAAATGTTTGCTTGTGAACTGTTAGATAGGTTATTTTTTGTTATTTGCTACG
This sequence comes from Dalbergia cultrata, assembly GCA_031216105.1. Lineage (NCBI taxonomy): Eukaryota > Viridiplantae > Streptophyta > Magnoliopsida > Fabales > Fabaceae > Dalbergia > Dalbergia cultrata. Next base: position 7,644,420 of record CM062345.1, read on the forward strand.
ATTTGTGGGTTTGTTACTGCTCCCTCTCTTGTCCATTTCTTTACTCCGCTCTTTTATGCTTTTCCCTTATCTTAGCCTACTTGTCCTGTTTCTCGTGGAGCCGTGTTGTATTCATCCACTTCCCTGAGTTATAAAAGCTCATCAAGTATCTCTTTACTCTTCTCTATTTCTCTAGCTTCATTTTCATCTTTTCGATTTATTATCTATCTTTCCCTCTCTAACCATCTGGTACCTTCATGTTAACTTAAACATGCTAATAATTTACGGAAATTCCACTTAATGTTGGAGATATAGGAAGTAGTGTGCATACATGTTTATCTGTACCCAAAACGTTGGAGACTTGGGAAGTGGTGTGCAGATTTCACTTGTTTGTATGGATGCAAAGAGATGTTTTGATCAAGCAGATGTGATAAACATGTTGAATCAAAATTGTAACTCAGCAATCTATGGAACTTGATATTTGATGTGTGTTTATTGTAGAAGAATTGCAATGCTGGGGTTAAAATCTTTATTTGCTATCAGCAGATGCAATCTCTTTTGATAATGAGCAAAGAGATACTGACTTCGCAAATAGCTCAGAAATTTAAAGCAACCTGAATTAACTTATACTTGATGTGAATTAGTTGGTGGCCTTGCATTTGAATTTGGCTGCGGTTTGAGAAATGCTAGTCAAGTACATAATTGTTCACAATTAGTTGGTGATTATATTCTACGGGGAAAACAATCATTTGTGATTGTAGTTTGAAAATCTGATTCCATGTTTCTGGTAATAGATTTGCCTGGCATCCTTTTACCCAGCCCTAAATGTTTAAGGACCTGGTGATCCAATTGGTGTTGCATCTGACTTAGATTTTCTGTCTGTATGTGACAACGTTTTGGACAGGAACTGGAAGTGCTATGGAACTAAAGTGCCCACCAAATGGACAGATGCTGAGTGAATCTGATGGGGCTCTCCCTTTGGTTACTCTTCCTACTGCTGAATATAGCAAGGAAAATGGTGTTATGTGGGCATGCTCTCCTGATCGTCTTGAATTGCCTTCAAAGCCATTCCACCAATCAAACTGCTCAGATTCACCATGTGTATCTGAATCTGGTTCTGATATTTTTAGTAAGCGGGAAGTCATACAGAAACTGAGGCATCAACTGAAGAAAAGAGATGATATGATACTAGAGATGCAAGATCAAATAGCTGAATTGCAAAGTTCACTCAATGCTCAACTGGGACTTTCTTCTCATTTGCAGTTGCAGCTTGACTCTGCAAACAGAGAGTTATTTGACTCTGAGCGAGAGATCCAACGGCTGAGGAAAGCAATTGCAGATCACTGTGTTGGACATGTTCCTCATGATAAATCTTCCACCATCATGGCTTGGCCCACTGAGGCTAGAAATGGCCATGCAAATGGCCATCTAGATGGGGAGAATAATTTTGATACTCCTGAAAAAATAAGGGATGATCAGGAAAGAATTGAGATGCTGAGAAAGCAAGTAGGAGAGTTGAAGGAGGTAATTGAAGGGAAAGAATACTTGCTCCAGAACTACAAGGAACAGAAGGCGGAGCTCTCCTTCAAAATCAAGGAATTGCAGCAAAGATTGGACTCTCAGCTGCCTAATATTTTGTAGAAACTATCTAGTTTGTGAATTCTTTGCTTCTTTTTACAATTTGACAAAGCTTCACTGTCTCCCTCATTCTTTATTTTCTCACTGTAATTAGCTTACCCTCTGATTGCTTGGCAATATATTTCGAGTTTGCGCTATGTGTGCTAGAGAGAAATGAACCAGAGGGCGAGATGAACACTGGTCGGTCCTAGAAAATATTACTCTCACTTTTTTTCTTGATATGATTTAGAGTAAATGTACACTGGCAAAATGAGATTTTCCTTGTTTAAGATATTTCATGCCTACTCTTATTCTGGACAGGGAAACAAGAGTCGATAGTTACATGACATAATTAAATTTACAATTTGATTCTTTGTTGGGGCGTGCTTCAAAGAACTCATTTATTAGCTGGTCACGCAATTAATTTTTCCCTAGTATTTATTCAAAATATAGTTTAAGCATATATTTAAGTCCTTGGGTCCTCTTAGCTTGGTTTGCTACAGAGCATAAATACAATCAAAAGAATCATGCCAGGAAGCATAAAAATGCCTCGGAGGATGTCACCACTTTAGGATTTGCCACCTCTCCTTCATTAATGCTCTTCGAACAATAAGTGCGACAACTTCCTTGACAATTTTTGTTTAGGCAGGGTCCCACGCAGGAAAGAGGCCGGCCCTAGCTGTTATTAGCTTCCCTACGTATGGGTGAAATCTAAGAGATCTATCACTAAAGAAACTGACCAACACTGGTTATGATCACGACGCCAATGCCGTAGTCCATAGGGGCGAGAATATGGCAAAGTCTTTAGTCTACATATATCTATGTATGCAAGGTCTCTATCGGGTGTGGTAGCTGAGTATTGAACATTAATGGTATAGGTTCGATGTAGACTTTGCACAAACAAAATTTATGTAAATATTTATTGACGATTTACCAATAATAAATAGAGTGTATCTCACTGCCACGTGACCAATCTAATACCTTTAACTTATCATTAACGGATCATTTTAACAAAAAGTTACACAAAAAACTAGAAAGACGTGTCTTCAATTTTAAATACTGAGTCAGTTACATATTAAAGATTACAATGTCAACATAACGTGGATCCAAATTCCAAAAGTACTCAGGTCTGGTAAACACGAATCATCAGAACTCAGAAGCATAAGATACAGTTGACCTTGTCCCTGTCCCTATTACAATGCACTTGAGCATTAGTTTTACCCGTCTTCAAATCCCACTCTCACAACTAGAAATGAAAAGGGCATGACACAACAGAACTAATAGCGAATTAGATTAACTTGTAGACGATGCTGTCATACTTTTTTTATTTGGAAAGTGCACGTCCTTCTTAAATAAATAATTGTAGATAGCCGCTAACAGCAATTCTCTACAGCTTCCAAGCCATGTCACTCAATTTGTCATGCACATACATGTATCCGAGAATGATACTGGTAATTGAAAACATTTTTCTCACACAGCAATGATTCTCACACATGCCAAACTGAAAATAATTGATAGATATTACCTGCGATTCTACACCTAAATATGTAGCATAAAATGCACATCATTCATTCAAATGAGAAAAATGGTAGTAAACATAAGTGAACACCAGCAAAATCAGATGCCGAAACGATGAAACCAGTTTCCCAGAGAATGACAGATATACATTTGACTGAAAATTTGTATGCTTATAACATTCTTCTGGACCTAATGATCCAAGTCATCCAACCATGTGCACTACACTGTGTTACGAGCATAACTTGATATTCATCCAACTAATACTGGTTCATTAGCTTCCTTCAGCTCTTGAGAATGGACATACGTCGAGAAAGAAATTCTCAGATAGCAACTTGAAGATCAGGATGATGCCCAGAATAATAATTTTTTAAAAATGGATATTGTTTCCTTACACATAATTCAGGCTCTTGCGATCAAGATTTTGTTTAACCACTGTTGAGAATTATCTAGCATTCAGATCAAATTCACCAACTTCACGCCAGCCATCCTGTGTGCCAGTGTCTCCATTTTCAGCTTCATCATTCAAGAAATCGTCAGATGGCTCCTTCTCCTCTCTCTGATTGTTGTTTCCCCATCCATTCATCATTTCACCTTGGTTACCTCCCTGATCCTGCTCCCCCATGTCATGACCAATTGCCATGTCACTGCCTTGGGACCCAAGTGCACTCCCTCTTATTGGGGTTCGAGACATCATTTCAGCATGAGACTGTGAATCAGCCCGAGCCTGCTCTGCTTGAACCATTGCTGCCATTCGCAGCTTAGCCTCATGGGCTTCACGGCCAGCCTTCTCCCTGGACTCTAACTCAGCTCTTAATTCCAACATAGCTCGTTTTTCCTCTTGGAGAAGTGCCTGCTCAATCATCAACCTCTCCTCAGACCGGAATTCCCCCATCCTTCTCTTTTCGGTTATTATGTTGAAGGCAAATGCCTGCTTCTCAAAAGTTGCAGTGAACTCAGCAATTTTAGCAGCAATATTATTATCCCACTGCTGGGACCGTGAAAGCATCTGGCCAGTGGTGTCAGAATCAAGTATCCTATCATCCTCTTCTGCTTCATAGTCTGCCACAACATGATATGGCAATAATCTGCATGAGGAAAAAATTCAGGGAAATTCTGAAACATAAGAAGTGCATGTAAAAGAAATTTTCAATCACATTAGATTTTAAATATAGGAAGCTTTCAGTTATTTTTGTTAACAGGGCAGGGGAGGTTCATGTCTTGTGGCCATGAGGCACCAGTGTGGCAAGTCACACATGTTAAAGAGCTGCTAAACACACTACTCATGTTCCCCAGCACTATCCTCCCTTCTGTGAAAAAAAACTCCTAGATACAAGCTAAAATTGGCGAGAAAATTATGTTCCAAACTTCATGCTTACATTGGCATATCTCAATGAACAACAATGAGGATACAAAAGCACTTAAAGCTACAACAAAATAGACATATAGCAAGTGTTACCATAACAGCAATTTTTGTTATAATTTATTATATCAAACCATTAAAACTAAATTATAGACTGCATACATGAAGCCATTAATATATTATAGACTGCATACATGAAGCCATTAATATATATATATATATTTATAATGTTCCTTCAGGGAAGCTCAACTTGAACTCCACATCAAGCTCATCAAGGCTCAAAATGAATATGTATGATCAAATTTACTAAACGGAAAACATCACTAACAGTATAAACATAACATGGCATCAAACGTGTAACAGAAGATCAAAAATAGAATTTGTAAGCTCTAGAGGAAAGGTTTAAATTTAAGTAGAAAACCACTAAAATGGGGAAAGCAACATGAGAATATTTTACAGGTGCATAGCAATTCCAAATTGATCAGCTTTTGTGAGAGAAACTGCAAGACAAGTTATAAAACCAAAATTCAGACAAAAACGAATGTGTCCATATCACATAAAAACAAAATTGATATTATTTGGACTGGACAGTTTAATCACATTCAAGCTATCAAAAAGAGATTTTAGAGAGTAAAAGAAAAAGAAATTCAGCCAACAGCACTGCTACAACCCTTACATCCTAACATTCAAACAACTGAAAAGTAACATCTTATTGGTGTTAGCTTATCTATATCAGTTGAATACTAATATTTTTATCTTACTTCTCAGTTCTCATGTAATAAAAATTGAACTGTTTCATAAACATATTGGATCTGATGGGTTTAAGAGTTAGGAAACAAATTTTCCAGGTGCTACAACAAAGCACCACATACTCATCTCTATGTGAGTGACATGGAGTGGGCCATTTTGAATATTATTTTAAGGAGATTCACTCACATACTCATGGTACCACTAACGTCGTTCAGAGGAAGGGGCATTTTCTTACTAAAAAGACTATTGACTTATGGTACAAGCACAAACAGAATCAAAGAACAGGAAGGATCATGCGAGCTACGACTACAAATTGAGTCAGAAGAGGAACTTTAGAATAAGCTACAATAAACAACTGATCACAAGGCCGCATACATAATCCTGAGGTAAATCACTCTAAAGATGTGATTATCATAAAGTGATGAAATATTATGGACCAGTAAAGTGCACAAAATCACAGGATATTCCTTAAAAAACTGAAAAATAACATTATTAAATCATGCCAGGTCCAACGGAATACACATCATTAAATCCAAAAGCTATAGAAGTAATCTACTAATCAGCTCGATACTCATCAACTATGACATTTCAGTGAGTTAAAAAAAAATTAGAAAATTGGATTTAAATTGGGGTAAAAAAAAAAAAGTGCACCACGCTGAACTGAAACTGAAAAACCGAGCATTCCTTTATTATTTAACCAGCAACCAAAAAGAAGCATTCAAATCACATAACTACTGAGAATAAACACACACATACAAAGCACGATGTTCATGTTGGAACATTGAAATGAAGCATTTTTATTTTTTGTAATGTGAAATGAAAGCTTTTGAATTAACCTCTCGCATGCATCTTCAAGAGAAGAGAAGGGTCGTTTGAAATCAGGGTGGCAGACCCGCCAAGCATCTTGGTATGCCATCTGGAGCTCCATTTGGTTCCCGGGTCGAATCACCTTTTGCTGCTGCTGCTGCTGCTGTTGCTGTTGCTGCGGTTGCGATTGTTGGGTCTGCTGCTGCGGAACATGGTTGGAATTAGGGTTCTGCTGCTGCTGCTGCTGCAAATTGAGTATTTGATTAGGGTTAGGGCTGGGGTTGGGATTAGGGTTAGGGTTTTGCTGGAGATTGAGGGGCCTGATGGGGCGCAAGTGGGCGTCGATGTTGGAAGGGAAGCGAGAGATTGCAGCAGCTTGTGCTTGTTGCTGCTGCTGCTGCTGCTGCTGCTTCTGCAATTGCTGTAACAGCAGAAAATGTTGTTGATGTTGTTGCTGTTGTTGCTGTAACAGTAGTTGCTGTTGCTGTTGTTGTTGTTGTTGTTGTTGTTGCTGTTGTTGTTGGTGCAATGCCTTTGCTTCTTCCATTCTAGGCCCAAGAATGAAAAAAGACCTTAAGATTTTTGTGCGTGTATTACCAAACAATGCCGAAGAGAAGAGAGTGTGTCTCCAGAATCTGGATTCGTTTGGTGGCGGGGACGTTGGTGAGCATGTACGTCTGGATCATGCCATGGTCCTGCGTTACTGACCGTTAGATTGAGATTAATGAAGATCGGAGGGCAGATCGTTCACCCGATCATTTTTGTCTTGAAATTGGCACGGAGTATCTCAAGTCTTTTAGTTTTGCGTAGATATCCTTGCCTGACGTTCGAGCGGAGCAGGGTTTGCAACACAGGCGGCGGAAACTCCAACTGTAAGAAGCGATCGAAGCCTCAACCGCAAGAAGGTACAAACAGAATAAACAGAAAAGAGAGTTTCAAGGCCTGGTATGAATTTTGATAATTGGGGTCCGGTCTTAATATTATGTGTTTTATTCCTCTCAAATCTCTTTAACAATTAATGATAATTAAGAGTTTAATTAGTATTTGTAAAATTTTTAAATTAGTAAATAATTGAATTAAATATTTTTATTCATAAAATATCAAATAATTATATGTTCGTGTAAACTTATTTTATGCTATAGTCAAATTAAAATCACACCACAGTATGAGATGTTTGAGTGAAATTATTTTATTCAAACTAAATTCTAATGATAATGATATGTATTCTAAAAGAGATGAAGTATGAAAAACAAAATTATACGAAACATTGTATTGGCTTGAGGTACGAATAATTTTTTTTGGTATGAATTTGGATTGCACAAATTGCCTGAAAAACAAAGTTAGAGAACCATTTTTTCAAGTCAAATAAATAACTCTAAGCCAAATACTTTAGATTTGGGCGGTTGTGTTGTCCCCATGGCCAAGGTTTGACTTGTGTGCCGTAATATAATTTGGGCCTTGACTATTATAATGACAAAATGACAAAACACGTGCCAAAATTGGTGCCACCCCATTAAAATTCAGAAACTGGGTGGAGAGTCCAAGTAGGGGACACCAAGCAGTCCAGACCATACCCAAAAAAAGAGGCCGAAAACATGGCGTTGGCAGCAGCCTCGTTATCATTGGTGGGACTGAGCTCTTTACCATTTTCACCTCCACTCCTCTCTCGTCGCCCTCTACCCAATGCACTGATAAGATCCCTCCACGTGTCGCCCCCTCCCTCCGCCATCCACGTCAGCTCCTCCGCCGCGGCAATGCCAGCAGCCACCACCAACGACCACCCTCATTCCTCCTTCGAAATCCTCGGAGGCGCACGTGACCGGCTGCTCCCAGCTATCTCTCACGTGCTGTCTCGCCCTTACCCCTCCTTCCCCTTCATCGCCTGGAGCCGCCACGTCGAGACCATCTTCGCCTCCTTCTACCGTTCAATTCCCGACATAAGGCTCCGCCGACAGTGCCTCCGCACCCAAGAGGGCGGCGCCGTCGCCCTCGACTGGGTCTCCGGCGACGATCGCCGCTTGCCTCCCCATTCTCCGCTTCTCATTTTACTGGTTCGTTACTTCGTTATGCGTTACAGTTGTAACTGAATTAGTTATTGAATTAGTTGGTTAGTTAATAAAGTTAGTTAGCCTCAGTGTTTGTTTCCTTTATGTGCACAAATCACAGTGTAAGTTAATGAATTCATTTCACTACCAGCGATTGGTTAGTTCAAATGATTCCTCAATCAGAATATGTTTGGTTGTGGGGTAAGAATGAAGGTAAATTTTCCATGAGTTTTATGTGTAAAATTACATATGGAGCTTAATCATAAAAAATTTACCTCATTTTTTACCTCCCAACCAAACATACCCTGAGTCAAAATCTTGAGTTTGAGTTGGATTTTGATAGAAAAGAAAAATCAGTGAAAGCTTTATATTGCTGTAGTGAGTTAATTCTACTCGAGTCTGATTAGTTGGAGTCTAATCAAATTCACTCATTCTCTCAAATCAGTCTCAATATTACAACAAACAAAAAAATTTTTTTTTTTTTTGGTTAATGTGCAAGAAATGGGCAATTGAGAACAAAAATGGGGGTAGTTTTTGAAAATTGAAATCGGGGGTTTTGTTTTTTTGTGCAGCCTGGGTTAACAGGAGGCAGTGGGGATTCTTATGTGAGGCACATGTTGAGTAGAGCTAGAAGCAAAGGGTGGCGCGTTGTGGTGTTCAATAGCCGTGGTTGTGGGGATAGTCCTGTTACTACTCCTCAGGTGAGTGTTAATTGATTTAGATTATCAAGTTTTTTTTAGTCTTGAATCTGGGTTGGTAGAACTAGTATTGTATGTGACGTGGCAGTAATGGTGTGCAGTTCTATTCAGCTTCGTTTTTGGGGGATATGCATGAGGTTGTTTCCCATGTAACTGGTAGATACCCCAATGCTAATGTGTATGCAGTTGGTTGGTCACTTGGTGCAAACATTCTTGTTCGTTACTTGGGTCAGGTATGTTACAAAAATGCTTTTTGTAACTTGAGTTTTGGCCATATATTCTGAAATTTGTCTTTGTTCGTTAGGAAAATTGTTTCCATTTTTATTAGAAACCATTGTAGTTTGAGAAAATAAATAGCTAGCACTCAACAGTGTGTTGATGACTGGTTTGAAGGATAGAAAAGGTGGCTGTGTTTGTACTTGACATAATCTGATTGCATTCAAACTTCAAATAATTGCAAGCAATTGAGCTGATTTTGGGTTGATCATCTTTGCCTTTTATCCGTTAAATTCTACTTCCTGCTAAGTCATTTATATTATTCATTTGCTTACTTTCAGGAAGCCCACAATTGTGCTCTTTCTGGTGCTGTGTCATTGTGTAATCCTTTCAATTTGGTTGTGGCAGATGAGGACTTCCGAAGAGGCTTTAACATTGTCTATGACAAGGCTCTTGCAAAGGCCCTTTGCACAATTTTCAAGAAGTGATATATTTATTATATGTTATGGATACCTTTTCTTTCTATTGTCAATGGATCCATTTGCTAGACGTGACAATATCATATGACATTTTTTGGGTTGGATGCAGGCATGCTTTACTCTTTGAAGATATAGGTGGTGATTACAATATTCCTATGGTGGCCAATGCCAAGTCTGTTAGGGCATTTGATGATGGACTAACCCGTGGTATGTGCCCTTAGTCCCTTACTTATTGGAAGCTAGATGGATAGATCACAATTGTGAATTGTTATATGCTCAAATACTTATCTAATGAGTTTATGCAGTTTCTTTTGGATTCAAGTCTGTGGATGAATACTACTCTAGTTCAAGCAGTTCAGATTCCGTGAAACATGTTCAAACCCCTTTGCTTTGCATCCAGGTAAAGAGTTGAGGCTAAAAAATCACTATCTGTTACGCATTTGATATTTAGTCGCATCATTTTTCAAATAAAACAAAAACTGCTTGCTGCCTTGTTGTCTTGATTCATTTTACTGTTCAATTGTATTTTGACACCTCCACTTGTTGATCCAATTGTATTTTATCTTCTAAAGTGATGAGTTTTATATGATATCTCCTTCATTCCAAACTATGGGTTAAAGCTGATTTTGAGAAGCGTATACACGATGAATTTTGATAGAAATATGACTGAAAAGGATCTTAATATCCTGCCAAATCATCACTAGAACTTGCCGTATGAGACAAGTTTTGTGACTTCCATCATAATTAGTAGGTCCCATCGAGTGATGTGTTTTTGTTGAAAAGTCCCTTCCTTTGTAATATGCCATCTAGCCATGTAGGCCATCAGAGGTTCAATCCTCCCCTAGGATCTATAAGCCCCATCTCTGCCCATCTGCTTGCACCTTGGACTGTACTAAAAATTATTGAACACAAAAGAATCTCTTTCTTTGCAGGCAGCAAATGATCCAATTGCTCCTGCTAGGGGAATTCCTCGTGAAGATATCAAGGTATGCAACACTTTTCTTGGGATTATGAAATCTAATCTCACCATTCCTGTCTAAAATGTGATTCGTAATGGTAAGCAAATGGAAAATGGGGGAGGAAAAAAGAATAAGGATGGATCAAGATAGAAATGTAATGATCTTTCAATTTCCATTTATTGTAGACAAAATCATAAATGGTATGGTATGGAAATTGGAATGAAACAAAATTTCAAAAATTTACTTCAGATGGTGTCCGCACAATTTTCATTGCTTGTCATTTACTTTGTTTTCATTCCATCCTTCTATGACCAAGTATACAATGACACTCTTAATACAGCACACCATGACATTTGGATATGTTCCAAGCACATTATTAAGGTTGTGATTTTACCAGGGCGAAGGTATGACAGTCAAATCATTGATCACTGATTGAGAGTAGTACTTCTGCATTGACTTCCTTGGCGATGATGATAGTAGTTCTAAATAAAGGTTTTCTTTTGTAATAAAATAAAAAACAAAAAACACAATTTGCTCTTTGGTATGTTACTCTGTATGCCAGCTAATTACCTAAATGTTGTGGTTTCTGCCCCCGCCCACTACTTACAGATGAGAATGATATTTTTTTTTTTTTCAATCTATTGTGCATGTAACGTTAGTTTATTTACAGATTGATTGATTATGTATTGACTCCTTGGCTAATGTTTAAGTATAATGTTTGTTTATTATGTCAGGAAAATCCAAACTGCTTGTTAATAGTGACACCCAAAGGTGGCCATTTGGGGTGGGTTGCTGGTGATGATGCTCCACTTGGAGCCCCTTGGACTGATCCTTTGGTAATGGATTTTCTTCAACATTTAGAGGGAGAGGCAGTTGAATCTCGAAGGCCTAGTACTAATCAAGCAAGAAAAGAAGCCTTGCACCACCTGGAAGTGTGATGCGGCAGCACCAAGGATGATATTTCAATCTTCAGACATCATATACATTCTGTAATAATGTGTTGAAGCAACTACACTCTTATTTATATGCGGCACATGGATTACAGCAGAACATGGATCTTGTACCTCAAGAGGTAGATATCAACCACGATCAAATGCATACCATTCAATAAATGCCTCGCAAAAAGCTCATGGAACTGTATTTTTCTTTTTGATACGAAGTAAGCAGATGTTATTATTAGACAAGTAGTGTGATTGAATTGTTTTAACATTCATTACCCATAATTCATTTGAATTTTAAATTTTACTACTAAATTTATTGTTATATTTATTTATTTATTTTACTTTTTAGCTAATTATTCTAATCATTATAATCACCAATAGTTATTGGCAAAGAAAAAGAGAGAAGGAATTCATTGTGTCAGCATTATATTGACAACAATATGAGAAAAATGACAAGTTGGGAAATTTTATCTTTAAACAGAGGCAAACTCTTGTTTTGACCACAATTAAACTTTTTAATTGATACTCATTATTGCCTAGGTAGTACGTTAACCATTACAGGTTGGTTCATCATCATTGTGAATTGCAACTTCTCTGACATATCAACATCATCTGCAGTCATAGTCTTCAACTCAAAATTCCAAACAAAATTGGCCACAAAGTACGCCAAGTGGAGCATTGCCAAAGCATAGCCAGGACACATTCTTCTCTCTGCCCCAAATGGCACCATCTTTATCTCATTATTTCCCATTATATCAAACGCTGTACCTTCATTTTCCTTATTATTGTGGTCCATAAATCTCTCAGGCTTAATGGCCATGGGATCATCCCAAGCAAGTGCCTGTTTTTCAAAAAGTTGCTGTGAACTCAGGAATTATAGCAGAAATATGATTGTGCCCCTGCTAAGAGTTATAGTTGTCAAATGTCGGTCATGGCAGCATCATGGCGTGGCGGATTTTGGCGTCTCCACCATGGAAGGATTGGTTTATTATACCGGCCATGGCGGCCTTAAATGGCGGATTTTTGATTTACTGTCTTGAGCTGCCATCCATCATTGACAACTATGCTTGAGACTTTGAAAGCATCTGGCTAATGTTGTCAAAATCAAGTATCTTATACCCTTTTGCTTCATAGTCGGGCACAACATGATATTGCAAGAATCTGCATGAAGAAAAAACTCAGTGAAATTCTGATACCTTAGAAATCCATGTAAAAGCAAATTTTCAATTGCTTTAGACTTTAAATATAGGAAGCTTTTATTTGTTTTTGTTATCAGGGCATGGGTGGGTCATGTCTCATGGCCATGGGGCACCAGTGGGCAAGTTACACATGTTAAAAAGCTTCTAAACACGCTACTCATGTTCCCCTGAACTATCCTCACTTCTGTGAGGAAAAAAAACTTCTAGATACAAGCTAAAATTGGCCAGAAAAACTACGTTCCAAATTTTATGCTTACGTTGGCGTATCTCAATGAACTGCAATGCGGATTTAAAAGCACTTAAAAGCTACAATAAGATAGACACATAGCAAGTGTTACCACACCACCAACTTTGTTATAATTTATTATATCAAACCATCAAAAACTAAATTATAAAATGCATGCTTGAAGTCTTTAATATATTCATTTTTAATGTTCATTCAGGTAAGCTCGACTTGAACTCCACACCAAGCCCATCAAGGCTCACAATGAATACGCGGGGCTCAAATTTACTGGTCAAATTTACTGTAACGGAAAACACCACTCACAGTATTATAAAACATGACTTGGCATGAAACACGTGTAGCAGAAGATTAAAGATCACTCACAGTATTATAAAACATAATGTGGCATGAAACATGTGTAACAGAAGGTTAAAGATAGGCTCAAGAGGACATGTTTGACTTTAAGTTGAAAACCCCTAGAATGGGAAAGCAACATGAGAATATGTTGCAGGTGCATAGGAATTCCAGATTGATTAATCACATTTCATCTATCAAAAAGAGAATTTTGAGATTAAAAGGAAAAGTAAATTCAGCCAACAGCACTGTACAACTCTTACATCCTAATTTTAATCCAACAGGAACATTTTTACTGGTGTTAGCTTGTTACATCAGTTGAATACTAATTTATTTTTCCATCACACTTCTCAGTTCTCATATGTAATAAAAATTGTGCTTTTTCATAAACATATCGGATCTGCTGGGTTTAAAGAGCTAGGACACAAACATGGCATTGGGGTCAACCTCATTATCATTGGTGGGAGGACTGGGCTCTTTACCATTTTCACCTTCGCTCCCCAATTCACTAATCAGATTCCTCCACGTGTCGCCTCAGACCTCCGCCATCCACGTCACGTCCTCCGCCACACCAATGGCAGCAGCCACTACCAACGACCATCCTCACTCCTCCTTCGAAATCCTCGGAGGCGCACGTGACCAGTTCCTCCCAGCTCTCTCTCACGTGCTGTCTCGCCCTTACCCCTCCTTCCCCTTCTTCGCCTGGAACCGCCACGTGGAGACCATCTTCGCCTCCTTCTACCGCTCAACTCCCGACATCAGGCTCCGCCGCTACTGCCTCCGCACCCAAGACGGCGGCTCCGTCGCCCTCGACTGGGTCTCCGGTGACGATCGCCGCTTGCCCCCCGATTCTCCAGTCCTCATTTTACTGGTCCGCTACTTCGTTATGTGTTACAGTTGTAACTGACTTAGTTTAATTGATTGTAGTAGAATAATGATTTATGTTTGGTAATTCTTTCTAAAAGTGATTGTGCCAAAAAGCAAGAAATTTTTCACTTCTCTCATAATCAATTCTAGAAGCAAGAATTGAATTTGAAATCTTCAAACCAAACATTTTTTAAAATGATCAAAATCAATTCTACATCTCTAGAATCAATTCTACTCTCTCCTAACGTAAAACCAAACATGTTAATAAAGTTAGTTAGCCTGTCTGTTAGTTAGTTACCCCTGTCTTCTATGTACACAAATCATAGTGTAAGTTAACGAATTCAATTCTCTACCAATCAAATGATTGGTTAATTCAAGTGACTCCTCACCTATTGTCAAAATCTCAAGTTTGAGTTGGATAGGATAAATCAGCGACTGTAGTGACTTAATTCTACTCGAGTCTGATTAGTTGGAGACTTGGAGTCTAATAGATTGTCGATACCAGTGGATTAGAGTCAAAATGCACTCATTCTCTCAAATCAGTCTTAATATTATAACCAAAATACGAAAGAAAGAAAGAAACATTTTTGTTGTTAGTATGTAAGAAATGGGCGATTTTCTTTGTTCTGTGCAGCCAGGGTTAACTGGAGGCAGTGAGGATTCTTATGTGAGGCACATGTTGAGTAGAGCTAGCAGCAAAGGGTGGCGAGTTGTGGTGTTCAATAGCCGTGGTTGCGGGGATAGTCCTTTAACTACTCCTCAGGTGAGTGTTGCTTGATTTTGATTATCAAGTTCTGTTTTTTCCGGTGAGTCTTGAATCTTGGTTGGTAGAGCTACTATTGTGTTTGTATGTGACGGGCAACAATGGTGTGCAGCTCTATTCAGCTTCGTTTTTGGGGGATATGCGCGAGGTTGTTTCCCATGTCACTGGTAGATACCCTGATGCTAATGTGTATGCAGTTGGTTGGTCACTTGGTGCAAACATTCTTGTTCGTTATTTGGGTCAGGTTTGTTGGAAAAATGTTCTTTGTAACTTGAGTTTTGGCCATATGTTCTGAAATTTGTCTTTGTTCATTAGGCAAATGGTTTCCATTTTTGGAAGAAACCATTGTAATTTGAGTAAATAAATAGCTAGCAATTAACAGTGTGTTGATGACTTGTTTGAAGGATAGAAAAGGTGGCTGTGTTTGTGCTTGACATCATCTGATTGGATTCAATCTTCTAGTAGTTGCAATCAATGGAGCTAATTTTGAGTTGATAATCTTTGCCTTTAATCCATTAAATACTACTTCCTGCTGTGTCATTTATATTATTCATTTGCTTACTTTCAGGAAGCCCACAATTGTGCTCTTTCTGGCGCCGTGTCATTATGTAATCCTTTCAATTTGGTTATGGCAGATGAGGACATCCGAAGAGGCTTTAACATTGTTTATGACAAGGCTCTTGCAAAGTCCCTTCGCACGATTTTCAAGAAGTGATATATTTATTATATGTTATTGATGCTTATTCCTTCTACTTTCAATGGATTCATTTGCTAGAGATGACATTTGGTTGGATGCAGGCATGCTTTACTCTTTGAAGATATAGGTGGGGATTACAATGTTCCTTTGGCAGCCAATGCCAAGTCTATTAGGGCATTTCATGATGGACTAACCCGTGGTATGTGCCCATACATATTGGAAGCTAGATGACTATATCACAATTGTGAATTATTATATGCTGAAATACTCATATTATGAGGTTATGCAGTTTCTTTTGGATTCAAGTCTGTGGATGAATACTACTCTAGATCGTGCAGTTCAGATTCCGTGAAGCATGTTCAAACCCCTTTGCTTTGCATCCAGGTAAGGTGTTCCCACTGAAAAAATCATCATCTATTACTCTTTTGATATTTAGTCACCTCATTTTTAAAATAAAATGAAAATTGCTTGCTGCATTGATACCATAATTCATTTTACTGTCCAATTGTATTTTGCCACCTCCACTTGTTGATCCAATTGCATTTTATCTTCTAAAGTGGTGGCTTTTTTTGTGATATCTCCTTCGTGCCAAACTATGGGTTAAAGCTGATTTTGAGAAGCAGATATACGATGATTTTTTATAGAAATATTACTGTCTCTGTCTGTAAAAGAACTTAATATCGTGCCAAATCATCAGTTCATCACAAGAACCTACCATATGAGACAAGTTTATGACTTCCTTCATAATTAGTATGTCTCCTCGAGTGACGTTTTTTATTGAAAAGTCCCTTCTTGTGTGCCATCTAGGCCATCAGAGGTTCAATCCTCCACTAGGCCATCTAAGCCGCTTCTCTGCCCATACACTTTCACCTCCCATTGTACAAAGGATTATTGAACTCAAAAGAATCTTTTTCTTTGCAGGCAGCAAATGATCCGATTGCTCCTTCTAGGGGAATTCCTCGTGAAGATATCAAGGTGTGCAACAATTTTTATTGGGATTACGAAATCCAATGTTAACATTCTTGACTAAAATGTGACTAGTGATGGTAAGGAAATGGAAAATGGGAAAAGAAAAGGAATAAGGATGGATAGAGTCATAGAGATGGAAATGTAATGACCTTTCAATTTCCATTTATAGAGATATATGGTAATAAAATCATAAACATTATGGTTTGGAAATTGTAATGAAACAAAATTTCCAAAATGTACCTCACATGGTGACCGCACTATTTTATCAAGACAAAGGTATCACAGTCAAATCATTGATTACTGATTAGGAATAGTTCTTCTGCACTGACTTCCTTGGTTATGATGATAGTAGTTCTAAATAATGGTTTTCTTTTGTCAGAATTAAAAAAAAAAAAATGCTCTTTGGTGTGTTACTCTTTATGCAAGCTAATTAACTGATCTTTGTGGTTTGCGCCCAAACCCCCTCCCCCAACAAGAAAAGAGAGAGAATTTTTTTTTTTAATCTATTGTGCGTGCAACGTTAGTTTATCTACAGTTCCATTCATTTTATATTGACTCCTTGGCTAATGTTTAAGTATAATATTTGTTTATTATGTCAGGAAAATCCAAACTGCTTGTTAATAATTACACCAAAAGGTGGCCATTTGGGGTGGGTTGCTGGTGATGAAGCTCCGCTTGGAGCCCCTTGGACTGATCCTTTGGTAATGGATTTTCTCCAATATTTAGAAGGAGAGGCAGTTGAATTTCGAAAAACTAGCACTAGTCAAGCAAGTAAAGAAGCCTTGTACCACATGGAAGTGTAACGTGGCAGCACCAAGGAAGATATTTCAATCTTCAGACATCGTGCACATTCTGTAATAATGTGTTGAAGCAACTACAATCTTATTTGTACGCAGTACGTGGATTACAGCAGAGCATGGATCTCGTACCTCAGAGATAGATATCAACCATGGTCAAATGTACTTTGCATACCATTCAATAAATACCCTGCAGAAAGCTATTGGAACTGTATTTTTCCTTTTTGGTTTGAAGTTAGTAGATGTAATTATAAAACAAGTAGTATTGTGATTGAATTTTTAGTGCATAAGAGTTTAGGTGGGGATAAATGTCAGTATTTCACCAAGGCTAGTAGTGTGATTGAATTGTAACTCGTTTCAACATTTCTTTCCCATAATTCATTTGAATTTTAAATATTACTACTAAATTTATTGTTGTTTATTTATATATTTATTTTACCTTTTAGCTAATCATTATAGTCATCAATAGCTATTAGCAGAGAAAAATAGAAAGAAGAAATTCATTGTGTCAGTATTATATTGACAAATAATATGAAAACATGAAAAGTTGGGAAATTTTATCTTTAAACAGAGGTAAACTCTTGTTTTGACCACAACTAAACTTATAATTGATACTAATTATTGCCTAGGTAATATGCAAACCGTTAAAGGTTCCTTCATCACCACTGTGAATTGCAATTTCTCTGACATATCGACATCATCTCCTGTTATAGCCTTCCACTCAAAATTCCAAACAAAATTGGCCACAAAGTACTCTAAGTGGAGCATTGCCAAACCATAGCCAGGACACATTCTCCTTCCTGCCCCAAATGGCATCATCTTTATCTCTTTACTTCCCATTATATCAAATGTATCCCCATTTTCCTTATTGTTGTTGTACATGAATCTCTCAGGGTTAAAAGCCATGGGATCATCCCAAGCTGTTGGGTCCCTACCTATCTCAGCCACTAGGAAATTTATAGAGGCAGTGGTAGGCACCAAATAACCATTTAGAACAACATCCTTAGTGACTCTGTGAGGAGCCACAAAGTGTAGTGGTGGGTGGCGCCTTAATCCCTCCAAAATCACAGCCTTAAGATACGGCAATTTCTGCAAATCTTCCTCCTTGACTTCCTTCTCCTCTCTATCAACCATGACCCCTCTAATTTCCTCCACAAGTCTTTCTTGGATATGTGGATACTTAACCAAATTTGCCATGATCCATTCCAATGCTGTTGAAGTTGTATCTGTTCCAGCATTCAGAAACTCCGAGCACAAGGTGCAGATTTTCCCATAATCAAGCTTGCTTCCCTCATCTCCCTCCAACATCTGCAAATCCAACAAAGTATCCACATATGACACAACAAACTCATCGTCATGGTCATTGTCCTCTTTGCCATTTTTGCTTAATCTTTCTTCCTTGGCTTTCTTTCTAGCATTAATATAAGGAATCAACACAGCTTCTTGGTCTCTCCTTAGCTGTAGGAATTCCTTCCATCGCTTCCAAAACAATATCTTAGTGATTGGCGGCCAAAAATTCAAGACATTGTATCTAGCAAAGCTCAAAAGCATGACACGTTGGCTTTCCTCAATTTCCCTTATTTGCTTCTCTTCCAGTTTATCGCCCAAACACATCAGAACCAGCAAGCAAAACATGCCATATTGAAAATGGTCAATGACTCCAATGGGGTTGCTAGCATCTGACTTGGATTTTAGGCGATCAAGAAGCATATCTAACACCCATTTGCGTGCATGTGCATAGGACTTGACCTGTGAGGGGTGAAGGATCCTCGAGGTGAGGTTGCGCCTGAGGAGGCGCCATGTGGGGCCGTAGAAGCTGAAAAGAATGTCATGTTGGTTGCTGCTAATGATCTTCTTGGTTGGAACGGCAATGGGGCGGTCGGCAAATGTGCTTCCATTTTGTATCAATGCTTGGTGTGCAAGGAAGCGGTTTGCAATGAAAATGTCTGTGTCGAAACCTACATGAATGGTGAAGATTGGACCATATTTGGCATGAAGGTTCTGAATAATGGTCTTAGGATCTGTCATGTATTGTCTTAGCAATGTGCAGTTGCCTATGATGGGCAATTTTGGTGGCCCCGGAGGGAGGGGAGAACGTGGAAACAGAAAGTTACTTATAACTTTGGGAATTATTAGAAGAAGAAGGGATAGTATAACAAAGATGAACCAGGCTTCCATGTTATTCTGCATGAAAGTGAGTCTCTTTGCCTGCGATTGACAAGGAACACAGGAGGGTTTGTGAGAAGAGAAACTCAAAAAAGCTCGATTAATAAATTTGAAATGTAACTTGCATATAATCTAACATCCAAATATATTAATTACATGAGCGTTAGTTTTAGCATATAATTAAATATTAGTTATTAGCAAATATAACTTACGTTGGCCAAAAAAATATTTAGAAACTCTAGTCGCCATGTTTAAAGCTTACAACAAGAGAGCTATTACTTATATAAAGCCATGATGGATACTCATTTCGACGTATACGAAATTATGTATAATTAAGTAAGAATTTTAATAATGTAAGTAGTGAATTTATATATAAAAAATGTGAGAAACTATATGAATTTCAATTATGTGAATGATGAAGTTGATAAAAAGAACCTTTTATACATTATCAATTATCTTATAATTGAAATCTTCAATTATTTATATATTAACCCCCAAATATCTATATAGACATAAAATCTATGTACAAATATTATCTTTCCTTTTAAATGGTGTGTTCTAGATACAAAAGTTATCACAGGTCCGTTGCTGCCAACCAATTGCAGTGATGGAGCAGCCACTCACTATATTTTAATAGAAAAACAGGCATCAAATTACAACCAATAAAAAGTACATGATGACTTATATCCATACTAATACTAAATGAGAATAAATAATATTAAGTACAAGAAATTATTTGGGCTGCCCATGCATTAATCATGTTTTCACAAACCCCAGACAGACAAATTATAATCACATATCTCCACTGCGAAGAAATCATTCCTTTTCCAACTATCCCCAAGTTAAACTTGTGACTCGTGACCCACACACTAAGAACATGACAAAAGCTGGGGACCTAAAAAAAAAATGAAGTTGTCTAGCAAAACGCTTAACTTGGGATTTCATTTCTTCTGAAGACCTTTCATTTGATGGAAAGGGGGAACCTAAATTTTAATTGAATTCCCACTGGAAAATACATATACTAATTGTTACAACGCCGGACAAAATTTCTAATAAACAATCCTTCGTTTATCTGAAAATAACAAGCACCAACCAACCAATGAAAATACCGAAAAAGGCAAGCAAATACAAAGCAAATAAATCCCGTTGAGATTTGGACCTGCATTTTGATTCCTAACATGAACTTTTTCATTTAAAAAAAAACACTCCCCGCATAGGTTCCTACTGTTGTGTGTGCACGCGCGCCTCCTAAAATGTCAAAATAACATAAGCTAAAATTAAAGGATCAAAATCCATTTCACTGATATTGGAATAAGAACCAATCACAAATTACTAAATAGAAAATGAAGAATTAAAGTACAAAACTTAAACTTTTTTCCACATTTGCCAATGGGTATCACATTAAAATCATAACTATGAATGGTTGACAGTTTAAACAGAAAACCAGTCAAATGGAGAAAGGGGGCAACTCACCCCATAATTAGATTAGATGACTTACAACATTAATTTTCCGCTGGACTCAGAAGAAAAAAAACGGAAAAAAATAATTTTTTATAGAAAAGAAATGAGTAAGAAAGAAATGTTTTCCCTCCAGCACCGCAACATGCCTTCATGTAGGGATCTCAGAATCTGAAGTCAGGATCCACATCCATTGCCCAAGCAAACTTTGCCAGCAGCGATTTGTTGAATATCTGAGCATTTCACAACACGAGGTGCAGATAAGTGACAAAATGATTGCGAAGACACTGTTCTTTGAACAAAATATTATGCGTGTTTGGTTTGAACAAATGTCTTGAAAGTTGTGTTGTTTGGGTGTTTTGCTTCAAAATCAATTCTTACTTCTAGAATTGATTATGGGAGAAGTGAAAATTTCTTGCTTTCTGTCGGAACAATTTCAGAGAAATTACCAGACATAAGTCACTTTTCTTTAAAATCAATTTTAACAAAATCAATTCTGATAAAATCAATTCTACCCAGAATCAATTCCACAAACAGAGACCTAAATACACACTAACTTATTGTAAACAAAGGGAATAGGTCAGCACCTTTTCAATAGGAACCTCTTGCCGTTTGCACCAGGCAACAGTAATCCTGGGGTCAAGATAGTTTATCTTGGATGTGCCTAATGCCACAGTTTTTAGATCCTCTTTTGTCTTCATATCGCGTTGCATTTTCTCAATTTTTGCATTTGTTTGGGATATCTTTTTCTCTAGCCTGTAGATTACATAAACCAAAATCATACATCAAATCTAATCATGGAATGGTTATGGAGTAAGTATGATGAAAAGGGTATATTACGCTTCAGGAGTTAAGTTCTTTTTCCTCTTTCCATCTGGACTTTTTAAGGGGGGCTTTCCTTTCCTTGCCCTGTCCAAATCCGTTTTTAGCTCCTTCAGAACAGCCTACAAGTAAAGATTAAGACATCCAATTATATGTTCATGAGCCACAAGGCAAGTCTATTTTAAAATTAAAGCATAACGATCAAGAAATTCAGCCAGTACCAGATTCATAAGTTTAGATGATCTCATTACCTGGAGTTCATCAATCTTTTCATTTAACTTGGACATTTGTGCGGTGTGGGATTTTGAAACACTGCGTTGATGATTACAAATGATTGCAACCTGTATGGGAAGGTCAAGTCAATACAACTTCAACAATTAAAATACATAAATGCAATATCATTGCTAGGATATAAAGCAATCATTTTGAGTCAATTTACCTGTTTATTTGCATGCTGATAAACAACAATCTTTTCTGCAGCATCTCCATCTTTAGTTTCCTTGTTCAACTGTTGCCACGTAATTCCAGGAAAATTAAACCCAACACAAAAGACCACCACAAATACATAGGCGAATAAAGATATGTTTGAGTTTGAATATATCTATGGCACGAGGAATTTATTAATGAATTTCATGGGTGCACAACAATTTCATGAGAAGGTGTGTTTTTGTATAGTGCAGAGCTATCAAACTGTATATGGTTATATACTGTCTGTACAAAAAAATTTTATATGAACCTGGACATATAAAGAGGAAATATAATGGCGTGAAAATGGGTGAATTTCCCAAAGATAAAGAGGCTGAGTATGACTCCAACTAGAATATCAATCTGGTTGGAAATTTCAAATTTTAATGAAAGATAAAATTGCTCTACAAGAAGACACATTTTCTTAACTGAAAATAGGCAGGGAGGGAAGTCCTAATTCATTGTCATACATACAACTGTTAACAGAATATACTGATAATACATAAAAGCACAGAACAAGGCTTTTTAACAACACGGTTTTTACCATATCATCCAATGTGATAGATGCGTTGAATGTACGGAAGACTTTCGCTGTTAGGCCAGGCATGAGTTCCTTCAGATGAGCATTTAATTTGCTTGTATCCAGCTTGTCAAAAAGATCATCACCAGGGCCCTTATCTGAAAATTAAGGAGAGAAATATATATAATTAAGGCCTACCATATCATTCTAGAAACATAAATAAGAACCAGTGTCCCACCTTTCTGGAACTTCAAAATTGCGTTGTAAACAGGAAGCTCAACCTCAACAGTATTCTCATACTTGATTGAATCTTTACCAAGGAAGTTAAACTGGAATTAAACAGAAAGGAAACATGTTCACTAATAAGTATAAATAAAATGGAAGCTTCCATCATTAAAACAATTTAAGCAAAACCTAGAAAACCCCCCAAGGACCTATATTCATCAACCCCAACCAAAAATACCTTCAGCTTGTTGGGAGCTTCTCTTGTCACATTCTCCACTTTTAATGTGCAACAACCAACGGTATCAGCTTCATCATCATCCTGAGGTGAAAACACATGTGAAATAAATAAAATTGATGAGTTCAAATCAAAGTAATCGTCTGATGAGTAAGGCAATAAAAACACTAGGAAAACTGCACGCCTGGACCCAAATCTTACAATAAAATATAAGAATATACTTTACTTGATTGATGGGATTACACATCAAAAGTATTCCCACTAATACAGTTCATATATATATATATATATATCGTCCATCCATAAAAGACAGGATGGTGACAACCAAAGTCAGACTTCAATCCCTTGTCTTGGTAACATCTTACAAGTAGATTTTAAAAAACAAATTTATAAAATAGAATATCAGAGGCAATATGTAAATGGTTTCCTCTTCAGAAGGCAACTTAAATGAAACTAACAAGTGCTTTAGATTCAAATTGACTTGATTTAATATGCATTCCTAACAAAATTTGCACTTTTTCCGCATATATCTTGACCCCTTTTACATTTATCAATGTTTTGGTGAAGAGAGAATGTTAGCACATGAAATTGAAAAAGTATACAGAGAGACACTATACCTTCTCATTGCCAGCCCTCAGAGCTAGTTTATCAATAAGATAAGTAGCAACAGCTATTTGCTGCTTTGTAATATCTTTACTTGTAAAATTTTTTGTGTAAGCAGCCCTAATGTTCCCTATATAATCCTGCACCAAGAAATTAGGAACTAAACTAATTAAACAGGTCCTTTATAATGTCATCTTGAAATATAACACAGGAGTACAATTCATAAAATCTAGCAAAGTATGAAAGCACCTTCAACATCCTAGCTTTCTCATACTTTTCCTTGTCACTTTGACCCTTCAAGGAACTACTAGCTGCCAGAAACACGTATTTAAATAACTTCGGATTGATCGGGTCACTCCAAAAGGCCAACCATGTAACGGTATTGTCATGTCTTATTTCCTTCCACCTGTCAAGGATACAAAACCCAATAATTCATCAGTAAAAATCCTTTTTAAATTTTTTTTTTCCTTCAAGAAGATTTGACAGTTTCATACTTTTCACCAGGAATAGAACATTCAGGAATTGGGGCATCCTTTCCAATATTAATTGTGATATCACTTGGATGAATGCGTCTTTTCAATTTTCCCATCTGATAAAATTATTTGCAGTCAGTAAGTTATAAATTGTAGAAACAATTAAAATTCTGAAGATGAAGCCACTATATTTGAATGAAACCATTAAATCTGAAAATCTACACATATCTAGCTTGAGTAACAAGTATCATAACAACCTTAGGATGCTCTCCACGGCCTCGGAACAATCCTGGTGGCTCAACTCTAAAATTTCCAACCTAAAACAAATATTTAATTAGAATTACTCATAAGCTGAATGTTTTCTAATGAATAGCATGAGTAAGATATATTAAAAAATTAAAGCTTGGATAGAAAAAGGTCACAAAAAAAAAATGCCAAAAAAAAAAAAAAAACCAATTCCATTCCTCAAAGCATCAATTATCTGAACACAGAAGGAACACAAATACAAAATTATATTGAAAGATTAACCTAGTCATTCCTTACAATGCCAGTGGTTCAGCAAAAAGTGAACTGTCATACTATGGCTGAAGTGAAAATTATATTCATAGGTAAAATTAAAGGCTAAAGACCATGTTCCACCTTTCAACATAAGACTATGTGCAGATTAGACCAGGGTTTAAAAATGTACAACTGACCCCTTGAAGTTCAAAGTTTGCACACAGAAACCCTTCTGTCAAGCAAACCTCTAAAAAATAACACAAAAGAGGTCAAACCCAGCACATGGATGTTCCTTAAGTTCAACGATGTAAGGTGCAATTTACCCAAAATTAAATGAATAATAGACACTGATCTACATAAAACTGGTAGAAGAATGATTGTTGGTGCTTGACTGTTCTGAACTAATAACTTCATATAGCAATCCAGCACCAAGAAAGGATAGAGATATAAAGTGCAATTGAACATCCAAATTTGATGACGTAAACTCCTAGCAACCACAAGAAAAAGGCCAGATCAAAAGAAAGTAGCACATCATCACTCCCTTCACAAAATATAATGGCCTGATCTCCGGTCATAAACTCTAGAAAATTCTAAGAAAGAAATCCCAACAAATTTAAGAAATAAAAAGCAAGAGAGACAAGGTTAAACCTTCTCTTTAACACCATCAACAATGGCCCACATGTATTTCTCTTCTTGTTTTGTCTTCTCCTCCTTCAAGGCCTTCTTCTCCTGCACAATAGAAGACAAAGGGTGTCAGCACTTAGTCATTAAAGAAGACTTATAAAATCTCAGGTTAAATTAGTAGTCCAGGCAAACTTGGCACAATTCACAGACGTGCATACAGATATATTTATCAAATCCCGGATCCCAAAAGATAAGACTTAGAAAATGAGTCTCGCAAGGGAGTGCAAAAATTTACCAGGAAAATTATCAATTAACCTAGTTTCTTCTCTAATGCCTTTTGAAAGTTGTTAACTCATCCACAAACTCATGTTATGTATTTTGGAAGAGCAATGAATTATGTAGCATTATCAAAGACATAAAGTACTCTATTATCAGCATGCCACAGAAGTAAAACAGCTAAAGTCAAAATTATATCTTATAACAACAAATCTCTCCATGCATATTTGGAAAGAAACCAAAAATCCTAAAAGCAAAAATGATGCTCTAATACATCAAATTTTATTTTGTCAAATGAAAATATACATGCTACGTTACCAACTTACGTCTGAAGTCATTTGTTTCTTCTTCTCCTTTTCGCTTTGGCACCAGTCATAAATCGGGGTAAAGTCACAATCCTTCAAATTCTGAATTACATGATTCCTTCCCAGCAACTTTCGCCAGTCATTCCAGAAATTTTCCTTGAACTTATCTTTTTGCATGTAATCTGTATCCCGCATGACAGCATACATTGTAGCAACCTGCAAAATATATTTGAGTTCGTAATAGAGTCAGAAACTCCAAGAAAGAGACTTTATAACTTAAGAAACTGTTACAAAAACATACTAAATGAACAAATCCACCCAAAAAGAAAGAAACAAGAGCAAACAAACAGTCACCCAGATAAAATCCCACCTCCTCTTGGTCAGGAGTCAAATCAACTGGTTTACCCTTATAGAGCATCTTTACCCCATGGGGCTTGTAAGGAGGAGGGAAAATAACACCATTGTGAACCAAAGTAGTCCATTTTTTCTGCCCATCACCAGAGCTAGGAGGGAGTTTTGTGGATTTGGAATATTCTGAGCCACTGCCTGATTTTTTAAACTTTTTGTTCTTGGCCTGTTTCTTAAAAGACGTTGTACCAGCCTTATTAACTTTAGTAACCTTTGTCACCTTCTGTTTTATGGAAGATGATTTCTCAGCTGACGTGACTGACTTCTTCATTCTCTGGGAAATAGGAATATCATCATCATCATCATCCTCTACCTTCGGCTCACATTTCCCGGAGACTTGCTTAGGTTTTATGGATGCAGCTGGTTCAGAGATCTTTGACTTCTTCACCGAAGAGTTCGCAGAATTATTGTTATCCATTGGTCTCTTAACCGGCAGTGAAGATGGCCTTTCTGGTTTATTACTTGCACCGGAACCATTTTGCCGCTCTTTCTGAACTTTTGAAATAGGCTTCTTCTGATCAGAGTCATCATAGTTAGTGCTAGATGTTCTTCCCAAGTTAGAATTCCGGATTAACTTTGCTGACAAAGGGATATCATCATCATCATCAGAATCATCGGAAGATTTCTTGACAACAACAGGGGTTGCTTTGTTATTGTGGTTAACATTCATCTTCAACCTCGAACTCAGTGGTTTGTTATCCTCCTCATCCTCTGAATCTTCACAATAATTTTTAGTAGAATCACTGATAGGTTTTGTTTCCTGCTTAACACCAATGGTCGCTTTTTGTTCCAAACAAGGTTTTGGTTTATCTCCTATAGAAGGAGATCTTGCATTTGCCACAGGCAACTTAGCAGAAGAGGAGTTAACAGGCAAATTTGACGGTTTTGAGATACCTACAGGAGATCTCAAGGGTGAAGCCTTAGTTGATGGAACAGTATTACCTTTCTGTATGCTGGAGCTAGAAGATTGGCCATTTGAAGAAGGCAGACCAGATATCTGTCTATATGAATGTCCACCTTGACTATGAGAAGTTGGCTTCCTTGCTTCTGAATGCAATTGGTTTTTCTTAGATGATGTGTACCGTTTTATAGTTAATGGCCCATCATCGTCGTCATCATCAAAGTTCTCCGGCAAAATTGGTTTATCAGAAGCCTCAACAGCCATTATTCAACTATGGAGAGTGCAGGCATGTACATCACATATAGCTCTGGAGAAAACAAGAAGTTTACATTAAGAGAGTTATAGAAAATTATAAAATATGACAATAACAATAACATTCGAAAGTAAACTTAATATGGAACTAAGTTTATACAGCACTATAGGGTAGTAGGTTTCAATTCCAAAAGAAGTGAAAAAGCAACCTCATCCATTCTACATAGCTAATGAATACAACATAGGAAGTGCAACAAAAACATCATTTAATCACAGAGCCAACTGAAGTTAGACGCATATACTGAGCATATAGAATACACTGCCCCATTAAAACAGAAAGGCCCCCCAATTATCCGTACTAGCTCTTACACACCGAGACCCAAGAGAAAAAACAATACCACAACCCACAAACAATACTTTAGGAGCCAATTTCAGGGCTTTTATTTAATTTTTTTTTCCTTTAAATCTGCTTATAAGCAAGATGAAAAACTTATTAGACCCCTGGCAACAAAAGGAAAATTCATGAATTCATATCACCAAGCTCTTAAAAGCATATACTCTACAATAACACTGTTTAAGCAAATAACAAATAATAAGAAGCTTAAATTCACAAAACAAAGTATCAGTTTCAGCACCAAAAAAAAAAAAAAAGGCACATGTAAGACATAATCTGAATCCTAAATAAATGACACCCACCAACCAGCAAGTCTAATGTCAACGAAATTTCGCCTCAGAAAAAAACAATATAATATTACAAATAACAAATTAGAGGGGAAAAAAAAAGCATAAGTGCATAAGGCTTATGGCGGCGTTGGGTGCATGCAAAAGGGGGACGGGGAATGCAGATAAGAAGAAGATCGATGACATATAAATTGAAGCGAGGAGCAGGAATTGGATGCAAGTGCAGATTAGTGATAATATTAATTCAAAAAGAGAAGGGCAATGAAATACAAGATTGATTAGCGTACCCACAAAGAAAGAGAGAAAGGGAGGGGTGTGAATGAAGGCGGTGGTGGAAGGAAGTGATTGAAGAGTGAATAGATAGATAGGGAGAGGAAGAAGAGAACAAGTGCCAAGGTAAGGTTAAGGTGAAGGAGGTGAGGTAGCTGACAGATAGAACAAGAGAAAAGCGGAATGAGCGAGCGAGCGAGGAGCGAGTTAGGGTGAGTCGAGTCGTGTTTTTTGTTTTTAACTCAGGAATTTGGGGGCGATACGATACGATTACGGTGAATGGAATGAAAGAAAAGAAAAACACATGCCAGGTTTGGGTGTCCAGTGGCGAGCGACTTTGGTCAGCTAACGTTTATTTTCCTCCATACCCTTTTTTTCTTACTTCCTCATCACCAAATATTTATAACGGATCATATGTACTCACAGCCAAATATACTAGGACCATTCCCAATTCAATGGGCCCAACCCCATACTTCTAGTCAACCCAGCCCAACCCAAGATAAATGCCCATTCAAATTAAGAAAGTGCTCCATTGGTCGAGTCACAAAGTTGGACAATCTCACAGAAGTGACAGAACCAACAGACAACAGCTAACTAAGCGGGATGCATCTCCATTGATGGATTGGACCAACTCTTTTTGTTAAGCTTGATTGGGCTTTTTTTCCCGTTTTTGGTATGGCCGTGATTGGGCATTCACAAACAACATAATTGGACCTTTCCAAGTCAATTTCAGGATCATAAACTTGGAAGGCCAAGAATTTGGGTCTCCATGACCAAAACAAGGTCATAAATGTTGGAAGCTATTAAGACCCAAAAATGAAAGAGAAATAGCTTATATGTCAATATAAAAAAATGTTTATTATGTTTCATTATCAGTTGAAATTTTAATTTCATGGGCCATTTCTTTTACATTTTTCTTAGTGCAATAGATGATATATCAATCACAAAACAGAGTAGAGGCTAGAGCAAATGTTTTATCTCATCATAAAAGCACCTAATACTTCTTCAAAAAGTATTCAAAATTTGCCCGAACTAGTTGGAAAAAGACCAAAAAAAAAAAAAAAGCTAGTATGCTTGTTTTTATTTTCATTTTTTGGAAATTAAGTTAATATTCAATTGTGTCGATTTAAGAATTAGGATTCTCTGATTAATTGATTATTTGATTTCAATGACCTTGTCCTTGTCATTTCGAGAGAAAGTCCTTACTCTTATTTTTCTGTGTTCATCATTTTTTCTCTTTTGTTTTTAATTAGAGGTATCTTGGCAACTAGCAAAACCCAATGTAAGTGTGATCTTCCTTAATAGCATGAAAATTTCTGGTATAGTAGTATTTTATAACACAATTTGAATCTTTAATAATGTAAGTAACGATTATCTCACTAGAATTTAGCATTTTCCGACCAATGTGAAATTTGACAAGAGATTGAAGCAGATATTATATGCCAAAGACAACCACACTAATGGACGGATCTGATGTACTGATACTATCTCGTTAATAACATGTATGAAATGCATTGTGAAGAACAAGTGAACCACCTTCCTCACAGAGCCATCATTAGATGATTCTTTTAGCCGAGCTAAAGAACGCGCATAGAAAGTCATAAAATCATACTAGAATAAAATTGTGCGCATGTATTGAACACAGACGTCATCACCAGAAATTCCAAGAGTCTGGTAATTTTTTTTTGAAAAAAAAAAAAATACGAACACTCTGGTGTAACAAAGTTATGTATAGATGAATCTTTTACTCAAATAGTATTTAGAAAGTGACTTGTTAGCAACTTAGCATCTACCAAAGCTGAGGGCTCTGAAACCCCAAAAAAATAAAGAAAAATAGAGCTGAGGGCACAAACCAGGTCATTTGTAGTCTTCGAAACAAAACATTGGAAAAACAGAAAAATATATTCAAATTTAATACAGCCATCATCAATTCAACATTCACTAAAATTCCATTCCAGGTATGGTGGTCATAATCTCCCGTAGGTTTAGTATATAATATTTGCAATATTAAAGAAGAAAGACAAAAAAAAAAGAAAATCCCTATCCAAGCTTTGTCTAAAACACCCAACCAATTGACCAAAGAACAAATTGTCAATTTTAGATGGTCTTATTCAACTTAATTCATTAAATCATAGTCATCAAACTTGTCATTATACTGCAGCACCTTTCTCTTTATCTTGGATGAATCCACCCATGTATTGAAGTCTTCCATATTTCTAGTTACAAGGTAAGCTGGGTCTGTAACTGTCTCTGGAGCAACTCGTACATGTCCCTGCTCAATGTATGTCGCAGCTTCTTTCAGGTGCTCAGCAAATCTTAGTCGCACCAAAACAGTTGCAAGCCTACGCCTGAACAATAAAGTCAATTTGGGGAACAAAAGAGGACAATTTGATGCAAAAGAATGAACTCATGTACTTTTGAGTCACCAAGAGAATCTACTCCATTTTTTGTTTCTCTAGCTGCATATATAAACATGACTACAATCCAACCAGATTTGGAGTCTGCATCTGTAGCCCTAGCCAATGTATCAACTTAATATTCATCTTCCATTAAATGACTGACTTTGGATGAGTGAGCAAAACAGGAAAACATTTTGATCAAACAATCATGCATCTGTTAACATGAAACATATATGCTAAGGACGTGTTTGGTTAGAGAGTAAAAGTATGGTGTAAATTTTCACAGATGAACTTCATATGTAATTTTACACTTGAAGTTTATCTATAAAAATTTCCACCTCATAACAAAATTACAAAACATACCCTAAGAAACAACTTTTAGCAATATACAATTATTTTTCCAATTTCTTTTCTCGACTTTCTACTGAGCTTCAGATTGTGACGGTTATACATGCCAATAGATAACAACATACTGGCTCCTTCTTTCACCTACAATATATAAGTCAAGTAAAGCAACAAATGCATCAAAGATTTCATATTGCCAATAGAAGGATGATACAGTTAAACGTTCGCACAGCGTGATGCTTTGTCTGGTTGGAATCACACCAATGTTGTAACTGTTATGCATAGAAGAAAGGAAGAAAAGAAAAAGAAACAGATTAATGTTAGTATATAATAGCTTTTCAGCTAATAAGAAGAAGAAACAGAGGAAAAAAATGCTTTCCGTAAATCAGAACAATCTTTGTACTTTGAAACTGTAAGGATAACTTGTGCTAATTGAATTGCGGTAACATCTATTCAAACAATTTACACAAACTTGTAAATTAAATAGGATAGCCATGGCCATCAAGAGAATACCAACAGAAGCAAAGGGCCATGCAACCACTTTACCGATTTCTACAGTATCCCATCTCATAATTCGTTTCTAGATTGCATTTTTATTTGCTAGTTGCAACTGGATTTAGCAACCCAAATTCATGCTACCTACCTAAACTAATCAATTCAAATGAAATAGCAAAACCATGATGAATACATTAGACTTGAGGAGTTTTAGAAAAAAATTGAATTATATATAGAATTATTTCGAAAGGAACAATAGAAGATGAGAGTTTAAAGAAATACATGCCACCTACCAAAACTAATCAATTCAAATAAAATAACAAAACCATAAATAGATTAGACTTTAGGAGAATAGAATTACTTCGAAAGGAACAAAAAAAGATAGATTTTAATTCACATCAGCAAGCATGATATCCAATATAAAAGAGGTACAATTATGAAACCAAGATAGTCAAGTCAATCCTAGTAAAAGTGCAAACTCACAGCTTTTCCAAAAGCTTATCAGTTATGTCAAGGTGAAAGGAGTGCTTAGGGTCCAATATCTATTCATATTTCCACTATCACATAAAATGGGTTCGAAGTCATGATGAATTAGACAACTTATTACAACTATAGTACATGATGAATTATTATGGGTGATAATAGAGTATAGTTTTTGTAACCATCACGGCTATAGTAAGATGGTAGCACTGCATAACGAGTATTAGATATAAAACTGCTAATATATCTCAACCCATATCTAATACTTCGTGCATTGCTAAAGATAGGAGAATTTGTAGATGATCCTTATATGCTAAACATGGCAATCAAAATTTTTTTTCCCGCATGTACAGCACCAAAATCTCTTCACGCGTGCACAGTAAATTTTCTACCATACTTGAAAATTTTGCCTCTCCGTTTACATTTTTCAAAGCGGCTAGACCCCACATCTACCTCCGACATCAATTTCCACGTCCTCGAAACTCAAGGCAGTTCTGATGTCGGCATCCACATCATACGAAGCTAGCTTGAATCATAAGGAGCACCTTAAATTCTCCTTTAGTATATTGAATCATGTCTTTACGCGCAAGCTTTACCCTTAACCAACCAGGTAATGCACCATATATAAATTACAAAAAGCTTAATGCATCTTGGATTATTCCACCTCCAACAATTGGAAAGTGCATCTCAGCATCTTAGTCGAAGGTGCAATAATGCTCCTAAAGGTTTATCAAAAAAAAAAAATAATGCACCTAAAGTCGTTAAAGCGGAGTGAATAAGAAAAAGACAAATTGCATCATTGCACCGTCAAAGAAAAGCAAAACATAAACTTTGAAAAAGGCAAATTAAAGAGACAAAGTGTAGACACTGTAAATAAGTCGCATCAGAAAAGTCAGTGAAGAAGCAACCATGTACCTGGCCAGAAGGTGCAAGTGCACTTTACTATTGACTCCAAGTCTTTCGCAACAATTGAGGAGCGTAAGCCTTACCACTTCCCATATCATTTCTCTATTTCATATTTTCAAACTGAAACTGTGTCCCTTCCAGTTCCAATCTGGCCGTGTCAGATATCTAAACAGAGGAGATTATTTATCTAATCACTCCTCACCAAACACCAACCATCGAACAGTTTCCCTTCATCAACTATCACTTCACTTTCTAAGCACAAAACTTTTCTGCTTACAAACACACCCCTGTAATGGCCGATAGCGCGGTTTCGTTCCTTCTAGACAACTTGTCCCAACTGCTGGCACGCGAAGCCAACCTGCTGTATGGCTTGGAAGACAGAGTCAGATCCCTCCGCAGTGAGCTCCAAATGATAGACGCCTTCCTCAAAACCTCCGAAGGGAAGCAGAGCAAGAAAGAAATAGAGAAAGTTGTTGTCGACCAAATCAGAGATGTCGCCCATGAAGCCGAGGATGTCATCGACAGGTTCGTTACCAACAATACCATGCACAAGCGGAGATCCATGCTGGGGAGGATGCTCCATGGTGTTGACAACGTAAAGTTGCGCCGTGACGTGGCTGAGAAAATAGACAGCATAAAAGCCACTATCATTGATATACGTGACAACAAGATCAAGTACGATTTCTTCCAACAAGAAAGTGAATCGAGTTCAGCAAGAGAAGAGGAAGAGAGGGTGCAGTTGTTGCACAAGCGTAGAAGGAACGTGGAGGAAGCCGATGTGGTTGGTTTTGTCCGTGACTCCAAGGAAGTCATCAAGAGGCTCATGGAGGAGGATTCAAGGAGTAATGTTGTCTCCATCATTGGTATGGGTGGGTTGGGCAAGACCACCCTTGCTCGAAAGCTCTACAACAGCAATGAGGTGAAGGGATATTTCAGTCATCGTGCATGGGTTTACGTGTCAAATGAATATAGAGTTAAGGAGCTTTTGATTGGCCTTCTCAAGTGTTTGATGCCGAACGCTGAAATTGAACGTAGAAGCAGAAAGAAGGGTAAGAAACAAAAGGGTATAGAGGAACCACGAGACCTTTCCAGCTTGAGTGAGCATGAGCTGAAGCAGAAGGTGCAAGAGTGCTTGAAGAGGAAAAGGTATCTACTAGTCCTTGATGACTTGTGGAAAACTCGAGATTGGGATGAGATACAAGATGCTTTTCCAGATGATAACAACGGTAGCAAAATACTGATTACCAGTCGTTTGAAGGAGGTGGCTTCCCATACCAGTCAAGATCCTCCTCATTATCTTCAATTACTCAGCGACGAGGAAAGCTGGGAACTCTTCTCCAAAAGAGTGTTTTGGGGAGAAGGGTGCCCTTCTGATCTAGAGATTTTAGGCAAACAAATAGCCAAAAGTTGTCGTGGTTTGCCGCTCTCCATTATTGTTTTGGCAGGGCTTCTAGCAAACAAGGAGAAGTCACACAGAGAATGGTCCAAAGTGGTGGAACATGTCAATTGGTATCTTAATCGGGATGAGACCCAAGTCAAGGATATTGTACTCAAACTCAGCTACAACAACTTGCCTAGAAGATTAAAGCCATGCTTTCTGTATCTTGGGGTCTTCCCTGAAGACTCCGAGATACCTGTTAGGTCATTGCTACAACAATGGGTTGCTGAGGGATTTATTCAACAAACTGGAACCAGAGATCCAGAGGATGTTGCTGAAGACTATTTGTATGAGCTCATTGATCGTAGTTTGGTCCAAGCAGCACGAGTGAAGAGCATTAATGGAGGTGTGAAAACATGTCGCATCCACGATCTTCTTCGTGATCTATGCATATCTGAAAGCAAAGAGGTCAAAGTTTTTGAAGTTTGCACAGATGGCGATATGCAGGCCAAAACAAAACCACGTAGGTTATCTATCCATTGCAGCATGCCTCATTATGTTGCTTCGAGCAACAATGATCATTCATGTGTCCGTTCTTTGTTACACTTTGGTCCACGGTACGATTTTACCCCGAGCGAGTGGAAAAGGCTTTTCAAATGGTTCAAATTGGTTCGGGTATTAGATCTTGGTAAGAATCAAGTAAAAAGGATCCCTTCCAATTTGGGGTTGTTTGTCCATTTAAGGTACTTAAGGATACACTCAGAGTATAGTAGAATTGTTCCAGATTCTATATGCACTCTTCAAAATCTGCAAACATTTGAAATAGCAGAGATTAGGAAAGGGCCTTTACCATTACCTTGGGAAAGGATGATTTCTTTCCCCGGTAGATTGTGGAAGCTCAAACAACTAAGGCATGTGTATACACCTGGGTCCATCGTGCCACGTGGCTCCAGCCGATCAGTTCCGGATAATGAAGTTACCTGGAATCTTCAAACCATCTCTTCGATTGCACTCAACGGACAAACATTATATCTATTTGAGAAAGGAAGGTTCCCCAAACTACGAAAGTTGGGGTTGCGAATCTCCTCAGACCACAAGGATAAATTGCGCAAACTGTTCCCTAGCCTACAACAATTAAGTCACTTGAATAAGCTGCAACTTAACCTCAAATTTTTGAAGGATTCTGAACATCGATTGACGTTCTCGAACAAGAAATCCTTGGAATGGCACTTCGGTTTCAAGCCACATGAACTGTTACAAAGCCTACAGCAGCTGACACATCTAAGCACGTTAAAAATTTTCAATGCTCTGGACCTTTTAACGTGTGGTGTTACATTTCCTCCATGCCTTACGAAGTTAACACTGTCTGGTATTAGTTGCGGTTGCATGAATGATGATGGGATGAATGCTCTAGGGAATCTCACTCGACTCCGGATTTTGAGATTGTGCGGATATTTTGGACATCAACGGTGTTATGGTAGATCTTTTGACACCTTTGAGCTTAATTGCATTGGAGGCGGGTTCCCACAACTACAAGTGTTTGAGATGACAGCGTTGTCAGTTCATACCTGGAAATTAGCCAATGGTGCCATGCGATGTCTTCAGAGCCTGGTCATCCAAAAATGTGAAAGATTGGACAGTCTCCCAAATGAACTGTGGTCTTTGACCACCTTAAGGCAAGTGCGGGTTGGGACACCCACCGAAGCATTATCTCAAGCGCTAAGAAATCTGGAAATGAAGGATGGGTGTGAGCTCACAATCGACTATGAATGTAATTACAATGGATGGATGAATGCTTGTTAAGTTTGAATCAAAATATATTGATTTATAAAGTCTTTTATGCACTTTATCCACTGAGTCATTTGGGACAAGAATTGTCATTCGGCTTCGGTTGTTGTAAACTAATGGGTGCAATAAAGGGAAGCCAAAGGAAAAATCAAATTTGTTGTATCTATTGCGCAGAAATTGGCTGGTGCTTGCGACTTGTGAGAGTAACTTCTTTGCAGACTACACGGAAAATACCAGTCTTTAATTTTTTTTTTTAATTTATTTTTGTCAGCTCTCAGCAGTATTGAATGAGATTTGTGATATCATTGTATTATTGTACTTTCCCCTGAATTTGCTGCAGTCAATCACTTAACTGACTTCTACTACTATCTAGATGAATTTCATCTAAATGCTTTTTTTTTTTTTCTTTTCTGGGCTTAAACATTGTCTAGCATGCTAATTTGCGCTATGTTGTATGATAATTTAGTACAGTAATAAATAAGAATAATCAAGATATTAAACAAATGGCAACTATTATTGATTGAAAAACTGAATAAACAAGTAAAAGGAATAAGTACTTTTATCATTACAATTACATCCTCCAAGTCCAAAGCAGTCCACTCCTATAACACATGTTGAATGAGAGGTCCCTTAAAAAAATTTATTAGTTATTACAACATCATCATCCTCAATCTTCAGATGATGGGAGAAGAGTGGAATTAATTATGATGCATTCAACGTACTACATATTATATGATTATTAAACTTTGTGGCTTGTATACTATAGGTGGCTGAATAATTTGAACTTCAATGCAGCATCGCAAGTTTTCGGTTCATGATCCAGAAACCAAGTCACGAATGGAAGCCAAAGGTGAACTGTAACCATGCACCACTGCGTCTCTCCAGAAGCCATTCCTATCACCACAGGAACAAAATCAGTTTTCCATTGCATTGGGGCGAAAAAGGATAAAAGATTCTACTAATTTGTGTGCTGTAATAGTTATAGATGGCACCTTTATTATTGCTTAAGAACATGAAAAAGTACAATTAACTTAAAAACCAATTATCTCTTTGTAGATTTTTTTTTTAACCAATGTGGTCCGCGGATACAAAAGACATAAAAGGGAGTTGTGCGTCCACAGGGCAACACCTGTTTGGTATTCGTTTTCATTTTGTGTGTTCTATATTTTCAAGATTTTGTAAAAGAAAAAAGTGAAAACATAAAACTAAAACTAAAAACAAAAAACACAGACTATTTGTATGAGCTCATTGATCGTAGTTTGGTCCAAGTAGCACGAGTGAAGAGCATTAATGGAGGTGTGAAAACATGTTGCATCCACGATCTTCTTCGTGACCTATGCATATCAGAAAGCAAAGAGGACAAAGTTTTTGAAGTTTGCACAGATGATGATATTCTGACCAGAACAAAACCACGTAGGTTATCTGTCAATTGCAGCATGCGTCACTATGTTTCTTCAAGCATTAATGGTCATTCATGTGTCCGCTCTTTGTCATTCTTTCATCAAAGAGGGTACCGTTTTATCCGCAAAGAGTGGAAATGGCTTTTCAAATACTTCAAATTGGTTCGGGTATTAGATCTTGGGGATAATCCAGTCAAAAAGATCCCTTCCAATTTGGGGTTGTTTGTCCATTTAAGGTACTTAGGAATATGTTCAGAATATGTTAGAATTGTTCCAGATTCTATATGCACTCTTGAAAATCTGCAAACGTTAGAAGTAGGATGGTTTGATCATTGGCGTATGATTTCTTTCGCCGGTAGATTGTGGAAGTTCAATGTAAAAACCTGAAAAAAAAAAAAAAGAGAGATAGACCACCATGGGCCTTAAGTGATATAAACCACCTTAGGCCCTCCTTTCTCTTCTTCTCCCGTCAGAACATTCCCTTCTCTTCTTCTTGTTTTTATTCTTTTCTTCTCTTTTTCTTCTTCCTCTCATTCTCTTCCTCATCTTCCTTCATCACATACCATCACCACCTCCACATTACCCAACTACCATCACTATCTCCTCCTCTTTATCATCATCCTCACCACCAACATTAAAAAACCGCGCCTCCTTCTCTCTCTCTTTCTAGCTCGAGAATTTCTCTTTCTAAGTGGGGGAAATGAATAGAGCAGTGAATATTTGATCATTCTCCTAGAGTAGTGGGTAAGTGATAATCTTGCTCTATTTATTTTATTTAGCTTCCTATGTATTCGATAGATGAGTTTTCACAATATGTTTTAAGTTCTTCTAGTATTTGTAGTGTCTTTCTGTCTGTGGATGCAGAAAGAATGGGGCGGCCTGGCCAAATGTATTGTTATATCATCACATTTTTAGGGACTGGATTAATCCCTTATTTGATTATTTATTTATTTGCCTTTTTAATTAATTTCCTTTTTGGCACGTAATCTAGATCAAATGGATTATCTAGTTTCATCTTTGAGTCGATGAGTGTAATCAAGTTTGAGTAATATTTTGCCAACTCCTTACCAATACTCTTTATCACGTCTTTTATCAAGTTGTTGTCATGATTGTGTTTATTCATATTAATACTGAAAGTAAATAATAAAATTAATTCAAAGGACCACTGTAACATTCCTTAATTATTCCAGAGGATATTTCATTCTTATGGATTATATAGATTAATAAGAGACTAGGTTATTAGAGTTATGACTTGTTTTCATACTTTGTCTATCATTATTTGAAGAACTTGGCTCCTTTAGTTTGGTATGTATAGTTTGATCTTGTGATTAAGAAGATAAGTTTTGTATTCCATATAATATGTCTGTTTAGGCAAAGATCCCTTGAAACTGAATAAGTTTCCTTTGGCATTCTACTAGTTAATGATGAATTAGAGAGTAATTCACATGCTCATGGTTACTGGGCTAAGCTTTATTTATGTAGAGCTTTCTTATTTGTTGTTTTGGTACTTGATTAGCTATATGTTTTGATAAGAATTGTTATCGTGTGCACTTTAACTTTTAACTTGAGCATGTTATGACCAATAGTTATCATGGGATTTATTTTGATGGTGACACTGCAGAGCTATGAACAATTGATAAGCCCATAAAGACTCCCCATGATTATGAGAAACCATTGTATTTGTTTGATTGCTTTTGGAATATCATGTTGTCTACTTCTGAAGAGTAGCAATTTTTTTTATTTTATGATATAAAGTGGAAGATAAGAAATTGTAACAAACAGTTGCTTGCTTTGATGGTTTGTTTCCTTACTTATGGTATGGATTACCTATTTTAGATAAGAATAGTATTAGTTCTCCATGCATATGTTTTGGCTTATCTTCTTTGGGGTTAAGGAATTTAATTCCTTAGCATAATGCATGTTTCATGCTCACTATTGAACTTTATTGAGGGGGATAATTTGGCATATATAAATGTGTATCAGGTTCATGAGCTTGGTAAGAATGTAGGGAAGGAAGTGAAAGTTTATTCTATAACTTGTTGAGTATGATCGTGGGGTGACAGGATAGGTGATGCATGTCAAGTATACACACCTATACGACAATAAGAGTAGGATTCAATTGGAAATTCGGGGACCGAATTTCTTAAGGGAGGAAGAATGTAATTGTCACGACCCAATCTCAGGCCGTGACCGGCGCACAGGCTAGATGAACCCACCTAGCCCAGCAAGCCTAAAGACATGATCTCATTAAAATAAATCTCAAACTTAACTAATTTGGCTCCCGAAAATTCGGCAGCACCTCCCCTAAAAAACTGAACAATCCATAAATCAAATTTAACCTGTTAAGCAATGTAATATCATAAATCAATATCAACAGCCAGTACATTCCAGTATTTTCAGTTATTGACATAGTAAGGACTAGTTATACAAAAGAATCATGCTTAGCTCTTGCTCATACACATAACCAAAATACCTAACCTAGGTCCTATAGCTGCAAAATATACTAGAGTCAATGATCAAAAAGCCTCAACTGATCATAGAGGCCTACCAAAAAGAATATCTTGGGCCAATAGCAATCCCAGGACCTGCTACTCAGCTACCTGAAAATCTAGAGGAAAAACGAGGGGTGAGTCAAACAGACCCAGTGAGGGCTATAAACAAAGTGGACAAGGAGGAGAAACCAATCAACGCACGAGCATTTAAAATGAAATGAAGTAGCTTGTAAACCATGCAAATTTGTAAAACTCATGAATAAGAATAATAGTTCACAATTTTCATATTTCTTCTATAATTTTAACAGAAGTACCTTTTGAATTTTTCATTTCTAAGTAAAGTCTTAAAATAGTTACTTAATACACTTTCTCATTATTCTTGCCTATTGCTCATTTGTCAAATAAGAATTAACTTCAACATCAAATACTCAATTTCTCATGAGGGTTACATAAGAAACATAAATTTTAATTGGGGAGTATTCTCAACCCGTTAATCATAAGATTTGTTATTTCTCAAATATCTTACTAAGAAAATCTATGTGCACATAAGCCGTTACATCTCTTCGCTACGGCAAGCGGTAAAGCCATTATATCTCTTCGCTATGGCAAGCGGTATGGCCATTATATCTCTTCGCTATGACGAGCGGTAATGCCATTACTTCTCTTCGCTATGGCGAGCGGTATTGCCATAAATTCTCTTCGCTATGGCTAGCGGTAATTCCATCTTAGAACCCATCATGGTTTTTCTTAAATAAAGTTTTATCAAACATAATTTAAAAATCTAAAATTCAACCCTTATATTAATTCAATCTTGTAAGTATCAACATAATAAATTTCTCCAATGCACATTGAAACAATATACATATATAGCAAAAATTTTGGCATTAATAAAATCAACAAAGAGAGCTAGTAATAATCTCAATCAAGTCATCAAGTCATATTTGATAACCATTATATCAAAGAAAATCAATCAATCAAGCTTACCAAATAATTCAAGTAGCTTAGAATAGATATATATATTTTTTCTTTTATCAATATAACAATATAGTTTCTCCAATAAATAATTTAAAACAGTGCCACTATGTAAATAGCCACTCACAATACAACTGAATCAACTGGGCCTCTCCCTGATAGCTTCGGAGGGAGTAGCTCACTCCACGTCAACAGAATCTAGCAAATATAAGCATTTTGAAGGGTTTAAATAATTTATTTCAAAACAATTTATCAATTAGAGAGCTTATTGAACAAAATCCCCAATTTATGGAACCTAGGGTTCCTAAGAATTAGAGAAAAATCATCTCTTGACACTACCCACTCCAACCTATTAATATTAGAGCCTCTAACTCACTAGATTCATACTTAAAATATCAAACATATATTCACCTATCATTTTTGAGAGCTCACTAGTTTTATGATATACCCTAGAGTAATAAAGAAAAAAAATGAGATTGAGATTAGAGACTTACCTTGAATCTTGGGAGCTAAAGGGTATCAAGTTTTGATGATAAAAATTAACAAATATGTGATTTGGTGGTTGAAAGTGGAAGAAAGAAAAAAAAAATTGAAAAACGAAAGAAGAAGGAAGAAGAAGAAGAACGCAGACAGAGAGGGAAAGAGAGCGTGAGAGATTTAGAGGGAAGGGAGGGTTCTGTGGTTTTAAACCACGTTCCCTTCCCTTTCCTTTTTTTTTTTTTAAAAAAAAACTAACAAGATTACTAAAATGCCCCTCACTTAAAAATTTTCTTCCTTCCCCCTCCCTAAAAGAAAAAACACGTCCTGACAGTAATAACTTGAAAAAATAAAGAAAGAGAGATAGACCACCATGGGCCTTAAGTGATATAAACCACGTTAGGCCCTTCTTCTTTCCCTCCTTTCTCTTCTTCTCCCGTCAGAACATTCCCTTATCTTCTTCTTGTTTTTTTTTCTTTTCTTTTCCTTTTCTTCTTCCTCTCATTCTCTTCCTCATCTCCCTTCATCACATACCATCACCACCTCCACATTACCCAATTACCATCACTATCTCCTCCTCTTTATCATCATCCTTATCACCACCATTAAAAAATCGCGCCTCCTTCTCTCTCTCTTTCTAGCTCGCGAATTTCTCTCTCTAAGTGGGGGAAATGAATAGAGCAGTGAATATTTGATCATTCTCCACCTCTAATCATTCTCCTAGAGTAGTGGGTAAGTGATAATCTTGCTCTATTTATTTTATTTAGCTTCCTATGTAGTTGTTCATTGTAGATTGGGATTTAGGGGACCCTAGGTATAGAGATTTGAGGCTTTTTAGTATATGAGGTTAATTAGTGTAAATAAATAGTATTGTTAGCTTACTAATATTGTATTTATCTTGTTCCATTTGAGCGTCGACTGTTAGATTGGTGGCACTTGGGAGTTAGTGTTCGGTTCTTTGGAACCAATTTGTGAGTAGATAATGTATCTGCAATTTACTTTTTGTGCAGTAAATTTTAATTATGGACATGCTATTAAAGTGTTTTATATATTTGCTTAGTGAATTTTTATTTATAAATAGTCATGGAGTTAGTTGAGAATATGTAAATTGGTATTGAAAATTATTTTTGAAATGAAGTGTGAAGGTTTAGAAGTTCTCGTGTTTGGTTAGTTCAATTTGCTAATTTTCTCAAATATGGTGGTTATTAATATGACTGGATAATTTGATTGAAAGTGCTGCTAGCTCTCTTTGTTGATTTTACAATATCATGATATTGCTATATGTTATTTCAATGCGCATTGGAAAATATTATGATATTTGATACTTGTAAGGTTAGATTGATATGAAGATTAAATTTTAAATTTTTGAATTATGTTCGATAAAATTTTATTTAAGAAAAACTATGATGGGTTCTAAGATGGAATTACTGCTTGCCATAGCGAAGCGAAGTAATGACAATACCGCTCGCCATAAAAAAGAAATATAATGGCATTACCGCTCGCCATAGCGAAGAGAAGTAATGGCAATACCGCTCACCATAGTAAAGAGATATAATGACAATACCGCTTACCATAGCGAAGAGATATAATGGCTTTACCGCTTGCCATAGCGAAGAGATGTAACGACCTATATGCACATAGTTTCTTTTAGTGAGATAAAGTCTGCAAGGACCTTACTTGAGAAATAACAAATCTTGTGATTGATGGGTTGAGACCACTCCCCAAATAAAAATTTATGCTTCTTATGTAACCCTTATGAGTAATTGAGTATTTGATGCTGAAGTTGATTTTATGTGAGAATATGGAATTGGTGAAAATATTGAGAAAGTATATTTAGTAACTATTATTTACTTATTATTATTATTATTATTTTTAGAAACTGTTAAGTCTATATTTATGATATTGAAATGGGAATTATGAAACTATAAGATTGAAATTAGATCTTGTGATTATGTGAAGATATGTTTTTAAGAAATCTCATGTTATGACTAGAACTATATTCTTATGAGTACCTATATGTTATGATATTTATCTTGTTTGTGATTGCATTAAGTAAATTACAGATATCCTATTTCTCACTGAGTTACAAAACTCACCCCGTTGTCTTTCCACCTTTTTCAGATACAGGTGCCGGTGTTGGTTCTGGTATTTGTCCGGCACAATCTTAGAACATTATAAGTTGGTGAGCCTTGGTGTAAAGGTCCTTTTTGTTAGAACCCTCTTTTTGTTTTAGTCTGTTAGTTGTCAGTTGCTCCATATGTCACAGGCAGGGTCCTTGGATATATTTTACACTTATGTTTGATAAATTACGACTTAAATATTTGAATTATATTATAAAAAGGATTTGTAACCTTAATTTGGTTTTATGTTTGAACTATATAATGTATTATATTTAATAGAGTTTGAAAACTAATTTAATATTATGGCTGGACTATATTGAGATATTGTTATATGCTGGAAGGGCGCATTCTAAGAATGCTTGATACCCATTTATTGTGAATTTAAATTTGAAATATTGCAGGTTGTATTTTTATTTGGAGAATGTTCGAAAAACAGAGGAAACTCTGTTCGTTTTTCTAGAAAATTTTGGGTGTTAAGGCTTGCTGAGGAAGGTGCTCCCCATGCGCCAGTCATGACCTAATTTGGGGCGTGACATTCAAACAACTAAGGCATGTGTCTACAAATGGGCCCATTATGCTGCGCGGATCAAGCCAATTAGTTTCAGATGATGAAGTTATGTGGAATCTTCAAACCATCTCTTCCACTGCACTCAGTAGACAAACATTATATCTATTTGAGAAAGGAAGGTTCCCCGACCTAAGACAGTTAAGGTTGCAAATCCCATCAGACCTCAAGGATAATAAATTGCAAAAATTGTTGCCGAGCCTACAACAATTAAGTCGTTTGAATAAGTTGCAACTTAGCTTCCATAAGTTGAAGAATTTTATGCTGGAACGGCAGTGCAGTTGCAAGCCGAAAGAGCTGTTACAATGCCTGCAGCAGTTGACACTTCTGAGCACGTTAAAGATTAACTATGCCTATGACCTTCCAACATGCGGTGTTGCATTTCCTCAAAACCTTACGAAGTTAGTATTAGAAGGTATCAGTTGCACGAATGATGATAGGATGAATGCTCTAGGGAGCCTCACTCAACTCCGGATTTTGAAATTAACCGGATCATTTCCATATACATCATTTGAGCTTAACTGTAGTGCAGGTGGGTTCCCACAGCTACAGAAGTTTGTGATGAGACTTTTGAAAGTTCATTGCTGGAGATTAGCCAGTGCTACAATGCCTTGTCTTCAGAGCCTGGTCATCGAGTCTTGCCCAGCATTGGACAGTCTC
Organism: Dalbergia cultrata; assembly: GCA_031216105.1. Classification (NCBI taxonomy): domain Eukaryota; kingdom Viridiplantae; phylum Streptophyta; class Magnoliopsida; order Fabales; family Fabaceae; genus Dalbergia; species Dalbergia cultrata. The sequence goes on from CM062345.1 coordinate 7,689,317, forward strand.
CCAAATGAACTATGGTCTTTGACTGCCTTAAGAAAAGTGTGGGTTAGGTCACCCAACGACGTATTGTCTCTTGCTCTAAGAAATCTGGAAAGGAAGGATGGGTGTGAGCTCACAATCAACGATGAAATAGTGTAATTACTATGGATGGGTGTATGCTTGTTAAGTTTGAATCAAAATATATTGTATTATAAATTCCTTCATACACTTTATCCAGAGTCATTTGGGACAAGTGTTATCATTCAACCTCGATTGTTTTAAATAACACTGGATGTAAAATAGGGAAGCCATCGGAAAAAAAATTGAATTTGTTGTATCTATTGTACTTTCCTCTGAATTTGCTAGAGTTAATCACTTTACTGACTTGTATTACTATGTAGATGAATTTCTGTTGTTTGGATCATGATTTTGTCGCGGTTTCTAATTTTTCACAGGCATTAGAACTTGTTGGAGTGCTTTTTAACGCAGAACTATCTTTTTCATCTTACTTTGTATTTCTAAAGAAGGACACAGCTGTCAGCTACCTACTTTGCTCTGCTTCAGCTTCTGCGAAGAAAAAACATTTTTTCATGTTAAGAAGGGGGAGTGTGGTTCTTTCTTTAAATCATAAACTGTTATTTTCTTTATGTCCGGTTCCTACATTTTTTTCGGTTTCTATTTGTTGGTTGATGCTCTAACATGGGGACTAAGTACTGGAATCAGGAAGCTCGCACGAATCAAAATTTTCTATGAAGAAGTACTTCTTGTTGGGCAAGACTAACAAAGTTCTGAGGGAGACAAATGGTCCCTTCATCGCATTCTGTTTTTTCTATTGCCTGTATTAAATTTATTCCTGAAATATTAGATGCAATGTGAAATCTTTATCTCTCCTTTTTTTTTTCTGGGTTGAAACACTGTGAAGCATGCTAATTTGCACTCTGTTGTCTGATAGTTTGGTACAGTAATAGATAAGAATAATTAAGATATTAAAAAAAAAGGGTAGCTATTATTGATTGAAAGACAGAATAAACAATCAAGAGGAATCAGCACTTTTATCATTACAATTACATCTTCCAAGTCCAAAGTAGTCCACTCCCCTATCACATGTTGAATAAGAAGTCCCTTGAAAACTTATTAGTTACAACATCATCTGTAAAATCCCACAAAAAAAAAATGGCACCATCGGTGCACCCTTAAAGGGGGGTGCACCGTATATGCGCCCTTTACATTTTAATTCACCATCCCCTTTCTCTTTCACGGACAGCTCCCCCCCCCCCCAAAAAAAACACTCCTCTCCTCTTCTTCTTTCGCTCTTTCTTTTTTCTTTGTTTCTCCATTCTTGCAAGCTTTCTCTCGCGTCTAGCCATGGTCACCGCATCCAACCATCACCGTCGCCACTGCAGGGATGCCGCTGGCAATAGCACGCGCCCCCTTCTCCTCTGTTTTTATATCTCTCTTCCTTGCTGTCACAGTTTCTCCCTCTAGAAGAGAAACCAATGGTCACCACGTGATTTGAAGCATTCCTTCCCTCTTTTCTTCCTCTTTGAGCAGTGGGTAAGCCTTAAATGTGCCTTATTGAATCTATTTAACTTCCTATGGGATTGTTCATGATTGATTTGGGGTTTTTAGAACCCTAGGTTTAGAATAATTGGGGAGCTAATTTGTATAAATTGGTGACATTTTTAGCTCACATATATTGTTATTGTCTTGTTCCTAGAGTTATAGAGAAAAGGGATGTCAACTGGAGATTTTTGATAGCTCAAGGAGAATTCTACGGTTCTTTGGGAACCATTGTTGTGAGTAGATAGTGTATCTGCAATTCACTTTTTGCCTAGTAAATTTTAATTATGAACATGCTATTAAAGTATTTTATATATTTGCTTAGTGAATTTTTATTTATAAATAGTCATGGAGTTAGTTGAGAATCTATAAATTGGTATTGAAATTTTTTTTTTTTTTTAAATAAAGTGTGAAGGTTTAGAAGTTCTCGTGTTTGGTTAATTCAATTTGCTAATTTTCTCAAATATGGTGGTTATTAATATGACTGGATGATTTGATTGAAAGTGCTGCTTGCTCTCTTTGTTGGTTTTATAATATTATGATTTTGCTATACGTTATTTCAATGTGCATTGGAAAAGATTATGATATTTGATACTTGCAAGGGTAGATTAATATGAAAATTGAATTTTAGATTTCTGAATTATGTTTGATAAAACTTTATTTAAGAAAAACCATGATGGGTTCTAAGATGGAATTACCGCTAGCCATAGCAAAGAGAATTAATGGCAATACCGCTCGCCATAGCGAAGAGATATAATGGCAATACCGCTAGCCATAGCGAAGAGAAGTAATGGCAGTACCGCTCGCCATAGTGAAGAGATATAATGGCAATATCGCTCGCCATAGCGAAGGGATATAATGGTATTACCGCTTGCCGTAGCAAAGAGATATAACAACCTATGTGCACATAGTTTCTCTTAGTGAGATAAAATTTTGAAAGAACCTTATTTAAAAAATAATAAACCTTGTGATTGATGGGTCGAGATTACTCCCCAAGTAAGATTTATGCTTCTTATGTAACCTTCATAAGTATTTGAGTATTTGCTGATGAAGTAAATTTTACGTGAGAATAAGAAATTAGAGAAAATAGTGAGAAAGCATGTTTAGTAATTATTTTTGAGAGTTTGCTTAGAAATGAAATTTCGAAGAGTACAAGTATGTTATTATGTTGTGTTATACTTGCAATTAGTAAACTACGGATATCCTATCTCTCACTGAGTTGCCAAACTCACTCTGTTACCTTCCCTCATTTTCAAATTCAGGTGTCGATCCTAGCTTTATGCTTTCTCCAAGAGATCTTTATCTGTTGTGTGGTGAGTCACTTTTGATCTTGTAGCTCATGTGTTTAGGATTGTAGCTCCAATGTGTTACAGGCAGGGTTCGGGACGTGATTATGTTTTTCTTTAAAACTTATTTGGATGTAATGGTTTCTATATTATGTTTTTGAACTAGGATTGAAACAATACATTAACTAATGTTTTATGTTTGATTCTTTTGGATTTGGATATGCACATCTACTGAGAAAATAATTCTTTAAAATGTAATTATATTTATTTAGTATCCTAATTGTGCTGAGGTTCTGTTATGCTATAAGGAAATGTTTTTCACAGGTTTTGTATTTGGGAAATGTCTAAAAAGAAAGGAAACTCCGTCCATTTTTTTCTAGAAAAATCTAGATTTAAGGCTTGCTAGGGAACATATTCCCTATGCGCCGGTCACGACCTGGGTTGGGTCGTGACATCATCATTCTCAATCTGCAGATGATGGGAGAAGAGTGGAATTAATTATGATTCATTCACCGTGCTCTATATTATACTGAGTAGCTTGTATACTATAGTTGCTGTGTCTATCAAGCATGACCATATATTTCAGCAAAGATGAAAGGGTGGCTGAATAATTTGAACTTGCAGCATCGCAAGTTTTAACTTCATGATCCAGAAACCAAGTCACGAATGGAAGCCAAAGGTGAACTGTAATCATGCACCACTGCATCTCTCCAGAAAGCCATTCCTATCACCACAGGAACAAAATCGCTTTTCCATTGCATTGGGGCCAAAAAGAAAAGAAGATTCTACTAATTTGTGTGCTGTAATAGTTATAGGTAGCACCTTTATCATTGCTTGAGAATATAAAAAAATACAATTAACTTAAAAACCAATTGTTACTCTGTAGACTTTTCTTTTTTTTTAAACCAATATAGTCCATGGTTGTCAAAGACATAAAAGCGAGTTGTGCATCAACAATGCAATACCTGTTTAGTTTTCGTTTTCATTTTCTATGTTCTATATTTTTAGGATTTTATAAAGAAAATAATGAAAGAAGAAAATGAAAACTAAAACAGAAAACACAGAGAATAAAAATAGAAAAGGTGACACAATAGTTGGAGAAAGCGGAATACTGTACATCAACCTAGGAGGACGTGAGTAACATGACACAACACATACCGTACATGGCAACACATATATTCATGTATAACTCTGTTGACAGCATGTTATCATTAGGGGCAAGAGAGTTACCTATCCATGAAAACAAACCGACAGTTGCTGCTAAGAAGAACTCCTAGCTGATAATGTTTAAACTGTAATGCAACCGCAATATTGGTTTATATCTGATTTTAATAGTTGCTCAAGAGGTCACCCTAATGAAGATGCAGGTGAAAATTGAACTTAGATTAACTTACAAGTGCAGGCATGCAATATTCCCTATCCATAAAAAAGGGTAGCCCATGCTGAACCAGTGAACCTACAGCCACAATTCATTTAACCAATGAAGAATCAGCTTTATGTGCAGAAGCAGCTCCGAAAATTACAACAATCATGACATTTGAAAATTAAAGCAAGAACAATGCAAATGCAGAGATTGAAGCATAAGAAACTGTAAGGTTGGTAAGGAAGTTACATGCAATCAATTAAGTTCCACTATGGTGATTGGAGGCAGAGCAAACAGAAATGTAATTCATTATGAAGAAACTATGCAAACTGGGTTTTGAAACACCATGCATCAAGAAGCAACTTTTCATACCAGTATCAAACACAGCAACCAGTATCTATCACTTAGCAGAATGAATAATCTAAAGATGTGCTAGAGTCAAGGGCTAAACAATAACAATGCTCTCAAATATCATGTCTGACAGAAGATTTAGTGTTTCGATAATTTATAATTAATAGAGCATATGAGGATGGAGAAAGAAGAGAATTACCACATGAAATTGCAAATGAAGAGTGCTCAAGGGAGCATAAGTCCATTTCTAATCATAGCAAGCAACATAGAAAACGCTTACAAGCCTTTCATGTCCTCAGGATTGAGATAGTTTGTCCACTAGAGAAGAAGAGAGTCAAAAAATGCAACCAAAAAATAAAGTAAAAAAGGTTAACGACATAAAATACACTGCTCTCCAGGCAATAAAAACCTCTCATAAATAACATCTGCCATTTGAGAAACCGGCATCCACATGAAGAGTAATGTAGCTATCAATGCAGATATTCCTCCAACAAACTTGACACCTTTCTCAGAAAGTTTTCCACTCATCACCACACCTGCAAATCTTAAAAACTATGCATTTAAAACGACAAGGAAAGTAAAGGCCTATTGCCCTGATTTGATCCATCAGACTTAAATTGACAGATGAGATAACATGACATTTATCTGGAACAATCAGACAATAGCATTTTGCCAGTGCCCTGGTTTGCAGAAGTTGATGAAATAAGTGCACATATGAAAACTCTGAAAATATATCGGGTTCTATGTTGCACTGATAAATTAGAAGGCAACACTATTGACTGTATGAGTAACAGCATCAATTCAAGATGGCTAATGAGAAACAGTTTCTTGGAACAAAATAAATCTAAAGCAAATGAAATTCATTTTGAGGGATGTCACTCACAACCAACAAAGATAATTCAATTTATTATATTTTTTTTATGTATTCATGATAGTTTCAAGCTAGCTTGATAAAATGCTGTTTACAAGGAACTGGGGATCAACGTAGTAACCGAAGCCCATCTGACGAATACTCATGCAACCTGATTAAGGTTTGCGAGCTTGACATAATCAAAGATTACCATGGTAACAGCCAAGACAGCTATCACAAATGCAGTTGCCCCGGGTAAGATGCAGTTAGGTATATAGGGGACAAATGTAGACCACACTATCTGTATCCAGATTGTCAATTAGAAAATGTGATATAATCAATAAAAGATATTAAAAAAAAAAAGACTGTGAAATTTGTGTCTATCAGTGTGCACCCATGTATGCAAAAATACATAATTCAAACATAAGCAAGTGTCAGTGAGTTGGTGTGCTTGGCTCAGTATGAATATAAATTGATAGAATGTCTTAATTCTGTTAAGTTGAGGAAAGCATTACCTGGGGAAGCACAGATAATCCCCCAATTGTAATCAAATCTTCCCAAAAGCTCCAGACTCCAGCATTTAGTAAACCAAAGTAATTCAGGAAAAGAGCGGACACCACCAAAACTGAAGCGCCAAAAAGTATGGCAAAGGCATAGCTTCTGCCAATGCCAGCTAAGCAATGACCACAATTGTTGAAACTACACCCAATGTCTGGACTGCCACCTTTTGTTTCGTCTTGGCAAAGTATGAAAGTAGTGACAGGTTTCCAAGCAAACTAGTTAGCATTCCCTGCATTGACGTCCATGTCAGTTACAATTCTATAGCATAGTCTCAAAACAAAAACAAAAAGAGTTAAAACGTCGTTACTTCAGCCAAGGGAAGAGGGTTTATTTAGCCAAGCTTTTGAAACAAAAGCTCTAATTACATTCATCTCTGAATTTCAAAACTCCACTCGGATGTGACCAAAATTAGCAGAAAAAACTTCAAAGTTAATTCACTAAGGTGCTATAAAACTTGGAGCAATGCCTTACCAGCCATGGGTGTCCGGTGGCGAGGGAGTGAGTGACTTTGGTCAGCTAAAGTTTATTTTCCTCCGTAGCTAATGGTATGTTTGGTCGGGAAGTAAAATTGCGGGTAAACCCAAACTTAATGTTCATTTTAATTCCTCATTTTACATTCATGAGTCTTATTTCTTAACTTTTAAAATGAATCAAATTAATCCCTGAAATTACAAAAGTCATTACTTCAACCAAGTGAATAGGATATAGACAAGCTTATGAAACAAAAGATCTAATTACATTCATTTCTGAAGTTCAAAAATGCACTCAGGTGCGACCAAAATTAGCAGAAAAAACTTAATAAGTAAATTCACCCAGGTGTTATAAAACTTGGAGCAATGCCTTACCAGCCATGGGACAGCCATTTGACCAATTTTGTTTCCTGCCATATGACTTCGAGCATTGAGTATAATATGTGGCATTTGCAGCAACAGAAATGGAATATTGGCAGCTCCAGAGAACTTTGCTGTAAGAATCCCATTGTGTGTAGCTTTCACTTCTCCCAACATTAACTGACCCCTTCAAATAATGCACAAAGTTAATCCTGAAGAGGAGGCACCACGCACATCACCAATATACTTATATCATGGTTTAAGATATATTATTAAGAAAACTTCGTAATGAAAGATGAAAAAATTATATTGTTTCCTTCATATGAAAAAATAATGCACCATTTAAAAAATTAAATTACTTTATAATATTTTATCATTTTATATTGACAATTAAATTTTGATTTCTTAAGTCAATAAAATGCATGAAGATTTGTATTAAGATATATTATTTAGTTATAATTATCAAAATTTGAATGTATTGAGATGAGAATATGACTTACATATGAGTTATTTGTGCATATATAATTTCAATTAAGTTTAGTAAAAATATTAAAATAATAATTGTCAAAATATAAAATTGAGTGAAAAGTTACTAGCCAAAGGTTAAAAAAATTATATGTGTTTTTTATGGTGATTGATTATGTGTTTATTCATGTCACATAAAATTAACACAACATGATATATTGACAACAAATATTACTATATATTAACTGTTAAATGTATAACTCTTTTTAATCTACATCATTATATTAGAGGTACATAATTATGCTAAAAAAGGTGTCAATAAAGAAGTTTTTCTTGAACTCCCTCAATGACATTACATAGAATAATTTAAGAGACTCTAATATTATATTATATTTAATTTTTTTATTATTATCACAATTTTCTTGAAAAAATATTATAATAAAAAATAATTATAAAAATGTATAATTAAATCTATGCATCGCACGAATATTATCTCTAATAAAAATCATATTCTTATCTCTTCATATGATCATTGGTTCATTGCTTCCTTTCAACGTTATGAATTTATTCAAAATAATGAGGCCACAAAATCTTTAATTTCATTAATATTACCTGTGTAAATAAGATAGTATTGTGACCTTGTCTAGTCTACTTTTAGCCTCCTTCAGCTTGTTCTTGTTGCTTATGCCAATATAATCATCGTTACTATTATTTGTATGTACTTGTCAACTTGATAAATAAAGCAACCTGTTCTATTATAATATGCAATTAATTCAATATAATTAAATATGGTTGCGAAATCGCTATTTTTTATCCCTTGAACTGTGGGTAGTTTTACTTTGAAATCAACAGGCATCTTGAAGGAAGCACCAAGGTTCTCCGAATGAATTCACAGCTGGAAAACGCATGGCCTTTGATGTCAACTGGAGTTGCCTCTTAATTATATATTCTACACCAAGATCAAGTAACGCCTCAATGCTGCAGAATAATTATATTATCTCCCTAGCATTCATTTTCGTCTAGCGAATATGCCTCAGATGAACCGGTGCTGCGGCAGCATCTATTCGTCTACCATCTTTTAATAAGTGGCCTAAAGCCAAGGAGTCATGCTGATATTTGAATTTGCTAACTTTCAGCTTGTGAGCATCATCCAAATGAATCCTGTAACCATATTGTTGCTGATAACTATAAAAGGGCCCTTCAGGATTTTCGTGCCAATGGACCACAGAAAGTCTAGTTGGATATATGTGTGCTCCAAATAAACCCCAAACTCGTGTATCTTCAAGTCTCTATAACTTCGTGATTATGCATTTTTCGCTTAGTTATGTGCAAACTTAAAAGAGTAACCTCAGCCAGACCAACATCTAGTCATCTAGCGTGTGGATGATGCAACTAATGGATGCTGAATAAACTTGCTGGTTTTGTTAGTGATTTAATGAACCCCTTAGAATATAGAACTCCTAGCTAGTTGACCTGTGCATTGCTGGGGCTGGTTCTTTTCGTTGTTTTGGGTGGATAAAACCATAGAGTTGAAACTGAGTGTTACTTTTGCACTTTAATTTATTATCATAATAACAATTATTATGCTAATAGTAAAAATAGTAATAAACGTAGTATATACGTATACGGAATTATTCCAAGTTGGACCTCAACTACGTGCTTGATCTCTTGCCATCATTCAGAACAGATGTGGAGAAGAACAGGATCGTTCCAGCAGGCGTGGTTGCAAGCTAGCAGGTCAGTTGGGCAGTGGTGGACTGAGATATTAGCGGCTTTGGAAAAGGACCCTGTGCCAAGCAAAAATCATCTTTTGTGGCTCTCACTCTACGCAGAATCTGGCCAGCTAGGAACGAGAAAGTATCTGAGAACAGAGACCCTCATTTTGATGGAATAAATTCTCTCATTTTGATGGAATAAATTCATACCGATCTTTCTTGTAAAAATAATTAAATAAATTGGAAAGTGCATCTCAGCATTTTTGGGTGTCCAAATAACACAATTCTAAACAAATTACATTACTGCACCGTCCATGAAAGTAGTAGAACATGCAATCATGTACCAGGCCAGAAGGTGCAGCTGAACTTTACTCTTGGCTCCAAGTCTTCCTCAACTGTTGAGTGCCCACCTTACCACTTTCCATATCATTTCTGTATTTCATATTTCATCAGACTATGTCCCTGTCACGACCCAACCTAGGCCATGACCGACACATAGAGAACATTTTCCCTAGCCAGCCTTAACACACAATATTTTATAGAAAAACGGACAGAGTCTCCTCTGTTTTTCGGACATTCCCCAAATACAATATAACCTGCAACATTTTTCAATTAAAATTCCAGCAAATGGGCATCAAGCATTCTCAGAATGCGCCCTTCCAGTATATAACAACATTTAACGTAGTTCAAAACATAATATCAATTTAAGTTTACAAATCATTTACATAACATAATCTATATGGCTAAGTCATAAATTCTCAATCATATCATAATATAAGTCCGAGAACCCTGCCTGTGACATATGGAGCAACTAATAAACTAGACAACATAAAGCTCTAACATAAAGGCCTTCTCAAGAAGGCTCACCAACTTGAAACGCACTTATGGTCGAAATGAGGAATATAACTAGAACCAAAGACCAAAGACTGTGATTCGAAAAACAATGGATAACAACAGGGTGAGTTTTGCAACTCAGCGAGAGATAGGATATCCGTAGTTTACTAAATACAATCTTAAAACAATATAAACATAATAATGTACATATACTCATAAAACATATATATATATAGCTATAACATGAGATATCTTGAAAACATAACTTTACATAATCACATAATTCCAAGTATAATTGGGAGATTATCCTAAGTAGAACAATGACAAGTCCAGACATAACTCAAGGTCATGTGTGGGTTAGCACCACACCTGCTAACTGGAGTTGGCCCGTAGCCATACAAGTCCAGACACGACAAAAGTCATGTGCGGGTTAGCACCTCTCACCGCTAACTGGAGTTGGCCCGTAGCCATATACAAGTCCAGACATAGCTGCAGACTATGTGTGGGTTAGCACCACTCCTGCTAACTGGGATTTCTCACGGTGCACCGAGGCTAACGTCCCTGCCATTAACTACAGGTTCTAACTATGGAATTTCCCCAAATTACTCTAAATCATGCATATTCCACTTCTACGATATTTTACAACATAAAAATCATCCTCATGTATAAAATGCATAATAGACATAAAATAACTCAATTTTAGTAATTAACATAATATGCTCTAAAAATATAAAATTTGTTGCAATTCAACTAAAAGTATTTAAATAAGCATAATAATCATATTATGGCATCCAAATACAGATTTTTCATTTTTAATATAAAGCCTCATTTTCACTAAAAAATTATTTTCTTCTATGTCAATATACTTTCAGCTCTTCATATAATTTTATATTGTTTATCATGCATAAAGAACCCATGATACACTATCTACTCACAAATACTGGTTCAAAAAATCGAAGATCAACGCCTTTAATGTCACCAACGCAAGTGTTGTTGTCCGATTGCTCTATCGCTCTAGGAATAAGACAATATGAATATTTGTGAGCTAACTACACTATCAATTAACATCAATTTACGCTAATTCACTAAAAACCCCAAATTCAAGGGTTTAGGAAACCTAACAATATCTCTAAAAATTTTAGAAACTTCAACAATTAAAATAGAGAAGTTTAGAAGCATATTTACCCCTTGAAGAACAAAATTGATGGAGAAATTCACTTCAACACCTTCCAAGCCTCAAGCTCTCTCTAATCGAGTTAGAGAGAGAAAGTGGATTTGAGGAGAGGGAGAGAGAGAGGGGGCGGTTATGGTGTGGGGAAGGAAGAGGAGATAATGTTGATGAAAGTGGTGATGATATTTGTTGAAGAACAAAGCAAAGAGGAGGAAGAAGAATGGAAGAAAGTGAGAGGGAAGGAAAGAAATGTGAAGAAGAAGAAGAGAGGGAGAGTGTTACGGGAGAGAATGAGGGAAGGGAAGGGAAGAGGAGGAGAGAATAAAAGAAAAGAGAGAAAACTATGGTGGTCTATACCACTTAAGGTGTATGGCGGTCCTCACTCAAATATTTTTTTATTTTTTTTTTTCGGTCATCACAGTCCCTTCGAGTTCCAATCTAGGCGTGTCACATATTTATTTGATCACTCCTCACCAAAGCCCATCATATCTCACTTCACTTTCTAAACACAAAATTTTTCCGCTTACACACACATCCCTGTAATGGCGGATAGCGCGGTTTCCTTCCTTCTAGACAACTTGTCCCAACTGCTGGCACGCGAAGCCAACCTGCTGTATGGCGTGGACGACAGAGTTAGATCCCTCCGCAGTGAGCTCCAAATGATAGATGCCTTCCTCAAAACCTCCGAAGGGAAGAAGAGCAAGAAAGATTACATAGAGCAAGTAGTTGTCGACCAAATCAGAGATGTCGCCCACGAAGCTGAGGATGTCATCGACACGTTCGTTACCAACATGACCATGCACAAGCAGAGATCCATGCTAGGGAGAATGCTCCATGGTGCTGACAACGTAAAGTTGCGCCCTGACGTGGCTGAGAAAATAGACAGCATAAAAGCCACTATCATTGATATACGTGACAACAAGATCAAGTACGAATTCTTCCAACAAGAAAGTGAATCGACTTCTGCAAGAGAAGAGGAAGAGAGGGTGCAGTTGTTGCACGAGCGTAGAAGGAACGTGGAGGAAGACGATGTGGTTGGTTTTGTCCGCGACTCCAAGGAAGTCATCAAGAGGCTCATGGAGGAGGATTCAAGGAGTAATGTTGTCTCCATCATTGGTATGGGTGGGTTGGGCAAGACCACCCTTGCTCGAAAGGTCTACAACAGCAATGAGGTGAAGGGATATTTCAGTCATCGGGCATGGGTTTACGTGTCAAATGAATTTAGAGTTAAGGAGATTTTGATTGGCCTTCTCAAGTGTTTGATGCCGAACCCTGAAATTGAACGTAGAAGCAAAAAGAAGGGTAAGAAACAAAAGGGTATAGAGGAACCACGAGATCTTTCCTGCTTGAGTGAGCATCAGCTGAAGCAAAAGGTGCAAGAGTGCTTGAAGAGGAAAAGGTATCTACTAGTTCTTGATGACTTGTGGAAAACTCGAGATTGGGATGAGATACAAGATGCTTTCCCAGATGACAACAAGGTAGCAAAATACTGATTACTAGTCGTTTAAAAGAGGTGGCTTCCCATACCAGTCAAGATTCTCCTTATTATCTTCAACTACTCACGGGGCGTTTGGAAACTCCTGGAATTCAATTCCATCAAGGAATTGAATTGAATTTCATTGTTTGGAAGCAACTTAAGTGAAAGAATTGAATTTCCATGGAAATTGAAATCCAACAAAACTAAGGAATTGAAATCAGACCCAAAGGGGTACGATTTGGTGTGAGAATTGAATTCCAACAAATGAAAATACCAAAATAACCTTATTTAAATATGTTGTTTTATTCTTAACCTATTAATGAAGGATAAAATAGTAAAAACAATTAAATTAATTCATTTTTAGATTCATTCCAAACAAAGGAATTGAATTGAATTCTTTAATTTACTGGTTCATTCAAAACATAAGAATTCAATTCAAGTTTTGATGAAATTCAATTCCTAATGGAATTCAATTCAATTATATCTCATTAAGGTTTCCAAACGCGCTGTCAGTGACGAAGAAAGCTGGGAACTCTTCTCCAAAAGAGTGTTTCGGGGAGAAGGATGCCCTTCTGATGATCTAGAGATTTTAGGCAAACAACTAGCCAAAAGTTGTCGTGGTTTGCCGCTCTCCATTATTGTTTTGGCAGGGCTTCTAGCAAACAAGGAGAAGTCACACAGAGAATGGTCCAAAGTGGTGGGACATGTCAACTGGTATCTTACTCGGGATGAGACCCGAGTCAAGGATATTGTACTCAAACTCAGCTACAACAACTTACCTAGAAGATTAAAGCCATGCTTTCTGTATCTTGGGATCTTCCCTGAAGACTCTGAGATACCTGTAAGGTAATTGCTACAACAATGGGTTGCTGAAGGATTTATTCAACAAACTGGAACCAGAGATCCAGAGGATGTTGCTGAAGACTATTTGTATGAGCTCATTGATCGTAGTTTGGTCCAAGCAGTACGAACGAAGAGCATTAATGGAGGTGTGAAAACATGTCGCATCCACGATCTTCTTCGTGATCTATGCATATCTGAAAGCGAAGAGGACAAAGTTTTTGAAGTTTGCACAGATGACGATATGCAGGCCAAAACAAAACCACGTAGGTTATCTGTCCATTGCAGCATGTCTCGTTATGTTGCTACGAGCAACAATGATCATTCATGTGTCCGTTCTTTGTTATACTTTGGTCCACGGTACGATTTTACCCCGAGCGAGTGGGAAAGGCTTTTCAAATGGTTCAAATTGGTTCGGGTATTAGATATTAGGATGAATCAAGTCAAAAAGATCCCTTCCAATTTTGGGTTGTTTGTCCATTTAAGGTACTTAAGAATATACCCAGAATATATTAGAATTGTTGTTCCAGATTCTATATGCACTCTTCAAAATCTGCAAACATTTGAAATAGCAGAGATTTGGAAAGGGCTTTTACCATTATCAGAGCCTAGGGCACGGATGATTTCTTTCCCCGGTAGATTGTGGAAGCTCAAACAACTAAGGCATGTGTCTACAACTGGGTCCATTGTGCTCCGCGGATCAAGCCAATCAGTTTCAGATGATGAAGTTATGTGGAATCTTCAAACCATCTCTTCCATTGAACTCAATAGACAAACATTATATCTATTTGAGAAAGGAAGGTTCCCCAAACTACGAAAGTTGGGGTTGCGAATCTCCTCAGACCACAAGGAGAAATTGCACAAACTGTTCCCAAGCCTACAACAATTAAGTCACTTGAATAAGCTGCAACTTGGCCTCAATTTTTTGAAGGATTTTGAAGGCACGTCAGACATGTCCTTGGAATGGCACTTCGGTTTCAAGCCACATGAACTGTTACAAAGCCTTCAGCAGTTGACACATCTAAGCACGTTAAAAATTTTCAATGCCTGGACCTTTTAACGTGTGGTGTTGCATTTCCTCCATGCCTTACGAAGTTAACAATATCTGGTATTAGTTGCGGTTGCATGAATGATGATGGGATGAATGCTCTGGGGAATCTCACTCGACTCCGGATTTTGAGATTGTGCGGATATTTTGGAGATGAATGTGTATCTGATGCATCTTTTTGTGACACCTTTGAGCTTAATTGCGTTGCAGGCGGGTTCCCGCAACTAGAGCTATTAGTGATGATAGCGTTGCCAGTTCATAGCTGGAAATTAGCCAATGGTGCCATGCCATGTCTTCAGAGCCTGGTCATCGAAGAATGTGATAGATTGGACAGTCTCCCAAATGAACTGTGGTCTTTGACCACCTTAAGACAAGTGCGGGTTCGGGACCTCACCGGAGCATTATCTCAGGCGCTAAGAAATCTGGAAATGAAGGATGGGTGTGAGCTCACAATCAACAATAAAATAGTGTAATTACTATGGATGGGTGTGTGCTTGTTAAGTTTGAATCAAAATATATTGATTTATAAAGTCCTTCATGCACTTTATCCACTGAGTTATTTGGGACAAGTATTGTCATTCGGCTTCAGTTGTTGTAGATTAATGGATGCAATAAAGGGAAGCCAAAGGAAAAATCAAATTTGTTGTATCTATTGCGCAGAAATTGGCTGGTGCTTGTGACTTGTGAGAGTAACTTCTTTGCAGACCACACGGAAAATACTAGTCTTTAATTTTATTTATTTGTTTATTTTTGTCAGCACTCAGCAGTATTGAATTTGATTTGCGATATCATTGTATCTATTGTACTTTCCCCTGAATTTGCTGCAGTTAATCACTTAACTGACTTGTATTACTATTTAGATGAATTTCCCCTAAATGCTTTTTTTCTTTTTCTTTTCCGGGCTGAAACATTGTCTAGCATGCTAATTTACGCTCTGTTGTATGATAATTTAGTAAAGTAATAAATGAGAATAATTAAGATATTAAACAAATGCCAACTATTATTGATTGAAAGGCTGAATAAACAATTAAAAGGAATAAGTAATTTTATCATTACAATTACATCCTCCAAGTCCAAAGTAGTCCACTCCTATATCACATGTTGAATTAGAGGTGCCTTAAAAACTTCTATTAGTTACAACATCATCATCCTCGATCTTCAGATGATGGGAGAAGAGTGGAATTAATTATGATGCATTCACCGTACTATGCATTATATGATTGTTAAACTTTGTAGCTTGTGTACTATAGTTGCTGTGTCCATCAAGCGTGACTATAGTTGCTGAATAATTTGAACTTCAATGCAGCATCGCGAGTTTTAGCTTCATGATCCAGAAACCAAGTCATGAATGGAAGCCAAAGGTGAACTGTAACCATGCACAACTGCGTCTCTCCAGAAAGCCATTCCTATCACCACAGGAACAAAATTAGTTTTCCATTGCATTGGGGGCCAAAAAGAATAAAAGATTCTACTAATTTGTGTGCTGTAATAGTTATAGATGGCACCTTTATTATTGCTTGAGAATATGAAAAAATACAATTAACTTAAAAACCAATTATCAATTTGTAGATTTTTTTTTCCTTTTCAAACAATATGGTCCGTGGTTGCAAAAGACATAAAAGCGAGTTGTGCATCAACTGGGCAATACCTGTTTGGTATCTGTTTTCATTTTCTATGCTCTATATTATCAAGATTTTGTAAAGAAACTAGTGAAATCAGAAAACGAAAACAAAAAACATAAAACATAGAGAATAAAAATAGAAAAGGTCACACAATAGTTGGAGAAAGTGGAATAGAGTACATGAACCTAGGAGGATATGAGTAACATGACACAACACATTCCGTACATGGCAACAAATAGATTCATATATAAGTCTCTGTCAGCATGTTATCATTAGGGGCAAGAGGATAACCTATCCATGAGACCAAACCGACAGTTGCTGCCAAGAAGAATTCCTTGCTGACAATGTTTAAACTGTAATGAAACCACAATATTAGTTTATATCTGATTTTGCTCAAGAAGGCACCCTAATGAAGATGCAGGTGAACATTGAACTTAGATTAACTTACAAGTGTAGGCATGCAATATTCCCATATCCATAAAAAAGGGTAGCCCATGCTGAACCAGTGAACCTACAACGACAGTTCATTTAACCAATGAAGAGTCAACTTCATGTGCAGAAGCAGTTCTGAAAATTGCAACAAACATGACATTTGAAAATGAAAGCAAGAACAATGCAAAGGCATAGATTGACGCATAAGAAACTGTAAGGTTGGTAAAGAAGTGACATGGAATCAATTAAGCTCCACCATGGAGATTGAAGGCAGAGCAAACAGAAATGTTATTCATTATGAAGAAACTATGCAAACTGGGTTTTAAAACACCACGCATCAAAAGCACCTTTTCATACCAGCATCAAAAACAGTAACCTGTATTGATCACTTAGCAGAATGAAGAATCTAATGATGTGCTAGATTCAAGGGCTAAACAATAACAATGCTTTCAAATATCATGTCTGACAGAAGATTTATTGTTTCGATAATTTATAATTAATAGAGCAAATGAGGATGGAGAAAAAAGAGAATTACCACATGAAATCGCGAATGAAGAGTGCTCGAGGGAGCATAAGTCCATTTCCAATCATAGCAAGCAACATAGAAAATGCTGACAAGCCTTTCATGTTCTCAGGATTGAGATAATTTGTCCACTAGAGAAGAAGAAAAAGTCAAAAAGGATGCAACCAAAAAATAAAGTGAAAAAGGGAAAAAATTAAAAAAAAGATAGGATATAAAATACACTGCTCTACAGGTAATAAAAACATCTTATATATAACATTTACCATTTGAGAAACCGGCATCCACATGAAGAGTAATGTAGCTGTCCATCCAGATATTCCTCCAACAAATTTGACACCTTCCTCAGAAAGTTTTCCACTTCTTGCCTGCAAATCTTAAAAACTATGCATTTAAAATGACGAGGAAAGTAAAGGCTTATTGCACTGATTTGATCCATCAGACTTAAGTTGACAGATGAGGTAACATGACATTTAAATGGAACAATTAGACGATAGCATTTTGCCAGTACCTTGGTTTGCATGAGTTGGTGAAATAAGTACACTTATGAAAACTCAGAAAATATATCAAGTTCTATGATGCACTGATAAATTAGAAGGCAACATTATTGACTGTATGAGTAACAGCATCAGTTCAAGATGGCTAATGAGAAACGGTTTCTTAGGACAAAATAAATCTAAAATAAATTAAATTCATTTTGTGGTATGTCAATCACAACAAACAAAGATAATTCATTTTATTTTATACTTTGACGTATTCATGATAGTTTCAAGCTAGCTAGACAAAATACTGTTTACAAGGAAATGGGGATCAAAGCAGTAACCAGTGCCCATCTCAGGAATACTCATGCAACCTGATTAAGGTTAGAGAGTTAAGACATAATCAAAGATAACCCAAAGGAACTAAGAAGATTACCATGGTAACAGCCAAGACAGCTATCACAAATGCAGTTGCCCCGGGTAAGATGCTGTTAGGTATATAGGGGACAAATGTAGACCACATTATCTGTATCCAGATTGTAAATTAGACAATGTGATATAATCAACAAAAGATATGAAAAAACTGTGAAATGTGTATCTATTAGTGTGTGCCCACCTATGCAAAAAGACATAATTCAAACATAAGCAAGTGTCAGAGTTGGTGTGCTTGGCTCAGTATGAATATAAATTGATATAATGTCTTAATTCTGTTCATTTGAGGACAATGAAGGGGAGAGAGAGAGAAGTGAAGGGGGGGGGGGGTGGGGAAGGGAGAAGGAGAGCATTACCTGGGGAAGCACAGATAATCCCCCAATTGTAATGAAATCTTCCCAAAAGCGCCAGATTCCAGCATTTAGTAAACCAAAGTAATTCATGAAATTCAGGAAAAGACCGGACACCACAACAACTGAAGTCACCAAAAAGTATGCCAAAGGCATAGCTTCTGCCAATGCCAGCTGAGCAATGACCACAAATGTTGAAACTACACCCAATGTCTGCACTACCATTGCTTCCTTTTCTCTCTTCTTGGCAAAGTATGAAAGTAGTGACAGGTTTCCAAGCAAACTAGTAAGCATTCCCTGCATTGACATCCATGTCAGTTACTATTCTATAGCATAGCCTCTAAAAAAAAAAAAAAAAGGTTAAAATGTCATTACTTCAGCCAAGTGAAGAGGATTTGGACAAGCTTACGAAACAAAAGCTCTAATTACATTCATTTCTGAAGTTCAAAAATGCACTCGGATGGGACCAAAATTAGCAGAAAAAACTTAAAAGTTAATTCACTAAGGTGTTATAAAACTTTACCAGCCATGGGACAGCCATTAGAGCAGTTTTATTTCCTGCCATAAGATTTCGAGCATTGAGTATAATCTGTGGCATTTGCAGCAACAGAAATGGAATATTGGCAGCTCCAGAGAACTTTGCTGTAAGAGAATCCCATTGTGTGTGGCTTTCACTTCTCCCAGCATTAACTGATCCCTTCAAATAGTGCACAAAGTTAATCCTAAAGAGGAGACACCACACACATCACCAATATAACCAATACAACAACATTTCTGCCACCTCACAAAAACCACTATGATTTGATAAATCATAATAAAACTCTAACCCTGCCAATGGTTTGCTTTCATAACAAACAAAATAAACAATAAAGGATAAATTTTGGTTTCCTTGTCTTCAATAATCACATTACCGCATTACATTAAAACCCAAAATTTCAATTTCAATTATAGGAAACAATGATGAGGTGCCACTGAATTCAAGCTACGAGTACCAAAAACGTGGTGATTTGGGGTGTGACTGAGTAGTACCTCGTGATCTGAATTGGGGTCATTGGAATCAAGAGCATTGACAGCGAAATTGGGTCTTCGTCGAGGGAAAGCAAAGAGGTTGTAGTACTGTGTGGAGGCAGAAGCAGAGATACTGAGGAGAAAAATGAGATTTTGATGATGTGGGCGTGTGAAAGAAGAGGAGGAAGATGAAGGGAAAAGCAAGGTGGGGTATTTGAATTGTACGAAGTTGTTGTTGTTGCGGTCCTGAAGTTGATTTTGGTGGTGTTTGAGATGATGAAGGGGCGACTTAAGAGTAGCGTAAGGAAGTGGAGGAGAATGAGACATACAAGACTTGGCCATAACCAAAAATGTTGGTGATAGCTTGAAATTGGCTGCAGCTGCTAAGTGCTGTTTTGTTGCATTCAACAAAACAAGTGTTGGTTAGTTATTTTTGTGATTTGGAGAGATAAGAATGAATGAGAGAAGGATTTGACAGTGAAGGGGCCGCTGTTCTTGGGAGTTAGGAGTGTGTTGGGCTTTGGAGAGTTGGGATTGGGCGGTGGCAGATATGAGTATCACGGAGACTAAACCACGTGGATTCACGATTGATATTTGTTCGGAATTTGGATTGGATTTGGGATCCACATTTCACATCTTTGATGATGCAGCAACTTGCTTTCCACCGTGAGATGCACGGCGGAATTTTTTACTCATATTATAATAATAATATCATAATTATTATGCAGTTCTTTGTCTTCTTTTCTTTGCAATAACGATAATGTATTTTTTTTAGTACCCATAAAATATCGCATTTCTAAGATGTAATCATTTCAAATCATAGTTGATGGGATTAGCTCGATAAAAATAGATTGAGTCATAAGCAAACTATACATGTAAGATCAAAGGTTTGAAGCCTATAAAATTCTATTGAAAAAGATCATACCATTTACCAATTGAAATTGCGAATCTCTCTCTTAAAATAATCATACCAAATCATAAAATCTACTAATATAAGATTTCTTTCTTTTTTGTGCTTTGAAAATTATATTACTTACAATAAGTTTTGAATCTACAACCTCGTATATTTTGTTTAAATCTCTCACCACAAGATTAATCCTAGTTGTTTGAATGTGAGGTTTTCTAAATCAATGTGAGGTTTTCTAAATCATAGTTTTGATATTTTAAAATAATTTTTTAAGATACCTATTTTGATATTTTGAAAATCATATATAAATAAATGAGGACTTATCACGTTATCTTCCTCATTATGATGGACTCATATATATGGAAATTAGAATCACATATACTCAAAAGAGAATTGGGTGGTTTATTTCTTGGCTAATTTTTCCTTGTCTCGAGCTGGATTTGCATGTGTTAGATAGGTCATATTATGGTAAGATTCTTGTTCATGTTCTCTATGGTGTTTCCTGATTGAGGTCTACTGCTATTTAGTAGCTATGGCCCCTCACAAAAACTAGAAGATACAAAAATCAAAACAGTGATCGCCTCATAATTCTGGAATAGAAAGTTGAGATCCATAGATTGTATCCCTCAACATATTGATAAAACCAGAATTATTACAACATACAATATTGTTATGGGGTTTAAAAATCTTCAATGTTATGTTCCCTTGTATGGCCTCTTTCATCTATTTCTGAATCAGGAAGTCAAATTTTCTAGGTACACACTTCCCTTCTTTGTATATATACATTTTAACATTGTCTCTATGATGATGAGTCCAGTCTAATGTTTCAAAAGCATGGCCTCCATCCCTTTCTTCCTCGCGGCATGTTTTAGTTTCTCCAATGCAACAAGTCCAACTTGTCTTACTCTCTCTCTTGACAATCCTATCCTGCAGAAAAGAAACACAATATTTCACAAACAGAATTTGAACTCTGAGGACCAGAGAAGGGGGAAAAAAGGGGTGCTGTCACACGTACTAAAAAGCAACAACATGACTCAACTTAGTGCAGTTAGTGTGACACTTTGAAACCTCATTTCATGTCAACATATAAGTGGTATGAAATTGATAATACAACCAGAAAGCTCCATCAAATGCACTAACATGTCAAGAGCAGCGAGTGAGTTATTCATGTATCATTATCAACTATCAAATTGATGTATATTATACTACTCATGTATCACATATCAAAATGTATAGCTGCTGAATTTGAATTGACTAGCACAACTGAGATAAGAAGTAATTGGATATCATGGTAGAAAATCACCGTTTACTAATGTCCTCCCATGTAAGAGATTCTCTATCCAATCCATAATAATAACGAATGATCTCTCTCTCTCTTTCCACAAGAGTCGAATTAAGGAGTTTATTCACTTCATCCTGCAAATATTTACAATTGGTATTAAACCTTATGGAAGCTTAGAACATAAATAATGCAATAAGGAATTCATGATATAACATGAAAATATAAAAACAATGACTAAGCAGGCCTATCTGCTTAAACAAGTTTAACTTCAGCATTTCAAAATTTGGCCCTAGGCTACACTGACATCAGCAGTTATTTACAAAAGCAAATTTAGTTCAATGAGAACAGATCTTTGGCTTGACAGCCTTTTCGCAAAATGCACACAAGAAGAAAACAAGGAACAACCGAATTGCAATGTCAGATATTTTTTATCTCTCATCCCTTAATTCTCGGAAGCTCATAAATGGGTTTAAACACATTCGTACCACATCTAAGAAAACGCTTTCGAGCCATTAAGCACGGTTCTGGTTCAATATGTAGTGGTTTCTAGAATAACAAATTTATAAAGCCATGCTATGTATCATCCTAATGTCACCATACTTGTCCACTGCAAAAACTAGAGATATTTTGTGATTTTCTTAAAGGATCAACATACATGCACTTAAACAAGGATTGACAAACATAGCATTGAAGAATAACAGGCATTCAAACAATATCCTTGGCTTTCATTAGTCAACAATGAAATGCCTATGCATCACAATAAAGTCAAGTTGCATTAAGAAAATTTTCCCACATACCTTTAGTGCCCACTCATCTACTCTATTCCATGGGATGTTCTCTTGGCGATTATCTGCAATATACTGGGAGTGGAAATGGAAAATGAGTGAGATGGTTGATAATCTGAGATAAAGAAAAAAGCACTTCCAATTGATTTTACTTGATGGACTACTAGAAAAGAATTAAGTAACACTTACACTGTGATGAGTTTCTCCCGGAAGACCATTCAAAGATGGGAATGCCTCTCTATCAAGTGAGAAAATTTTACTCATTGCCTGCAATATGCACGTACATGGTGAACAAAGGAGTAATAGCATGTTAAATTACATATATGAGGATCATGTATATCCATATGATTTGTTACCTCAGTAGCATTTCTGACTTTCTTTTGAGACATATTAAGGCATTTTGCAATCCTCTGCAAAACAAGGGAACAGTTCAGGCAGGTTTATTGGTACTCTAGAGTTCTAATATATTTGATACAGAAGGTAATTGCTTTCTTTTTTCTAATTTTAGCTTGCTTACTTCAACAGTTGGATTAATGCCTCTTTCTTCCAGTTTAAACTTTGCATTGCGGATTAAAGATAATCTCTCATGTATATGAGTCGGCAATCTCAGTGTTCTTGAATTTTCAACCAAAGCTCTTGATACACCCTGTCAGCAAAGAAAAGATGATTCATGTTTGTAAGACCAATTTGAGTTGTAAAATATTGCACTGATTTCTCCTAGCACAATTTTATAGGATCCCAAAACTACTGAAAATGGGAAAGATAAATTCTCTATACCTAAAAATTGGTTACTTCAATAAAAATGGCAGCTTAGGAGTCAAACGGAGCAACTGATTAATCACACTCATATGCAGATATTATGGCTGAAATAAGGAGTGCCAGAGACTTAATGGTGATTATAAAATACAAGCTACATAATAAGGATTACGGAAATTATGGGAAAAATGAAAGCATTTAACGAAATTATTTTAAGAGATTTTATGAATATGTTTTCTCATATGCCACCCTTATTTCCATTGATTTTAGAAGTACAAGTTTAGAGAATAATAATGCTGAAGATGTCCAATAATCACCCATAGAAAAGGCGTGCGAGACAGAACCTCATACGGAGGCAAGCCTTACCTGGCGAATCCACCAATAAACGTAAGTTGAAATCTTAAACCCCTTTGAAGAATCAAACTTCTCAATGCCGCGAAGAAGTCCAATCAAACCACCCTACACAGAAAATACGACGAGTCATTCACTAAAGATGAGACAAAAAATCTAACCAGATATGAAGTTAGGACAGAGGTTCAATATTATTCACCTGAACAAGGTCAGCCATTTCAGCACCCATATTATCATATCTTTGAGCAATAGACAAAACTAAGCGAACATTGCTCATAGCCAACTTTTCTCTTGCCAAAGAGCACTCTATCATTTTTGCTCTCAGATCAGCCCGAGAAATCTTCAATGAAGTTGCAACTTGATCTTCAGAGGGTTCACATCCTAATCTTTCCTTCAGTCTGAAACTCAAATAACAGGTATATGTCAATTATTATTCTTTTCAGCATAAAAGCAAAACCAAACAAGTCACCTAACAAAATTATTTGTTAAAACTTCCTCAAAGGATGTTTGAAAAAAATTAGATGTATCATGAAGAATGTCAATGAGGCTATTTCATTGTACAAGATAAATGTTCTGTTAGAAGTAGGGGATGCATAATGATTTATGTACCCATTTCTCCATCTTGATGGAATTCTCTTAGTAGCCATATGCTGTTGAAAGCTAACAACAAAGTGAAGGAAATATTTGAATTTCATTAGTTGAATAAGGTGGAAGAAATTTGAATTAGTTGTCCATGCTCCACCAGTAAAAAAGATTTTAAGGCTCTATATTATGCATCTTGTCAAGAAAAATTAAGGCTCTCGCATTGACTTTGATATGAAATATGAGACTTAAAGCTTTGCAAAAGAAGTAGCATAGGACAAGAGCATGTCTTGCCAAAGGAGCTAAATCCTATCTTCACCTATGCTATCACTGATTGCTCCCATTACCCATTCAGTTAATAGGATTTAAATAAAAGAATGATCATTCAGGTTTAAAACTTAAGCAACAAACCTTCCTCTGGAGTGATTCAGAGATCATTTAACTTGCACATTCTTGTGAGGAAGAAATCTATAAGACAATAACTTTTACAATTGCACAGTAATGAAAATAGTGAATCATTGAATCCAAAAAACATGCAATTACCTGGATTTGTGCTCCTCTAAGGAAAGTCCAGCTTTTATTTTCTCTGATAAGTTTACAACTTCAGCATGAGAGAGCAGTTGCTCACTCACTATTCCTTTCACATAGCCCTTCAAACGATTTTGAAGCAGCTCTGGACTGATGACAGACCTCAGCTGCATAGCAGCACAAGGTTGCAGCATCGCCCCGGTATTCTTCCTCTTGGTATGCATTCTTCTTTGTCTTGCAGACACTCCAGAACAAGTTACTGTCACTTTCCTTTTTCCGCTTCTCGAATGCTCGGTTAGCACTTCCCTTTCAAAAGAAAGGTTCCACTGCTTTTCCAGCATTGACTTCTGCAGCAAAAGAAGAGCCTCCACAGAATAACCCATCTCAGAGCTCTCCACCTCCAAGTCACCAGAATTGTCTTCTTGAAACCAAGGATCTGAAGTGGCGGCCGCAACATCTACATGTTCCTTAAGAGCCTTGATGGACTGATTCTGGCGGTTGGAGGTTGGAAAAGTTGGGGTGCAATTGGATGATGACTTCTTAGCAATTATCACAGATTTTGTTGGAGCAATCTGATAGTGTGTTGATCCAAAATCACTGCCAAAGGAATGCTTTTCTGCGACATCAGAGTAATGGTAAGATGAACTCAAAAGCCTCTTTCCTCCACTGAGTCCAATAACTGCAGCAGTAGCCATTATGTGCCTTTCCTATATCCACTATGAGTTGTTATCATCAAACTTTCCTATTATACCAATGATTCTTCACCTGTCAACTGCAAGTATATTGCTTTCAGAAACTTCCCAAATTGTTGCTAACCATCTGAATAACCATAAAAACAACAAAATAATAATCATGAAATGAACTATCCAGGATTTCCTTCAGGAAAAAGGACTAGTAATATAGTGAATATACTGTTTTTTTTTTTTAAAGTATATCCTTCATGAAAACAAACAATACAAGCTTGCAGTATATAAAACTGGAACACACCCTCATAAAAATCAAACACATATATGAATTGGGGTTCGGCCAAAGCTCCAAATTTTCAATGGAAATATTAAAAAAAAATGATGCAAAAAAAGGAACAAAAAAATGGTGCATGGTATGTGTGTGAATTAAGTACCTGAACAAATAGCAAATTTTTGCAATTTAGACAATGATGATTGCTACAAAACTTATAGATTAGTAATTTAGAATCATGGAATCAGCTGCAAGCAGCTCACTGGAAGGGACTTCACTCCCAAAAACCGTTGGTGTGGAAGTGGAAAACGTTGGTGCTATATTAGATTTTTCTCTTTTTTTTTTTCCCTCCTTTTATGTATAATTTTATTATTATTATTATTATTCATAATATATAAAATTAGTTCTGTTGAGGGAGAGCTAGCGAACAGAAATGAGAAAATTAAATAAAATAAAAATGATGGGGGGAAAAAATGAAAAGATAAAGATATGGAAGGGAGAGACATCATTGGCTGGAACAGATATTGGGACCAGCGTTGAGTGGTCTATGATGCATTGTCTTTCTTCACTGTTCTCTTCATTCCACGTTCTCCTTTTCCTATTTTTTTTATTTTAATTTTCATAACATATTTTTTAATTAGTTCTATGTGCTAACTCGTAGATTTTTTTTTTTTCAGTTACTGGACAGAAACCAGTCACTTATATTTAATTATATATACGGATCTCGAATGTATTTCAGTATGATTCATTTGAGTTTTGTTTAATCCTGAATCATACACGTGTGATTTAACAATAAAATTTTTTTGTGAATTTTCTTCTAACTATTTATGTATCATTCATTGGTGAATCAAAGTGACATGTAATAATTTGTTTAAAAAAAAAAATCTCGTATTCTTTTTCTTTTTGAAATAAATGGGCCTGCTTTTCCTCTTCTAGAACCGGTACACATAGAAGCCCAAGATATGTAGCCATGTAACAAGCCTTCTACTACAAAATTTCTGCACAGACTTTGAATTTTGGGTGCAGTATAATGGGCCTTTTCTTGTAATCTTCTTTAGTTTTGAAGTGACTGCTGTAGGGTGTAAATTAATCAATGGGCTACCCCAAACTTCTAAAGGACTTAAGCTGGCTCTTGGGTGCGGGAAAAACCCCAAACCCAACTACAACGTTGGCTAGAGCAAAGAACACAACAAAAGTGGGCCTTGACCAAAAACAAATAAAAAATAATGGAACAAAAACTTAAAGGACCTTGAAATTTAAATATTATTATTTTCTACACCATTTTGAATCTAAAGAGAAGAGAGATAATATAATGAGATAAATTTTTGTCCTATCTTATTAATAAAAAATTTTAAAAATTAAATGTAATATAATTAAAAAACGATTTTAATTAGTATTTTAAGATTAGTAAATTTTTATTTTTTTTTATTCTTACAAATATTACTAAATTTTTGTTGCTTTGAAAATAATTTAATGTTTACTTTTTGTTCATTCAATTTGCATTGTTGACTTCATTTAAGAACAAAAAAACGAAACTTATCTTCTTTGGATAAAAAGCTTAAATATAAATAGCATCATTATACATTAAAAAAATGAGAGCAAATACAAAGTACCCTTAACGAGCTCAGCTAATTACTAACAAATGCTAATTACTAACTTTGTTAGGTTCATGATTGCAAATGCAAAGTACTCTTGTATTATAATAATATTTACCATAAAAAAAATATTTGTGCCGGTATCCGCGTGAAGATGGTGTAATTTGGGGGGTTAGTATTTTTCAGTAGTTCCGTCCAGAACTGCTCAATAAGAAACGAAATGGGATTGAAATTCAACGAGTAAATAAACAAATAGTAGTATCCTTCATTAAAACATTAAGTAATCATATCATTAACCTTTACTTTAGTGGTTAGAGCCATAAATAAATGTCGTGGTCACCTTGCTAATCACGCCTACCCTATTTTATTTATTCGCACTTCCAAAGTTCCGAACCTTCCTAGCACCTCACTGGTTAACACTTTTAGCAGATTATTATATTTGCCCCATTCAACGATTCACAAGCTAATCAAGTATCTAATTCATGGTTGAAAATTGTCGAGACCAAATTAACTAATGTTACCTTACTTTAGGTCACAAATCATCAATTGAAAATCAACAACTGAATGGTTAGTGACTCTGAGTCACACCACTAGTAAGCTGTGATAATAAATAAATCAAGGTGTGAATAAAATACACCTAAGTGACTATACAATAATGAAGGTGTCCCCATGAATAAGAATGGCAGATAGGTGATGAGTCTTTCAATTACGTCTTTGATATTGAAGTAATAAACCATTATTGTCCTTGCTTGCATTATTGGTAGCCGTAAGTAAAACTTATCAGTTATCATGTTGGAAGGCACGCCAAATTTGTTTCGATTATGAATAGCAACAAGTTCAGGAGCGACTTTTACGTGGATAACATAACTCATCCATAACTGTCTTTGTCACATTCATTTTCATAATGCTATTTTTATGCCTCACATTCTTAAATAGCTTTTAGCATCATGTACAAATGAATGTAATTTTGGTGTGATTATACAAGCAAGAATCCATTGAATCATTTTCAAAAGATTTTCAGTTATGGGTTAGCATTATTTAAGGAGTTGAAAAAAAAAAAACTTTTACATGAGAAAGAGGAGTTTTAATTTTCTCAACATATAAGATCTGCTGCAAAGTTTTAAAATTTACTCTTTTAAGTATCCTTAATTAATGACATAATGTTAGTAAAATTTCTTTAGTTATTACCTCGAATAATAGTTTAGTGAAACAATAAGTGAATAAAATCAAGCTCATTTTATTGTCAAACATATTATTGAAGTGACAAATTAAGTCACGATACAAAAGCTTTGAGTAGGAATCCACTTTACCTTAGTAAAGTTAGGAACTGTGCACCAAGGTCCAAGGACCAGATTAAAAGGAAGTTTCATGGAATAAAATGACCAATAGTACATCAACATCTTTTTTTTTGTGTCGAATACTGCATCAACATCTGATTCACCCCTATTGCCTCTCTAGGTGGACCACCCGAGCATTTCACGGTTTGGAGGGTGCCAAGGAAAGTTGCTTCTAGTAGTTCAAATTGGTTAACAAAAAGGATTTATTTGTGGACCATTTTCTCTGACTACCCACACATCAAAAACGATGACACGCCACAAATATGGATAATAATGCTCACAAATCTCGCATCACTTTTTGGACCATGAAATATATATATATATATAAAACATTTCAAAACAGTCTCGTGTACAATCCAAATATCTCGTGCCCATCACTCATTATATCCTTTGTTTCTGAAAGAAATGGTATTCCAACCGTTGTGTTTGAAACATTGTTTGAGAACTCCATGCTACAATCTCTGGAGGAAATTAAAACCTTAAAAAATAAAAGAAAATGAAAAGAGCAACACTGTACAGACTAGAAAAATGTAATTATTGAATAAAATAAAATGGTATAATCCATTAGCCAATGCCATATCATTCTGACTGTTAAATTCCGGGTTCTAATTAGCATTTTTCAATGAAAATAATACAACTGTAATATGAAACTTTGAAGCCACCCCGCTGAAGTCTTTCTATGGACAGTTAATGCTTTATTGCCCAGATCGCAAAGGCTTCGATGAATGCAACTGCATAAGATCCCGAGCCAGATTTTTGGCTATTGGAAGGCATGCTTATGTAAGTACTTCATAAGTTAACAGTGTTAGAAAGTTTATGATGTAACCGCTAAATGAGTAAACCTGCTATCTTCCGAGTATTGTGTTGTATGAAAAAGCCAGGCACCGAGTATAAGGATAAAAAGGGACAAGAAACACTCCTCAAACTCAAAGATAGGAGTCAAATTGAGGGGCTTGGACCACCAGCCATTTTGTACTTGCAGCTCAGTGTAGTCATTAATCCATTAGAAAAGTACTACAAAGATCAATTTGTAAACACAGTTGACATCTTTCATTCTTGACCTCTAAACAATGTGATTGATTTCCAAATTCAAAAACTACAAGCAGTTCTTGAAAAGCTCATGTCTAAGGACAATACTATAATCTATACTAGAATGGGCAATGGGGTGTATATCACATCACAATATGTACATACAGATAACATCTGAACCTGCCCCCCAACATCATGAAGAAGGTTAAAACCTTAAAACATCCTCTCCATTTTTAACCAATGTTGGGCATGTTCCACTTAAATTTAATGAACTGAAGCAGTGAATGATACTTCACAGGCACTCCCAGAATCGATATGCAATCACACGGTATATTAGTGTAACTCCTTAAGTTTTTTTACACTTCAAGTGAACACTCCTGTGCTCTGTTAGATCTTGACTCTTCAATCTTCGCAGCCACCTCCGCAACTACAAGCCTAGTCAAAAGTAGCCCCGCAACCAAAGCTGCGGCCATCAGCATCGTGAAAACTGCACTCCAGCTCTTTGCAGATATGTAACCTGTCAATAGAGGTCCTATTGCAGCCCCGATAGAACCTGTTCCATCAATGATTGCCGTGACAGTTGCCAGAGCTCGTGAGTTTCCCCTCAATGACCTATGTGTTCCCAGGTCGGCTGAAACCGCAGTTGTAATAAGAGCGTAAGGCCCGTTTACGAACATGCCAGTGATGAACATCAATGCTGCATTCACAACCAATGAAACATGCCCGTAACTTCGATAGAAAAAGAGGGCAGGGATTGCACAGTACATGAAGCTAGCTGCTGTTATGGCTCTAGCATCTAAGTGATCAGAAATGTGGCCAGCTAGAATTCCTCCTAGCACCCCTCCAACATCAAATAAAGTGGATAGAGTTCCTGATGTCTCACTGGATAGATATTTGCCATCAATTGCTGCAAGATAATGAACATAAGTGAGAAAATCTGGTAACATGGAGTTACATGAAGAGTGTGATTCTTTGCTGGAATTGTAAAATGTAAATGTCATGCAGATTGAACTTAAAGATGCAATTTATAATATCAAGTAGAAAGTTTAAGTACCTGTGTGGCTAACGTAGAATGGGAGCCAATAAAGGAACGTATATGCAACCAATTTGGCGAAAAACAGACAAAGGGCGAAGGGAGCAACTCCAGGAATTTTCCAAGCCTCTAAGAAACCAACAGCTTCTTCCTCAGGTGGATTCTCTGGCCTTAACAGAGGCTCAGCCACTTCTTCATCTCCATTTTTCTTAGGGGAGCTACATTCATCTTCTTCTCTACTGGCTCCCACAGACTCAGGCGCAACCGGCAATATAAGGAAAACCATCAAACCAACAAAAGCAATCATAAGTCCTGGCACGACAAAGGACCAACCCCATCCATAACTCAACATAGCAGAAGCAATCAAGGAGCCTGCAATGTTCCCAATAGATGTGTGAGCATTCCATATTCCCATGATCAGCCCTCTCTTGCTCTTTCCAAACCAATTACCGACAACAGCAACAACTGATGGCCATCCAGTGGATTGAAACAATCCAGCAATCATTTGAACTACTAAGAAATAGTAGAAGCTATGGATGTTTCCCCAGTACCCAACACCAAATAGTGAAGTGAACAAGCCAGTTCCCAGCATGCCCACCGTTAGAAAAATCCTCAAATTACATCGATCACCCAAATGTCCAGAAAAGTACATCCCAAAAGCATAAACCGAAAGAAAAGCAACATCCAATTCACCAAGAAGGGATGTCCCATCTGATTCATTAAATGGCGCCCAGCCATTACCGAGATTCGAAGAAAGTCTGTTTGGTCTAGTTGACACAGTGAAATTGGTTAGCCTCAATGGAAAGAAACTCAAGCCTAAATCTGATGACTGGGGATCAAGGACACTCTTAACAATACTTGTGGTTTTTCTGGTGGCATGGTAACTAGCATAAGCCAAAAATGTTACAACCAGAACAATAGCTTGGTGGGTTTTGAAGGAAACACGTCCTCCTTTCAAGTATTCTAGGGCCCTAATTCCAAGAAGCCTACTGCTACTCCTCCGAGGCAACCCTTCTGGTGCTGAGCCCATGTATTAAATCTTAATTCAGCAGCAACAAAGAGGAGCAAGTTAAGCTTCTCCTTACAGAATAAATCTGCAAAAAAAAAAAAAAAAAATACAAAAGATGAATAAATACGCAAGAGTATGCTATTTATGCCGTAATAAACATTTGATTCAGTTGGTCCATGACAATCTAATTACACCATGAAGCATTAATAGCCATAGCCATTAGTTTAACTAGTTGACATACTATAATTCACACAAAAGCTTTTTTTTTTTTTTTTTTGCTAGAATAAAAGATCCCAATCCCCTGGAATCTATAAACAACTTATAGTGATAATAAAATCATAATTAGGAAATTCAGCACGCAATTAAATTGACCAAAATCAAGAGGTTATAAGATCCAGTTCCAGGGGGGAAAAAAACCATAGTAGCATTTGACTCAACAAGCATAAAATTAAAAGCCAAAAATATAACCCCACCTGAAATGGTAATAAATTTAGAACAGAGACCGGGGTGAAAGCAGACGAACGAACCACCAAAGTAAACTTTTGAAAAAAAAAGAAAAAAACTCTTTAGATTTCCTTCATAAAGATCAAACTGTACCAAGCAAAACAAAAACTTCAGAAAAATAACAATAGAGAGAGAGAGAGAGAGAGATACCCCATTGCCCACCAAGATGAAATGAATCTCCAAACTCCAAGAACACACGAAAAATCAAAACTTACACGCACCCCAGAATCCCAATTATTGTTAACAAAAACACTTGCAAGTTCAATGAAGAGAAAAAAAAAATCGTTTTTTAATTTCTCATTAAGGAAGAAACATTAAAAAAAAAAAAGACATATATCAGAATATCGTACCCTTCAAGTAAAGTGATGCTGACTTAAGTGACCTGGGCTGCAATTTCTGGGTTTGAACGTTTGAAACAAAGTATTCACCCTCCAAAGACTACGTCTAAGTTTGCGTGCCTCTGCCTCTGCGTGTGTGTGTGTGTGTTTATGTTTCTCTTGTTGCAGCTGTTTTAACGAAGGAAGTGAAAAAAGCGTGAAATGAGAGTTTTCAGAATTCAGACGCTGCAAATGGCAACGCGTGAGTACTTATGATCGAAGGAAATGTTAATTTATTCATTTAACTCCACCCGTGAAATGTCCGTTTTGCTCCTTAATTAACACCAGTTGCCGTCGAGAGAACGTGTATGTGTTTAATTACGAATATGCCATTGGTTTTACTGAATTGACGGGACTGCCCTCCATTCGCCATTATCTGGTGTTTTATGTATTTTCCTTTTCTTTGTCAGGCCTTTTATGTATTTTCATCTTTTTGGTCATGGTCATTTTCATTTCCAGCGCATGTGTTGTCTACAGATAGGACTCTTAATTGAGTCAAATATCTTCTGGAGTATTAGTGGTGGATTGGATGGAGTGGTAAACACCATTAAAATTAAATAATTTTTTATTATGTTTTTATCCTTTAAATTATTGTATAATTATCTTCAAATTTTAGGCAGAATTGAATCAAAAAAGTTGTAAATGACATTTATCTCAATTGAATCTTAAATTTCTAAAAGAAAGAACTCATAAAACTATCTCGTTTTGTTTTCTGCTTCTTTATTGGATTTAAGAGGTTTTACTAGTTCGTTATCATTATTGTAATTTTTTTTTTGTTACAGATTGTTATTATATTTTATTTATTAATTTTAAGACTCGTATAATAATAAATTACAACTTTATCATGTTCATTTTAAATCTTTGAATAGCTAGTAAGGTGCATTTATTATTCTATTTCTTATGTTTAAAAAAATTCAATGGCTAATTACTAATGATTGTTATAAACTTATAATAACAAAAAATAAATATTATTACAGCGATAATTTTAAAAAAGATATATCATCACCGAGTCAAACAATCTCTTAAAGGAATTTCAGATATTTTAGATAATATAAATAATAGATAAAATTCCTATATTCCAATGATCAATTTAATCTTAAATATGACATGTGACATAACAATTAGAAGATTGGATTAGAGTTACTGGAATGGCTTAAGGAAGAACATAAAAAATTTATAGGCATCTTGCAACTTAACATACAAAACATAAATGCAAGGGATTATAGAGAGATTCAACAAAGAATGTTAGGAGATTTTCTCCTCCTATTCCATAATAGGCTTTCTGTGTCCTAGTGTCAATGAGGCAACCAAGCACCTTATATATTGACTAGAAGGAGAGCCTCTTCTCGTCGCTAAAGTATTGGGCTAAGTCACTCATCACAACAAAACCCACAAGGACCTATAAATATACTCACAATAAATGGTGTTTAACAACAATTAGTCCAATAACAATAATGATTATAAATTATTGAGCTTAAACAATAAACTTTGATTGTTTGACATTCAATTAATTTGGATTCAAAATTAAATTCAATATTGATTTATGTTAGTCCACAAAATTATTTCAACATCTCCTATCCATTAAATATCAGTAGAGATTATTTTTTACTAACTATTTTATTTTATTAATTTCCTTGTTAAAGTATGGCTACTTTTAATATATATACATGGATGGATAACGTGGAAATCAACGATATATTTGTTTTCAAATCTCGCTGAAAATGAAAACACACTAAATTGATGATATTGTGCTACGAGTCACGGTATCCCCTTTTAGGATACAATTGCATCACCACGGTAGCTAGATCTTCCAAATGAAATCTCTGTGACGCTTCCATGACATTGAAATAAAGACTTGATGCAACCTTAATTCAATACGTCATTGAATTTAGTTACTTAAAACATTATCTTCTCTAATCAAATATAAGACCGTCATCAATGTTCATACTATTGCGTTGCCAGCTGCATTGGGCATTCAGATGCGACTTCTTGATGTAAAATACTGAGAAGAACGTTCCCACGCGATTTTCTACGATCCTGAAGCAACTTCTAGGCTTTAAGCAACTCATTCGCGTTTTTCCATTTTTTTTTATATATACTTATTTTCAACGAAGTGGCTCCACATACTTTAAAAGATTGTCAGTTTAAATAAACATATTTTTTCTTTTTAATGCAATGCGAATTTAGATATTATATATAATCCCATGGCCACAGGAGTACAGGAGTAGGTCGCGTCGCTACATTCTACATGTAGTTGTCCTGAAAGCAATTTCATAAATTTTATTGTTTAAAAAACTATATATATATATATATATATATAAAATACACAACTCACTCTCCACAAGGTTAGCACTTAAACAATCGTCAAAATTAACGATCAACAATGGTTCAGCTAGTTTTTGTTGCTCTTCTTTTTCATGAGATTGTCAAATAAAATAAAATTCTATCAAATTT
Source organism: Dalbergia cultrata (assembly GCA_031216105.1). Taxonomy (NCBI): domain Eukaryota; kingdom Viridiplantae; phylum Streptophyta; class Magnoliopsida; order Fabales; family Fabaceae; genus Dalbergia; species Dalbergia cultrata. Next base: position 7,723,973 of record CM062345.1, read on the forward strand.
TTTGTTGCTCTCTATCTTTTTTTTCTTCCAAAAATAGAAACAATACAGCTTATAGACTCCACCCTCTATTATTGCCTGATATAATTGAAAAAGACCTCTAATTAAATATACTTTCAGAAACTGCGGGCTCCAGTACATTAAGGGCATTTTGGTGAAATCGAACACGATTAACGGAGGGAATGACGTTGTAAATCCACAGAACTAGCAGGGTCACAATCGTCACGATATGGCCGCCCCGTCCCACTTGAAATGAGAAAATGAGTATATTCGAATATCCGATAGGCATTATTCCTTTCGTGAAGCGGATATCCGTCTCTGGTAACATGGACCCCACCCGTCCCACCTGGAACCTTTTTAATATGACGTGGTGAAACTAGTGATTCACATGGCACTTGGGATGCCACGTGTCATCTCTCCAAATTTTGTGTCTTTTTTACTTAATTTAATTTTTTTTATTTTGGATCAATCTGCTTGTCGTTTTTGGAGTCAACCAAATTTTGGCTGGTGGCTACTCTTTTTGTCGGACTCATTATGGGCTTCAAGTTAACAAAGCCCAAATTGTCTCGATGCTCTTTCATAATTAAAAATTAGTATGGCTAACCGAATATATATATATATATACCCTAACACACTATTGGCATGGAGGGGAAAAAATTGAAATAAAAATGGTGTAGAGATAATTGCGAAAGTTTGGTTTGGGGATCAGATTCGTAAGAAATTGATATGCTTTTATACTGAAATTGATGATCATGTGAGGCAGACCACTTTGTTAAATGTAAGATAAGAATGGAATTATAACTCTGGAAAAATATGGGTGCTGCCCATAAAGCACGGAAGCATATAAACAAATAGCGGTTGTTGGTGGTGATTGCGGTTGTCTTCTTTTTCCTTTTTTCTTTGAGTGAGAGATTTCATGTTCAAATCTCATCATCCCCTTTCCTTAACCCCTAGGAAGAATTCCTAGTTATAATATCTTTGTTAAAAAAAAAATAAAGCATGTAAACATATATTTTGAGAGGAAAATCTTTCAACTAAGTTCGTTCATTTATGAAGTTCTTAAACAATATAGTCATTGTATTTTTTTCCCTCTTTAATCTGATGTTACACTGAAGCCATAAGTTCATTTTTTTTTTTTTTTGGGTACTTAGACATTATTAGTTCATGTATGAGTTAGTAAATTACTATTTGGTGAAAACTAAACCTTTTTAATATTATCATCGCATTTATATTCAAAGAATTAGATTAGTGTCATTGCCCAAACTTGAAGTCCCTAATTGATGACTCGTTTAGAGTAATAATTAGTAGGAACTTGGATTATATAGATTACTTTTATACGCACATGGGATGCCGTCTTTTAGATAAAAGGAAAGAAGAAGTGAAGTTCCTTGCAAACTGGATGAAATACTTGGAAGGAAAGGTAAGAAGCACGAGGAATGCTTTTAAAAAATATATCTCTTAATAATATTTTTGGTTCACATTATAATACAATTGAAGTTGAAATAGTTGATGTGTTTGAAAATGATATTTCGGAGTGTGTTTGGATTGGCTCTTAAAAAATTATTTTTTTATCTTTTTTTTAGTCGATCTTTTTTAAAAAAAACACTATTTTACATTTTAATAGATAGTCTTGAGTGATTGAAATTATTGAAAATATTTATAAATAAATTTGAATTAAAAAAAAGGAATGTTTTTTAACCAAATTACATGAAAGGATAAAAATAAAAATTCAATAAAAAGTTCAACAATAATAAAAATGTTGTTCGGTTTGATAAAAATAAAAATTCAATAAAAAGTTCAACAATAATAAAAATGTTGTTCGGTTTGTCAACTAATTCCATTTGACCTTTTCTAACACATACAAGAAGAAAAATTACATTATTTAACTAATCCCATGTGGCCTTTTTTTGGCACCTACCTTTCAATTTGATTTTCAGGTGTGACTCTGTAATAAATTAGTTTTGGATGTACGCTATATATGTTTTCCCATCCAAAAATGACAACCTACAAAATTTATGTAATTATGATTAATAATCACATATAAAAATTGATATAACTAATCCTATTTGTTGAATTACAATCCATGTAAGTTACTGATATTTTTCAACCACACATAGTGTACTAGACTAGAAAATATAGGTCTATACCTCGGGCCAAAACACAAGACCTCGGATAAAGGACCCAGACCTCGATCCAGTCCAGGAGACCTCTTCTATGGGACACAGACCTTTCACAAGGAGGAAAGTACCCCTCAAAAGATCACATCACGGATCTAGCCGGAAATATCTCACTATATCTATATATAATCCACCTTTATCCTACTATATCTATTATATCCGATAATTATCTCTGATAATTATCAAATCACAGATATATCTCCTACATTTAAGGAAGATCATAACGAATTTACTAGATCATAACAGATCCACCACGGGGTCACCTCACTATATAAAGGGCTTAACGCCCCCAGGTATGATAACCCTAATCACATACTATTCTCTACCACTCTACGCCTCTCTCATTCACTGACTTGAGCGTCGGAGTGTAACATCCCCAAATTTATAACTAAGAATCTTAATTATCGATAGCAAAACCAAGAGAATCTGGACAAATGTTATGAAACACAACAAATAGACTACTTAAGTATGTCTAGAGAAAAATGCAAAGAATTACGAAAATGCCATCACTTAGTGGAAATTACAAAAATGCCCTTGCTATGTAAAGGAAATTACCAAACTACCCTTGCCTTATTAAATGACAAAGATACCCTTACTCTATGAATGGAATTACAAGAATACCACTATCATTGTCTAATTACAAAAATATCCTTGTCTTAGTTAAAGAAATTACTACAACGCCATTTACACAAATCCCTAGACTTGTCTTTAGACAAGAATGAATCTAAGCCATTGGATTAAGATGATAACAAAATAATTTAACCACATACATCATACACATTTCTGAATCACATACATGCACTAAAGGTTAGAAAATATCCACTAACATCTTTGCATAAAACATGGAAACATGTTTGCATAAAACATGGAGCATTTTCATCCAACGTGTTTGCACAAAACATGGAAACGTGTTTGCACAAAACATGGAAACGTGTTTGCACAAAACATGGAAACATGTTTGCACAAAACAAGGAGCATTTTCATCCCAAAATTCAGCCAACATGTTTCCATAAATCATGCTCCAAGTGCTTTCCATTTTCTGTTTTTTTTCTCTAATCTTTCCACTATAAATACTCCTCAAACTCTCTTCAATTCAGAAACTCCCTAAGTGTTCTTTCTTTCTTATTCTATCATTCTTCTTATGTTCTTCAAAAACTTCTCTTGATCCTCTAAACTTCATCCAAACACTTCAATCCTAAGTCCAAACTTTCACTAGCCCTCACAAGAGTTACAATCTTTAACTCTAGTGAGAAATATTTTCTTAAGCATTCAAGTTCTAGAGCCAAGATTCAAGGAGGGTCATCCACTCCAAAGACTCTTGTTCGAAGCTTAAGGAAGAAGAGAAGGACCCTTTTTAGACCCTACACAAGAGGTAGGAGCTTCATCTTTAATTGTTCAAGCATTGTTGGCTTCTAACCTTGATAGAATGCCTCAAGTTTGAGTTATTGTCAAAAGTTTTAAATGATTATTTGAAAAATATATTTTTAGAAATATGACATGTTCTATTTTGTTATGAGTACCTTTATGATGTTATCAAACTCAAATATAACTTGAAAAGATTGTATGTGAAACCTGATTTAATAAAGGTAACTTAAGACATGAAAATGGTAGGTGCTGGAAATTCTAGTTGTTTCTGGCAGCAGGTACTTCGAAAGTTACTGTTCATAAAATATTAAGTATCGCGAAATTAAAATACTTTTACTATAAACTAGACTCATTATAGAACACTCTCCAAAAAGAATCACCTAAAACGGAGTTTTCTAGCTTAAGATATAAATTTTTAAAGTAGAGCCTAAGACTGAAACTTTAAATTTGACCTTGTAGTAGTAAAATAGATGTAACTCACTCTAGAAAAATGCAAATGGACTGATTTCAACTTTGTTGGAGAGCTAACACATATAGGAATACACCCATGTATGTTATGTATAAAGCTTTGTACCACGTAAATACAGAATGAGAAATAAATTTCGGGATAGTGTACTGTGAAAGTGCAGTTTGGAAAGGTTCTGGCTAAGGAAAGACTTGGTATTTAAGCATGTCCATTGTGACCCACCTCTCTTTCCTGGGAACCCTCCTATGCATGGTTTACAGTTGATTTACACTATTCCAAAGATGTAAATGCTAAAATTTGATGAGTTAGGAATTTGGAACTACCTTTACTAAGCTGAGATAACAAGTATACAGAGAATTATAAACTTTCTTCTAAAAGATGTCAAAACTATAAATAAAAGAATCAAGTCTTGTAAAGAGAGAATTTTAAGAATTTAAGTAGAATAATAATCTTCAAGAGTTATATGAAAGTCATAATAAAAATATATAAGGAACCTATAATAATATTTTGAAGTGCATTAATGTATTAATGGAATGCTAAGAGTACAAAGAACACTAAGAGAAAAAGATAATACTAAGACATCCATTACCTCTTACGAACACTAGGAACTCAACTTGATAACTGTGGTTAGTTAATATGAATTATCTATGAAAGTGTTTACTATGAGATTTACATGATATTGTCCATGTTTTATGAAGTGATTTATAGTAATGTGAATGTATGGTGATGAATTATGAAATGATGAGGATGAATGATTAATTGCCCAGGGTTTATTGTGATTACATGATAATATGCATACATTCATTTTCCAAAAGAAATAATAAAAGTAAGGTTTGAAAAAGTAGCAATGAAAGTCTGGAAAAGTGGACTTGAGCTAAACTCACGGCTTAACCCCCTAAACCGTTGAGATCACGGCAACGGAATGAAAACCAAAAAGGTTATGGCGACGGCCATGGTATGAGCTCATTACCCTTTTAGGGTGGTCTAAGGCATTGATGCATTCATCCCGTGAGTAATTAAGAAATATGTTGATGAAATAAATGAAAGATGATGATCACTAAACAAGTGAATGTTGAGGATGAGTAATCATGAAATGCATGCGACTCCTAAATGATTCTTGCTTATTAGTGGTTTTACATGATATGCTTATATGTATGCTTGATGAAATCTTGAATGAATATTTACGCTAATGTTCAAGATTAGTTTAAAAGTAACTGCACTTGACTAATCACGTTTGTGAAAGTTTGATAATTGAATCCTTACTGCTCACCTTTTATAATAAACCCGAAGTGACTGGGACGACAACGATGACACTTTTAGTACAAGTAGGAACTCCTACTGAGAAATCATGTATTTCTCACTCCTATGTTTATTTTCCGTTGTCGTTGCAGAGACAGGCGTGTCCACCTAAAGCAACGAGGCCGTGGCGAGGAAGGAGGTAGCACGTGAAGATTTCAAACCGTTCAAGTAGGAGCATTCCGAGCTTTAGTTACATTATAGTTTGTGAGAAACAATTAGTAATAGTAGAACTTATATTGTTATTTGTAATAACTTCAGTATGATATATGCCCTGTTGTGACTTATGTGATTATATTCCAGTTTATGTGATAATTGTTCTACACTTAGTCTTTTATTCTGCTTATTTAATTAAGTACGCAATGTAACTTGATTATTATCTATAAAAGCGCTATGTATTTCACTTCTCGTTACAGGCTTAAGTTTTCAAAAAAATTAATTTATTTAAAAAAAAAAAAAAAACTTCCATTATTTTTCTAAGTTAATTTCAAAAGAAAATTAATACAAGGCATAAGTGACAACTAATAGAATCCAAATGTGAACTTAAGCACAGTGGGGTTCTATTAGGGTGTTACACGGAGTGTCTTTGCAGGTACCCCACCCCCCGTTTCCACGGACGTCGGAGCTACTTGCATCCTTACCGCCATTTCTAGGTAAGAACATTGGCGCCCACCGTGGGGCCGGTGAACAAGCCTACCCCACAAACCAAACAATCCAACAACCATGGCTGACACCTCCAGCCAAAACACACCTCCAAATAATCTCCCTCCATACTCTCCTCCTAATCTCGACCAACTACAGGAGGAAAACCGCCGATTAAGGGACCAGCTTCGCAGGCTTCTAGACGAAAACCAATCACTGAGGTTCGAAAGTTCAAGAAGCCCTAGACAAGGAGCAACCCATCACGAGCATACTGAGTTTGCCAGTCACGGATGCAACTACAACAAACCAACATATTCCCATTATCCTACCTGTCAAGCTGAATTTGAGGATGGGCTTGAACCCATAAACTGCGGACCATTCTCAGCAACTCTAATGGCCACAAATCTTCCGGCCAATTTTAGACTCCCAACAACACTCCGCCCCTATGACGGAACAGGGGACCCTCAATCGTTCATCACAATGTTCAGATCCACGATGCTCATAAATGGAGCCACAGACAGAATCCTTTGCAAAACTTTTCCCTCTTTTCTGGAAAAATCCGCACTTCTGTGGTTCTCAACCGTACCTTCGAATTCCATACACAGGTTTGAGGACCTCATACGAGCTTTCGTTAACAGGTTCGTATCATCCAAAATCTATACCAAGACGTCAGATTCTCTGGAACATGTCCGGCAAGGGTCCGACGAGTCCTTGAGAGCTTATCTGACTCGATTCCAAGAAGAAGCATCCCAATTACCTGACCTTAATCTAGCAGTGGAGCTCCACCAAATCAGAATAGGTCTGCGATCTGGACCGTTCAAAGAAATCCTAGCAATCACCAAACCGAGAACCATACACGAACTCCGGGAGAGAGCCCTTGGATACATCAATGCCGAGGAGCTCCGAGCAGCGGAGAAGCAGAATCAGAAACAAAACAAGGATAACCCGGACCAGAAGCACCAAGAAGGCAAACATAAACACAGGAAGAATATTGGATACTCGGAACCAGGATTTACCACTTACACCCCACTCAATGCCAGGGGAAGTACAATCCTAACGGAGATATTCAGCACTCAGCTCCTGAAACCAACTAAAGAAGATCCTCGGCCAGGACCAAAAGGCACAGATCAAAATAAAATCTGTGCATATCATAATTCCAGAGGGCACACAACAGACGAGTGCAAAAGCCTGAAGAATAGAATTGAACGTCTCATCCGAGATGGACATCTGAAGCAATTCGTCAATAACAAGAAAGAAGAAAAGAAAAGAGGCCGAAGCCAGGAACGAAGAAAACGCCGAGTTTCCACAACATCCTCAGATAGCGAATCCCCACCAAGACGAAGAAAATCCGAACGGATGAGGTCGCCCTCCCACGAAGAACCAAGAATCCATGGTGTCATCGACCACATTGCTGGAGGATTCGCTGGAGGAGGCGAGAGCAACTCAGCCAGAAAAAGATCACTCCGGGCAATCATGTCACTCGAAGGAACATCCCCTTCCAAGAAATCACAAACCAAAAACCCGGTAATATCTTTCTCAGATTCTGATTTCAAAGGAATTGATGAAAATTTACACGACCCTGTTGTAATTTCCATTCTTGCTAGAAATTTCTTGGTCAGGAAAGTCCTCGTGGATCAGGGGAGTTCAGCTTAAATACTCTTCTATCCCACCTTCAAGCGGATGCAACTATCCGAAGCCTCTCTCCTCCCTTACAATGGCGGGCGGTGGATTCAGGAAGCAGAGTAAAAGTACTCGGTTACGTATGGCTCAGGTCGACATTCGGCATGGACCCGCTGGCAAAGTCGGTCGACCTCGATGCCTTGTCATCGATGCAAACAGTCCCTACCACATAATTCTAGGGCGACCTTCACTGAACGCCCTAGGAGCTGTGGTCTCAACACCACATTTGGCTATGAAATTCCTAGTATCCGAAACTAAAGTTGGTGTAGTACACGCTGACCAGAAAGAAGCAAGGACTTGTTACAACGAATGCTTGAAAGTCAAATCCACAGAAAAACATAAATATGAGCAGATACATAATGTATTCCACACCGATCAAATCCCCCTGGTCTCAGAGCTGGATCCCAGAGGAGAAATTCAGAACTGACCACAGCCGGCCGACGACTTGCAGCCGATCCAAATTGGAGATACGGCTGAAAAGGTAACGTTCATCGGAACCCACCTACCTCCAAGCTTGGCTTCAGAGCTCTCCACGTTACTTTTAAAAAATGCGGACCTTTTCGCATGGACCCCGGCCGATATGCCAGGGATAAACCCGAATGTAATTAGTCATCAATTAATGGTCAATCCGAAAGCTCGGCCCATAACACAGAAGAAGAGAACTCTGGGAGTCGAGCGTCGAGCGACTCTAGAAGAGACGAAGAAACTCCTTAAAGCCGGATTCATCAGGGAGATACGATATACCACGTGGCTAGCAAACGTGGTAATGGTAAAGAAAAGCTCGGGCAAATGGCGCATGTGTGTAGACTTCACTGATCTTAACAAAGCTTGCCCAAAGGATTCCTACCCGCTCCCAAGCATCGACAAACTTGTCGACAACGCTTCTGGTTATCAATATCTGAGCTTTATGGATGCATACTCGGGGTACAACCAAATCAGAATGCACCCAGAAGATGAGGATAAGACGACTTTCCTTACAGAACACGCCAACTTTTGTTACAAAGTCATGACTTTTGGCTTGAAAAATGCAGGGGCTACTTACCAGAGACTCATGAACAAAGTTTTTGAGGAACAGATCGGCCGAAATGTCGAAGTCTATGTTGATGATATGGTAGCTAAAACGCCCCCAGCAGGAGCCCATATAGGAGATCTCAAAGAGCTATTCCAACAGCTCCGAACCTACAACATGAGGTTGAATCCAGAAAAATGTGCATTCGGAGTTCACGGAGGAAAGTTTCTCGGTTTTATGCTCACCAACCGAGGAATAGAAGCAAACCCGGATAAATGCCGAGCAATAGTGGAACTGAGAAGTCTAAGCTCGATGAAAGAAGTGCAACAATTAACAGGACGCCTAGCGGCGCTGTCTCGCTTTTTATCAAGATCAGCTGAGAAAGCAGCTCCATTCTTTAAAAAGCTAAGAAAGCAGACGTCATTTGAGTGGTCTGTGGATTGCGAAAAGGCCTTCGCTGAGTTAAAGGTACTACTCTCAACACCTCCTGTGCTCACTAAGCCCCACCTTGGAGAGACTCTCTTCCTTTATCTTTCGGTAACTGAACACGCCGTAAGTTCAATCCTCGTCACTGAAAGAGACAAAATACAACAACCTGTGTACTTCGTCAGTAAAACACTCCAAGGTCCGGAGCAAAGATACCAAAAAATCGAAAAGCTAGCATATGCAGTCGTAGTATCAGCCAGAAAATTAAGGCCATATTTCCAGAGTCATCACATTGTCGTTCGCACAGAACAACCTATCTGGCAGATGTTAATCAAGCCCGAATTGGCTGGGAGGATGATCTCATGGTCTGTAGAATTATCAGAATACAGCTTGGAATTCCAACCCAGAGGCCCTGTTAAAGCGCAGACTCTCGCGGACTTTGTGGCCGAGCTTTCACAGACTCCTCAACAAGAATTTGGCTCCTGGAGACTACATGTTGATGGAGCCATGTGAGGAAAGGAAGTGAAATTTGGAATCACATTAGAAAATGGAGAAGGAATTTTAATAGAGCAATCCCTCCAGTTTCAATTCCAAGCCAGTAACAACCAAGGCGAATATGAAGCCTTAATTGCTGGTCTCAAGCTCGCCCAAGAAGTCGGAGCTCAAAAGCTCGAAGTAAAGGCAGATTCTCAGCTAGTTGTCGGACAAGTGAACGGAACTTTTGCAGCTAGAGACCCTCTACTCGAGAAATACCTAGCACTGGTAAGGAATTTAATGCAACACTTTACCTCTTGCGAAATAACTCACATACCAAGAGAGCACAATACCAGGGCAGATATTTTCTCTAAGCTGGCCAGCACGAGCAAACCACAGAACAACAAGTCTGTGATCCAGGTAAAGCTTCAGAATCCGAGCTGCCTTCAATCCGAATGTTGTAATACTGAGGTCGGAGGCCAAGATTGGCGAACTCCACTCCTCAGATACCTAACATCTGGAGAATTCCCAACCTCGCCATCCGACGAGAAAAAATTCAAACGGCAAGCTAGTTTCTACACACTATGTGGCGACCAACTTTACAGGAGAGGGTACTCATTGTCGCTCTTAAAATGCCTAGACTAGAAAATATGGGCCTATACCTCGGGCCAAAACACAAGACCTCGGATAAAGGACCCAGACCTCGATCCAGTTCAGGAGACCTTTTCTATGGGACACAGACCTTTCACAAGGAGGAAAGTACCCCTCAAAAGATCACATCACGGATCTAGCCGGAAATATCTCACTATATCCATATATAATCCACCTTTATCCTACTATATCTATTATATCCGATAATTATCTCTGATAATTATCAAATCACAGATATATCTCCTACATTTAAGGAAGATCATAACGAATTTACTAAATCATAACAGATCCACCACGGGGTCATCTCACTATATAAAGGGCTTAACGCCCCCAGGTATGATAACCCTAATCACATACTACTCTCTACCACTCTACGCCTCTCTCATTCCAGCGACTTGGCGTCGGAGTGTCTTCTGAGCACCCCACGCCCCGTTTCCACGGGCGTCGGAGCTACTTGCATCCTTACCGCTATTTCTAGGTAAGAACACATAGTAACTTGCTATAAAACGCAAGAACAAGCACATTTCCCTGAGGTGAAAATAGCAATGAGACCCAGTCATGTTTGTTAGGTGGTGGTGTTCAACCACACTAAAGAACAGAGTCACAAAGCAATGTATATTCGTATGGGAGGTTTGGACTTAACAATGAGAATGAGAGGGAAGTTTTTTTAATGGTTTAATAAGGGATAAAATTGTAGTTATAAATAATAGTAAGGGATAATCTTGAGAAATAAATTTATTAAAAACTACATTTGCTTCTGCTTCTTTTAAAAGCTAGATATCACTAGCTTAAAATGTGTTTTTTCTTTTTAAGAAAAGTCAACCTAAATACACTAAAAAATATATATATAAAAGTACTTTTTTAAAAGATGTAAATGCCTTGTTCTTAGAAACAGTCAATCTTGATGCACTATAAATTTTTGTTTGAATGATAGAAGATAAAATTATTTTAGATATAAAATTAGTAAAATAAATGATATAATTTTTCTTTTAAAAAAGTAAAGTAAAATATTAATAAGGATAATCTGGTAAAAATAACTTTTCAATTTGGTGAAAATAAAATAAAAAATATGTTTATAAATAATATTGGCAAAAATAATTTTGGAGCATGCAAAATTAAGTTTGTTAACAGCAAAATAAAAACCAAATATAATAATTCATTTATAAATCTATTTTCATTCACTAAAAGTATTTTTGAGCACCTAATGCGATAGCCTGATCAGAATTATTGAATAAAACTAAAATAAAAAAACGAATAAAAACACAATATGTAGTTACGTACTTACGTCAACAGGTCTCAATTTATCGATATGACGGTTTGAACATTAACATTCATGTTTCTTAGGAAAACCTACAAGAGAGAAATTCACTCATGCTGTTGAGACTAATTGTTACTTAATGAGGACATAGCCATGCATGTGAAGAAGCCGTCGTGACTGCTCAAGCGGCCGGTGTGATTAAGATTAGCTATAACAAACCTAGAGAAGATTAGCCCCAAAAATAAATAAATAAAGACAAAACCCCACCTTACTTTCTCAGATTTATAGTAAGAAATAAATTAGTAACTTAAATTTAAAAAATACTTGTGAAGTCCGTCAAATTTTACAAATAGAAATAAGTTAATTCTTATATAAAATTGTCTTATAAATTATGTCATATTAGTTTAATTACATATACTGTTAATTTCATGGAGGTTCTGACTTACATTACTTCTCCAAATGAGGTTATTTAAATATTTTTCTCTATATTCTCTCAAACCATAACTGTTTATTCAGAAAAAATATTTTAATTTTAAATTATTATTTATTCTAACAGAATAGATGAGTGATAAACAAGTTAACAAAATATATAAATATTTTTATTAATAGTTTAAATAATAATTTGATAAGAGGAATTAATTTACTTTTATTTGTGAAATTTGAAAGATTAGGTTAAAATTTTTCAAAATACTAATTTACTTTTCATTATAAATAAGAAGAACTAAATTAAATATTTAGCCATAAATAAATAAACACCCGTTAGTAATTTCCTTTCGCGTAGACAAATACCGATTAACAATGCTTCTTTCACATTTCGTACTCCTCCCACTACTTTTACATGGGGAGATCTTAATGAACCTCTCCATCTTTAATACCCAACTTTTATTACATTTCTACAATGTTTTGAGTGCAATAATTTCATATCAAGTGTTTAGTCCAGATCTGATCATCCTTTCTTATACGAACGATTCTGTAGACAGATCTAGCATGTCGTCTGCAGGGTTAAAACGTAGCTGTGAACGCAACATTTTTTTTGCATTGTGACTAGCCTAATTGCCTTCGTGCCTTCTATTACACTATTCCTATGTAAGTAGGACTGGCAAATGCAGATTGGGATTAACTGATATTCCTAATTAAACAGAGTATCACAGTAGAAATTAGTCAAAATTACATCACATTTTTTAACCATTGACCTTGTTACAAAGGAAAAGTCCAGCTCTCAAAAGCTTAAACACAGCAAAGGCAACAAAAACAAATGCGTCTCTGCAAGCAACCCTACTCTGCAAGCGACTCTGTAAACAGATTTTACTCTGTTAAAATTCCTACTCAACCTTGACACTGAACACGTCGCTCCTCTCTTCTTCCTTCATCTTAGGCACAACGACCTTGAGCACACCATTCTTCATCTCAGCTTTGATCTCATCGATCTTGTAAAGCTTCTCAGGCAAGTCAATCCTCCCAGTGTACCTACGCCCACTCTCTTCGTCATCTCCTTCTTTCGCACCTTCGCCTCTTATAGTCAGAGTGTTCTGCTCCACAGATACCTTCACATCCTCCTTGCTGAGGCCAGGCATGTCCACGCGCAGAAGCAGCGCGTCCTCCGTCTCCCTCGCGTCCCAGCCTCGTCGAGCTCCACCTCCCATTCCTCGCGATGCTGACACGAACGGATTCTCCATGAACTGGTCCATCATATTCAGAACCTGGCTCAGGCTCCTAGTTGGAGAAAACGGATCGAATAAATCTGCATCAAGAAAAAAAAAAAAAAGAAAAGAGTTCAAAAGTTTATTCACCTAATTGACTCAAAATCTGTTATAACTAACTTTAGTGTTAGTTTGTGTTTATGGATCACACTGATTGCACATATATGCCTTGGTTTGAGTTCAAATTCCATAGAATTACTGATTCATTTTTAATTCATTTTTCTACATTCAGAAAAGTTGTTATGGTATGGAGTGGTGGATTTTGAGAGCGAAAACAACTACCTGAGAGGAAATCCTCACGGCGAGGAGCGCGGGAGAGAGTGCGATCGGAGCGGCGATCGACGTCAAGGCTGCGGTCGTCGGCGGCTGCAGAATCGTCGTAGTTGCGCATGGCGGCGTTGTTGTTGAAGGAGCGGGAAGCGGTGGAGGCAGCGGCGGGGCGGAAGAGGGACCTGGAGAGGAGTGGAGAGGAGAGGAAGCGCTTCACTGCAAGAGATGACGCCATTGGAATTGGAGTGTGTTAAGAGAGCTAAAGCTTTGCGGATGAAAATAGGTTGCAATTGAGGTCAGGAAGAAACAATGTGCAAGTGCGGGAAGGAAAGGAGACAGTGGGCGATATATGAGGGGAAGGAGTGGGAACGAGTAGAAGGTGCTAGAAATGAGTCTAGAAGGTTCCAGAGCTGGCAACCGTTTTTCTCAAAGGTGGCAGGCTTGGGGCGCAAGCAAATTGGTATCAATCCACGTGGCCACACTCGCGCCGGATGCCAAATATAATTTGGGCCCTTCTTGTTTTGGGTTTACTGGGCTTTCTTTCCCCCATTCAGAATTTACGCTGAGTTTTTATTCGCTGTAAAGCATATCACTGACCTATGTGGTTCTACCAAAAAAGACACCCAAAATGGTTTATAATCACGACCAAAAACGGTGCGTTTCCTTCTATTGAATTTTAAGGCAAGGACCCCCATGAATTACAGTATTATACTTTTGACCCCTTTATGATTTCATATTATCATTTCCCCGGTTGCTCCAACACATAACTCCCAGTGCAGTGAGCGAACCCGTTGCTCTTACAATATCAAAGGATGATGCTCGACCTGGGTCCGTTCTCGAGCGAGAACTTCGACCCGAAGAAATGGATCAATGCGCAGTGCCAGAGCCGGCACCCTCAGGAACCACTCGACAAGCACCTTCTGGACCTGGAAATGAAGCTCCAGATGGTCTCCGAGGAGATCGCCGCCTCCCTCGAGGAGCAGAGCGCCGCCGCCCTCCTCCGCGTCCCCCGCGCCACCCGAGACGTCATCCGCCTCCGCGACGACGCCGTTTCCCTCCGCTCCGCCGTCTCCGGAATCCTCCAAAAGCTCAAGAAGGTACCTATCGCACGCGAAATCAGATTCAATGATTCACCATTGATAATTGCGATCCGTTTTGCATGAATTTGGGACCGGATTTGAGAGTTTCGTATTCTTTTTGTTTGCTTCTTTTTTCTCTCGATTTTGAATTCCGAGATCTGCAGTTGCATTGAGCTTAAGGATGAATCATCTGCAATTCGTATTTGTGATTTTGGTAATTGACAATGAAGTGTGCGCTACAACATATGTATTGTGATCTAGCTGGGAGCGAGCTTGTGCTAAATTGGTTATGTTAGTGCTTCGACGGAAAAATGATTTACATTATGAATCTAGTTTTCATATGCGTATTCTATGCTGCTTTAAAGTTGTATTAGATTATCATGTTTAGCATAATTAGTGCGGGAACCAGTTTCAAACATTTTCCTTTTTTGAATGGGATCAGAGTTGTTTCTTTGGTCCTTTTTTCCCCCCTCTTTTTTGTGGTGCTCAGCTAAGACCGGTTTTCGAATGTGGTTCTTTATCAGCTCGATGGGGTTGATGTGTTGCTGTATCAATTGATGCCACCTTTGTTTGTTTTGCTTCAGTGTCTTTTTATGTGTATTGAATTTTTAGATAAATATGTGTTGTTCTGTAATTGAACTATCATTCCACAGCATGAAATTGTTTTATTTCATCTCAAGGTTGAAAAAAAAAAAAAAAATCATCCTGCTCAATCATGGTTGAAAGATTGGATTTATGTGTGAGTAGATTCACACTTTCATTTGTTTTTTTATCCTCAGTTTTTTATTATCTTATAGGCAGAGGGAACATCAGCTGAATCCATAGCGGCCCTTGCTAAAGTTGACGTTGTCAAGCAGAGGATGGAAGCAGCATATGAGACGTTGCAGGTAGAGATTGTTAATTTTCGTAATTACAAGTTGCAAGGTCATATTGATGTAGCTCAATGATATAATGAGGCATTTACTTGAGAATAGAGATTAAAAATATGCAAGAAAAGATTGAGAGAAATTTGACTGAATTGCTCGAGTTCATTTGGCACTCAGCAAGCTTCATATAATCTGGAATACAACTTGGAATAATTACAGCAATAATTCACAATAAGTAAACTACAACTACCTTCGTACATGAACCTAAAGATACATGAATTACATTAATATCTACTCATATTTCCAGCACATTTTAATGACAGGATGCTGCTGGATTAACTCAATTAAGTTCGACTGTGGAGGACGTTTTTGCTAGTGGTGATCTTCCTCGTGCTGCAGAAACTCTGGCTAACATGAGGCACTGCTTGTCTGCTGTTGGGGAGGTACTAATTTCCCCGTGGTTATTGGGAAGTGTGTGAGGTTTGATTTTTATCCGATGATTTTATTTTGGTGTTGTTTTGACCTACCATCACTCCCTATATGTAGGTTGCTGAATTTGCCAACATAAGAAGGCAACTTGAAGTCCTGGAAGATAGGCTAGACAAGATGGTGCAGCCCCGTCTTACAGATGCATTATCGAATCGCAAGGTAATTGTTAATTTTATTTTGTGAAACAATGCTCTTACGGCTTCTCATTCGCAGTTACTCCCTTATCTTAGCTTTTATTTTTGTCATTCAGGTTGACGCTGCTCAAGATTTGCGGGGAATTCTAATTAGAATTGGAAGATTTAAGTCTCTAGAATCACAATACACAAAGGTTCACCTAAAACCAATAAAGCAGCTCTGGGAAGATTTTGACTCGAGACAACGGGCTAATAAGTCTACAATTGAGAAGAATGAAATAGAGAGGGTATCAAGTGGTGGCAATTTTCAGTCAGCTTCATCTACAATATCATTCTCCAGTTGGTTGCCAAGCTTTTATGATGAGCTACTACTTTATCTTGAACAGGAATGGAAATGGTATTGTTTGCAGTGATAGTTTTTTCCTGTTGAATAAATAATTGATCGTAACACTACTAACTATATACTCTCTTATGTTCACATATATGAGTCACTTTTAATTTTGGCCATTTAATTTTCAAGTTCATGCAAAGTGATTTAAATTACCAATAAAACTGTAATCATACCTTGGTGCTACTTGATGTTCTTTGGCCATGTCAGCCTACTTATATAATTAGCAAGCATAAAATGATATTAACTAAATCTGCAAATTTCTCCAGTTTCACTGAAGTACTTCATTTGGGCTGTTGCTTGCAGGTGTATGATTGCTTTTCCAGAGGATTATAAAACTCTTGTTCCAAGGCTACTAAGTGAGACTATGATGGCTATAGGTTCCAGTTTCATATCTCATATCAACGTTGCCATTGGAGATGCTGTTCCAGAAACAAAAGCACTGGCTAAAGGTTGTTCTCAGATGTTTTAAATAGTTTACTGTCTGAGAAAAATGGTAGAACTCCATAAGATAATGATATGTGAGCTCATGAATCTTTGTAGGCTTATCAGATATTTTGTCTGGAGATATGCAAAAGGGTATTAAGATTCAGACAAAGCATCTTGAGGCCTTGATTGAATTACACAACATGACGGGCACATTTGCAAGGAATGTTCAACACTTATTTTCTGATTCTGATGTCCGGGTTTTAATGGATGTGCTGAAAGCTGTGTACATGCCATATGAATCATTTAAACAGAGGTAAAACTTATTTTTGAAAGCATGATTGAAAATTTTGGTAACTGAAGTATGTTTGCTAATCTGATATGGCCTCAATAATCAGTATTAAGGATGAATTTGGTGGGATCATAACTTCATATCTCACTTATTTCTTTCTCAAAAATTAGAAAAAAAATGAAAAAAGAGGAATAGAAAAATAAATGTTAATGAACAGCAGGGCTTCCTGGCTGAACTCTTCATCTGTCATACACATATAAAACCCTTTTCCTATTATATTAAGTATCCCTATTTTTAATTACCCTACAATTATCTATTGGGGACATCTTACAGGTATGGACAAATGGAGCGTGCTATCCTTTCCTCAGAGATCGCAGGAATAGATTTAAGAGGAGCTGTTATTCGAGGGTTGGGAGCCCAAGGAGTTGAACTCAGTGAAACAGTTCGAAGGATGGAGGAGTCTATTCCCCAAGTTATTATACTTCTTGAAGCAGCTGTAGAGAGATGCATCAACTTCACTGGAGGTTCTGAGGCAGATGAGCTAATTCTTGCCCTTGATGACATAATGTTACAGTACATTGCCACTCTTCAAGAAACTCTCAAGTCACTAAGAACTGTTTGTGGTGTGGATTATGGTAGTGAGGGTACTCTAAGGAAGGAAATGGACAAGAAGGATGGAAACCAAAGTGCTCGGAGAGTTGATTCAATCTCAAATGAAGAGGAATGGTCCATAGTCCAAGGGGCATTGCAGATCCTGACAGTTGCGGATAGTTTGACAAGCAGGTCTTCTGTCTTTGAAGCATCTCTGAGAGCTACTCTTGCTAGATTGAGCACAAGTCTATCTTTTTCAGTATTTGGTTCAAGTTTAGACCAAAACCAGACTATAAAAGGTAGTAACGAAGATGGGGAACCATCTTTTGGTGGAAGGGCTGCCTTGGATATGGCAGCTGTGCGGCTGGTTGATGTGCCCGAGAAGGCCAGAAAACTCTTTAACCTTTTGAATCAGGTATATATATAAGATTAGATTTGCAATCTCATTCTTTTTTACTGTGGTTTGGTTTAGAAATAGATACAAGGGATAGGGGATTGAATTTAAATATTTAGAACAGGGGGTGCCCAAAAAATATAATGCCTGCCTCCACACCCAAGCCTTTTTTAAAACACTGTTTTCGTCTACCTTTCTCCTTTCCCACCTTGCAGTGTGCTGGAATGTGGTGATGAGTTAACTTACCCTATTGCCCCACAAATGCTAATTATTGACATTGGTGGATGTATAATTTGAGAAAATCAAGCCAGCTGACAGCTGGAGTCTCACATAATGTTCATGTAGAATTGGCGTCTATGTTTAAGCTTGTTAATGTGTCTTCTCTGTTCTGTGCCAAGGTTCTGCCCCTCCCTCTCTAAGCTTCTACATTAATTTGTACGAAATAGGAGGTGAAAAGAAGCATTTATTCTTCATATCATTTAATTTGAAAGTTTGCTTTTCCTGCAAAAAGGAATGGAGAACAGAAAAGGAAAAGGGACACTATTTTGCTTTCATTGGTCTTTGTTTCAATCTACAAATGGTTAGTGCAAAGTTAAACCATGACTGAAAATGTTATGTCTATGATTTTCAAACTTGATTGACCTTTTGAAAAACATTGAATGTGATTTTATTTCTAAATCCTTCAGTTTTTGATACCAAAAGGATGTGTTGGTATTCCTTTCATTATATGCTTACATACTTGTCTTGTCATTTTGGATGTATTTCTTTGTCTTGTTGTCTGGCATTTGATAAAATATCTCACTGTTTTTTGCAGTCTAAAGATCCCCGATTTCATGCACTTCCCCTTGCATCTCAAAGAGTTGCAGCATTTGCAGACACAGTGAATGAACTCGTATATGATGTCCTCATATCTAAAGTACGACAACGCCTCAGTGATGTGTCCCATTTGCCAATTTGGTCATCATTAGAGGAGCAAAGCGCTTTCCATCTTCCTACCTTCAGTGCATACCCACAGTCCTATGTGACCAGTGTCGGTGAATATCTTCTTACTTTACCCCAACAGTTGGAGCCACTTGCTGAGGGAATCTCTAGTGGTGAAAACAATGATGAAGCTCAGTTCTTTGCAACTGAATGGATGTTCAAGGTAACTTATGCTCTAAAATAAGTTCAAAGTTACGCAGAATAAATTTTCCTTTTTGTCTAATATGGCATCCTTGGAGCGGCATTCCTTCCCCCACTCTAAGTTGGATGCTTCAGCTTGAAGCTAATATTCTTAATTGACACAGAATTTCTGCCTACACATATACATGTCTCAGCTCAAAATTGGGCCCTCATGATAATCAGCTAGCTTAGAATATTTGTGTTGAATAAAAAAGTTCCTTTTCTAACACTCGAGTGAATAATATTCCCAAAAGTAAGAAAGATATGGCTAGGTTTTTTAGTTTCCTCCTTGGCCATCCCAAATAACATAGGTAGATGGATGCACCGATATATTTGGGTTATTGTGACTTTCATGTTCTTCTTAGGCTGTTAATATTTTCTGTTTGCCGTATGAAATGATGATTAATGAGCCTAACTTTTTCTGTTGATTGTGTGAAATATATTAGGTTGCAGAGGGTGCAACAGCACTTTACATAGAGCAGTTGCGCGGAATTCAGTACATTTCAGATCGTGGGGCGCAGCAGCTATCAGTTGATATTGAGTATCTTAGTAATGTGCTATCTGCTTTATCAATGCCAATTCCTCCAGTTTTGGCTACATTCCAGAGTTGTCTTTCTGCTTCAAGAGACCAGTTAAAAGATCTTCTGAAGACAGATCCAGCGAACCAACTAGATACGCCAACGGCAAACCTTGTGTGTAAGATGCGGCGACTTAATTTAGATTCGTGAATGTTCCTTACAGCATCAAGCAATTGAGCTCGCGCACCCCCTCCCCCTTTCAGACATTTTTTTTTTTGGTTTGCGGAGGACATTCTTTTACTTTGGCAATATCTACTAGCTGTTTGTTGTTTAGGGTGAACATATTTACTTGCATTTTGAATCTGTAACTAGTTACAAAAGCATACAATATCCATTGTAATGGTGTATAGGAGAAATCAGAAAAGATTAGGGTGCGTTTGTTTTCAGTTTTTGTGAAAGAAAAGCTGAAAAAACTGAAAACTAGCAAAGCAAACACATGTCAGCAAATATTGTATGTCATTGCTCTGTTTGCTTACACATTTGGTTGAAGCATGCCGGAAAAAAAAAAGGAAAACACATTTCTTTCAAATAGAATTATCTTCCGTTTCATATTCACAGATGTGAAGACAGTACACTGGTAATGAACAGTTTTTTTTCAAATAGAATGGATATAATATGGACTCAAATTTACTTGTACCTAATAAGTAATTGAGTTTAATAATATCTATATGCTATAATATTAATTATATTCTAAATGGATTGATACATTATCGCGTCCAGATTAATCTATATTAACATCACTCTTTCAAATACGTAGAAACTCTTGTATATGGAAGTCATTATTGTCAACACATTACTTCATCGAAGCACATCGATTCGATTCATCGAGTCTTCCAATTCTAATAGAATATTCTTAAAACTCTCTCCTCATTTACGTACTGTCAAATCATTTCACGGCTTGCACTCATCTGAAAAATAACAGCTTAAACAGAAAAGAGTCTTGATAATAGGAGAGAAGGGAATCAAACAAAGCTGGGTCAGGGTTCAAAAATCGGTCATTTTATTAGCTTGAATGTTACAATCTTTAAAAGCATAACTGGTTGTCGCAATGGATATAAACTATAATTCCTGGCAAACTTCACCAGCAATGTTTAGACTTCGAATCCTGAAGTCGCTACTTAAGCACCACCCTAGCCAGAAATTGTGGAAGCAGTCCTTACGGCAATGTTACAATATTTTCAAGACAAGATGTACCGAAGTACGTACGTCAACTAATAAAGGGTTTGAGTGCCACAGGCATAGCAAACAAATCTAGGCATTATTTTCATTTTGCCACAATTTTTCCAACAAGAGTTGCTAAGTTTATTTTCCTGCACACATCACGTCCATAAACACCACAGCCATTAAAGATCACAAGGACATTCATGATCCTGAACACTAAATAAGACACGCTTATCCAGATATGAGAGCCATTTACCTCCAACGACCCGGCGAAGACATCATGCATCCCAGTTCACTGATAGTTTTTCATGCAAATGGCAGTAGTTCTGCTATAGAATCACTCGGGAAAGACAACAAAAATCCTGTATTTTCCAGTCTTTTGAATTTTCAACTCAAACAGCACTCCGCAAATTAAGTATCACTTTTCTTTTATGTGGTCATAGATCAAGTTTTATTTTTGGTCAGGACATAATTCACCCCCCCAATTAATTCCAAACCCAATTCATCAAAATAGCTGGTTACTTATACAACAACAAAGTCTTTTCCACTAAGTCAAGTTAGTTAGTTACATGAATCAAATCACGTTATGTCCTATCCTAAATTATGAATGGACTTCATGAACTTATTTGATTAGCTTATAATAGAAGACAAAATAATTTATAATAAAAAATTTAAAACTAATCTCTGCTGAATGCATGTTTTATAATGAATTGAGTGAACTCTAAAAAGAAAAACATAACAATTTTAGTAATTAATTTTGATATTTTCAAACTTGCAGGCAAGTCAGGCCCAACCAAATCAATTCGATTTAAGTTCGGCCAAAATCACTTTTGCTTCAATTTTAGTAATATAGCTCACTGATTTTGTCAGGTTGTTCACACAGGTCTGTCAGACTCAATCTATTTTGACACCTTTACATGGGAAACTCATATCTACAATGACATAAGGAGTTTAGGGAACAAAAGAGTTAGTTCTCTTATGTCATCATGTCGGGTGATCTCATGCAACAAATATATTATCATAAAGACGACACAATGGATTTGGGAGATTACCAGCAACAGATTCGGTATGTTTACCTACATCTTCTAAACAGGAGCCTTCAGAATGCAGCTCAATGTCAAATGCATGCCAGAATACGGAGCATTTTTAAACCCTGTGTTGGTTTATAAAATAATGAAAAAAAAGGGAAACCAAACAACATTTCTATGGTGATGAAAATATCAATCTATTTGACTTAGGGTACAAGATTCACATGTTACCTCAAAACAAGAGAAACCATCCCCTCGGCAGCAATGACAATCATGCATGTAATTTTGTGTCTGACATCTTAAATCGATCAAATGATTTCTAGAAAATACAAGTAAAGACTACACAAACTGTTTTAGAGGCAAGTCATGCAAAACAGATTGTAAGAGCAGTTACAACAGTAAAATACCTACCTCAACCCTTTTCTCCATTAATAATATTGATGGAAGGGAGATTGTACAGTCTCAACAAAGCTCTGAGATGGGAAAAAAATAAAATTCACCCTTGATGATGAGAAAACACAAGACTCCAAAAGCACATATTCATGTAAGTCTTGGGATATTAAGGTCTACCTCTTTTAAATTCAAATTCCGACATCTATCAAGAAATTCCACAAATTAGAGAAACTGGACTTCAGGAAGGCCTTCTGTAGCTATGCCTAACAGGGGAGCGTGACCTGCTCCGATCACGGTACCTGTCTCTGCCTCCATTTCTTCCATTCCTCAACCTAGAATCCATACCCCTCCCCCCATCTCGATTACCTCTGACATCCTGCTCCCGGGACCTTTCACGATCCGAGTCTCTATCTCTGTACCTATCCCGCTCCCTATCTCGATCTTTATCACGATGCCTGTCCCTATCACTTGAATCACTTCTTCGTCTTCTATCATAATCCTTCTCCCTCCGTTTCCTTCGCTCTTCTGCCTCTCTTTCCCGAGCTAATCTTTCTTCTTCAATAGCCTTCTCTTTAGCAGCCTGAAATATGATATCAACATGAATGAAAAGTATTTTATAATTTTAACGTGTCCCTCAATTTTGGACAACAAAACTTACCTTGTACTCACTTATGAAATCGCGAACCATGCCATAACCAACATGCTGCTTCCCTGTGATATGGGACTGAGTTCTTTCTGCAGCATCATTTGCTACAAGAAAAGAACCACATATCTCACAGAGTGCCATCTTCTTCTCCTGTGCAGCCATCAACACCTTATCATTTTGGGGTTGTGTTAAGGCAGTCTTCTCAGCATTAAGTGTCTCCACCTGTAACAGAAAGTGAAAAAAAATGTGAACCTCAAACTGAAAGTTGTTCAGATCTGCCAAAGATAAACCTCTACAAGTTTGAATCTATAATCGAGGCCACAAAAACTAAATAAACTTGTCAATAGAGAATCCATGGGGAGAAAGGTGTTGCATCATGTTCAGCACCTTTCTCATAAGAGCTTCAGCTTCATCAACTTTCCCAGCTTCACCAAGAGATTCAACTTGCTCTAGAAGATTCTTTATTTTCTCCTCCAGCACAGTTAGCTGTTCAGACTTTTCAGCTGTCAGTGGAGGTGGTGGTGCTGGCTCCACCTCTTGAGCAAGACGTTCTCGCCCACGTCTTACTCTTCTATCCAAGTCCATTACCTGTGATAATTACAAGAAAAATTGATTCATCAACATACAAACAAGAATAAAATCCTTTGCAAGTGGATGGAAACAAGCAAGTAGCCTACCAATTTCTCACAAAACTGAGCAAGTTCAGCTTCAAATTTGGGTACGAATGCATCATGTCTTGGGGACTTCTCAAAGCTGAAGTGAGTCAAGTCAACAACATTGTAAAACCCACTAAAATCTTAAACTCAGACGTTCAGTTATGGAATAATCTAAAAATAGTGTACTGAGATTTTTGCTTCCATCTATATATATGTACTATTGACTGAATGACCACAGGCATAACTTGCTGCCACATGTTCATTCCGACATGTTTAACAATCAGAAACATAATAATTTTCTTGTAGATTTATTTAGGGCTAACTGCAGCAGGAAAAATTCATATATCCCACCTTTAGAATTCTCATATTGTTCATTAACAAAACACAAAATCATATATGAATACAATCTACTTGTTCACCTTTCTTTCAACTTCTGATCGTGTATTCTTGGGCAAGGTCCTGCATCAGTTTCATGCCAAAAAAAACTGACAATTAATTCCCGTAAAGAAGGTTGCAAATTCAACAAACACATCATGAACCTTTAAACAAATTTCTTATTAATTAATTAACAAACCTCTGTTGAAACTCACAAAGACACATAAAACTGAGCACTACAAAACGAGGCCATCACTTCTTTATTCTTATTATCAGGATCTCGTTTATGTGTGCCCTTAGGGAAGATGTTAAGAAGTACAACTATAAACTACTAAATGAAAAGTAAAAGCTAACATCGTGAAAAAAAAAAAGCAAATAAGTGTTTATTTCTTTTTGTATGTAATAAATGCTTTCTTTTCTATAGCATATGCAAAGAAGTATAATGAGCAAATATTTTGAATAACTTGACCTGATAGTATTTGAGGAGAAAAAAGGGGTTCATGTCGCATACAGAATTACGGATAGTATACATGGTGTTCCTGCTTCTGTCCTGGGCAGCCAATACTCATGGTCTTACCAGTCTGTGATATCCCTTCGTAGAGGTGGGAGCTAGGCAATATGAAACATGCCCTGGTGATCAAGAGGTAAACAATATATAGAGGACCAGCCAGCATGCTTGTGTCACTATCTGGTGGCTAATTATGAGTAATATTAATGTGACCATTAGTAGCATTTGGTATTGTAGTCCTTTAGTCTCATTGAAGCTTCCTAGCACAGTGGTCCACTGTCATGTATTGATCCAGTCCACATGGGAATGATGGTTTTTTACAACACAGCAGTTTGTTGTGTGTAAAGAAGTTTAACCAACAAATCTTGCAAATGATGTGGCCCAGTAATAATCTAGGAGAAAAAATGCGTTCAGCACTGCATATGGATACCTGGGTACGATGGTTTTCATAGCAATTTCATGTGCGAATAAGTTTAATGAACAAAATCTTATGACCCAGTAATAATTGAGGAGAAAAAATAGGATCACAGCTACATAAGAGTACATTGGTAGGATAGTTTGTACAGCATTGCAATAGCATATGCAAAGAAGTCCATTGAACAAATCACATGTGGCCCCATAATAATTCAGGCGACAAAATGGGTTCAGCACCGGATATGGCTACATGAGTACAATATTACAAAGGATGGCCCAATGCACAAGGCCTCCCACCTGTGGGGTCTAAGGAGGGTAGATATACGCAACCCTGCCACTATTTTGCGAAGAGATTGTTTCTAGAATTTGAACTTGCAGCCTTCAAGTCACTAGCCAGTAGCCTTACCATTGCACCGAGGCTCACACTCACATGGGTACAATACTACAATGGTAACAAAATCACTAACAAATACAGACTGTTGCCTTTTATTCCTTAATTTTTCATCACAAGAAGGCAACAATCTATTGCAGGAAATAACACATTATAGCTGAAATGACATGACAAAACTCAAATTTCATCATTTGTTATAGAAATTGATTATTCTCAGCAAAAAAACACAATCAAAATGAAACTCACCGAGATCACTGCGCGTGTTGACGAAGAGATCGTGAGGGCAAAACCGCACCATGTAGAATCCGCACACTTCCTTATCGTCCCATGTCACTTCCTTGTACCCTTTCCTCTCTTCCTCCGTCAAGTTCCGAGCTTTTTTTATTCACACAGCAATAATATCAACAAATTAATCAATTTTTAAAGCATCGAATATCGAAAAATATTCTCAGTTTAGGAATTTAACAAAAAAACAAGGAGTTGATGTTTGGGAATCGGAGAGGTGAAAAGAGTACCTGCACCCATGAGTTCGTCGAGAAGAGCTCTCTGAGCGTCCATGGCTACGAGATGAAGTGAGGAGCTGGTGATGAAATAACGAAATCGGAAACCCTAATTCCTCACCGAATGCACCGAAAGCATTTGGCAAACGAGCAATAACGTGAAGACAGGTTAAAGAACAAGACCCATGAATACGTAATATTCGCCATTATATATGCCAGTGAGCGCCTTTCAATTCACATTTTTTTTACTTTTATTTTTATAATTTATTTCATTTATTTTATATATATATATATATATATATCTATGTCTATATCTATACCTATCTGTGTGTACTTTTTTTTATAGGCATTATTATATAATTTTTGTTCACGCTAATATGGTATTTAGGATTTAATTTATATGTAATTGAAATATAATTAAATCATTTTATTTATATAACTTTTAAAGTAATAAAAGAGAAAATTAATTATATTTATGATATAACAGAATATAATTAAATAACAATATAAAATAATTTTAGACTGATAATTAAACTTATTTTTATTAGTAATTCAAATTCAAATTAGTTTTATTTTGATGGAATAACTTAAAATTTATTTTAGTGCAATCTAAATATTAAAAATTGTATACTACCATTTAATTATTGAATTTAATTTCATTACAAAAAAAATTATAGAATTTAACTTAAATATATTCTCAATGTTAAAAAGTATTATACAAACATCTTAATATTATATATTATCACATAAGTAAAAATATTCAACCCAATCACTTATTAGCTTAAAAACTCTTATAAATAAAAATATGTGATTGATTGGTAGTATAAAATTATTTTATATATAGAATATTGAAATTAATATCTTAATTATATATTATTTTTATTATTATATATAAGACTTATAAATTGATGGTAATAAAAGGTAAAGACTTTTATTCATATAATTATAACATATGGTCAAATAATTAGAATTTAATTTTGATACATTTATTTTATACTATTATTCAATTAAATATTTTTAAATTTAAATTTAAATTAATAATGGACACTTATTTAAATAGTATTTTTGTGTTAAATTTTGACACACAAACTAAATGTTATGTGTTTATTATTAGATTATTATTTAAGATCAAGATTAGGATTCCAATCTTGTTATAAATATTATGAAAGAATTGGCTTCTATCATATCTTCCTCTACGGATACTATAGTATCTTGCCTTTTATTTATTTAGAAGTGGGCTTCTTTACAGAATTTTTTTTTAATTTATGTATGTGTATTTGTTTGAGTTTAATTATGTACTGATAGTATAAAATTCTTTTACATTATCATACGATTATATATTGGTATATCATCAAAAGTTGGTAAGTCTCACATCCACTACTTAGCAACTTGTGCAAATAGGATGATTTAATTGGAAAGTTTTATATTGTCAACGTATAAAAATTCAACCCAAATTTGAATATACTATGTAAATAAAATAAAATAATTTTATACAAACATCTAATTATATAGGGTCATGATAGCAAAAATGTTTGACTCAATCACTCATTAAATATAAAATCTTTTAAATAGAAATGTATGATTAATTGACTATATAAAGCTCTTTTATATTGCCAATACATTAATTTTTTTTGGTCAACTGTGCATTAAAATTAAACACCTTTTTTTTGTCATCTTGTTTAATTTTTGGGTCTTTTGTTATTTATTTTTTTTATAATTTTTGGTTAAATTGTTCTTAATTGGGTATGGGTTGGTTTTGATTGGGTTGGGCTATGACTAGGGGATGGAAACGATTCGACACAGTGCTTTATGCTTGAGGGCCTTTGGCCACTTGCAGTGTACCCCCAAAATGAGCTTTTGCTAACGATGAGATTTGTCCCATTTTAACAATAATGAACAATAATGGGAGTTTGGCTGGGAACTTGAAAATAAACATTTGAGCTTATTTTGAGCCTTTCTCGGTTTTTAGCTCAAGTTGGCATTACATAAATTCACAAGAAATAGCTTGTGTCAGGGTGAGCCACAAACTTAAATAGAGATTAATCTCACACCATCATATTGTTTTCAAAAGCATTATTTTAGTGTGGAACTTGATGATGGTTTCAAAAGCTTATCCTCAAAACCCGGCCCTTGCTTTGATTTTTAGTGAACCACATCACATCATTATTCATTATCCATTCATTCTAAATGCATGGCGCAGCCTCTAGGAACAGAAAAAGGGGGAAATTATTTTTTTCCTATAAAAGAAATATATCCCCCGAGAAAAACAAAGCTACACTATAATCAGCATGCACAGAAACAAAAGCATAGACAAATTTTACCCCTTCAATTGAAAAATACAATTATAAAATTCCATAGTCCTAGTAGAGAGAATAAAGATTATTCATCAAGTTAATTAGACGTGCCTCCTGTGAATTGACTATGACAAACGTGGCAGGAGTACAACCTCAGAAAAAGAGAAATTTTTTTGCCGTAGTTATGAATTCCGGGACAAACATCATTATCCTCAATCAATCCCTTACCAAAGCCAATCAAACAGATTAGACTTGAGGGTACAAAATTAGAAGCTCATACCCAATTCTAGACCAAATAAATAGGCTAATCGTTTGAAATACAGTGTCTTATCTGAATACTGGCAAATCATCCTCCTAGACCTCTTTTTTTTCTTACCTTTCTCTTTGCTACTAGAAACGAGTCTTAGATTTACACGCATCAAGAAGCAGATAACAACAAAACCAAGTGTCTTAAATATGCACAAAATTCCAATGACACAAAAAAAAATGAATGGTGCCATGAACTAAAACAAAGTCTAACCACAGGCTCCTCTTATCCAAAAAACCATACTTCTGTGACTCTAGTTGAACATCTATAATTTCTGAATGTCGTGTGGTTTGAACAAACAAACACAATGAACTAGACTCACACCACTAACCCCCCATGATCATAATAGCCACAACCATATTGCTCCCACACCATACCCTCCAAGCATGAATGACACAGTGGACAAATTGGTCATCTTCCTAGCAAAGAGAGATGGCATTGACAAGCTTGTGAAGACCTTCCAATATGTATCCAAGCTTGTAAACTGGCATGTGGAAGCCACAGACCCCAACTTGGCCAAGAGGTTCAAGCAATGGGAAGTGGCATCAGGCCTAAGCAGAAAAGCCTTCAGAACAGGAAGGTTTCTAACTGGATTCAATGCTCTAAGGAGAAATCCAGGCTCAACACACACTCTAAGGTTACTAGCAGTGCTTGCTAATGCAGGTGAGATGGTGTATTTCTTCTTTGACCACTTTCTTTGGTTGTCAAGGATTGGAACCTTGGATTCAAACTTGGCAAAGAAGATGAGCTTCATATCAGCATTTGGTGAGTCAGTGGGGTATGTTTTCTTCATCATAGCTGATTTCATTTTGATGAGAGAAGGGTTGAAGAAAGAGAGTGAGCTGAGGAGAAGCTCCAAGGAGAAATCAGATGAAGAAGAAGTAAAGAAGGAAAAGAAGGAGATTCAGAAAATTAGGGGAGACAGAATAATGAGGCTAATGGCAGTGGCAGCAAATGTTGCTGATTTGATCATAGGATTGGCAGAAATTGAGCCAAACCCATTCTGCAACCACACTGTCACACTTGGCATTAGTGGCTTGGTTTCTGCTTGGGCTGGTTGGTATAGAAACTGGCCCTCATAAGCCAAATCCCAAGAACTTATAGTGTAATTTTCTGCATCTGAATATGGATATTTGATTTTACTCTCGGGTCATGTTTGTTTTACTCTCAGAAGTATTTCTGGACGAAGTAAGAAAATTCTTTCCTTCTATCTGGAAAGTACAATTTTTCATTCTCAATTTAGAAAGATTGCTACCAAAACAAGCACTCGTTCGTTATGCTGCTTTTTAAATAACCATATTCAAGTTCAGCTAAACGTATCCATAAGATGTTGTTTGTAGGAGCTAGAAGTACAACAAAACATGGCTAATGAGGATGCCGTGGAAAGTAGTCACTAATCAAATCACTAAGTATAGCAATTAGCACTTGGCAATTACAATCCTTTTTGCATGTTTGGTGGTAACGTTTATCAAATACATTAATAACACAATAGGGAGTGTTTGGTGGATAGATTATGTTAAAAGACCAAATTTATACACTTATTTCAAACTCGGTTGAGATTTTTCAGAGAGATAGAGTCTTTTATTGAGAATTATTTCTATTCCTAAGACTCAAATTTGAGGCCTTAGTTAATTATTGCTTTTGTTTTGTTACATTTAATAAATGTGAATGTAATTTGTGACATACATAATTAGTTTTTCTTATCATTATTTTATCAATCGTTCAATTAATTTTAAGTCAAATTGGTAATTAAGCGAGTCTTTTATAAATAAAAACCTTAAATATTTGGTCATGGATTCGATTCTTGACTGTGTATATGGATAATGTTTCATAGTCAGATATTTAACCCCTTAACGAGAGGTCTCACCTTGAAAGAATTAGTCATCATTATCGACGGTAGATACCATAGAAAAAAAAGTTAAAAACCTTAAGATTCAAATATCCCCTTTGCAGGTAAAATTCATTAATTTGGTCATTTAATAAAAGATTACAAAACCACCAATGTAGTCTCTCTAAAATTTAAATTGGAAAAATTGGTTTCTGTAAAAAATAAACTATCAAATTGATCCCTAAAAATTGATTAGTCGAAACAATTAGCCCATATAAAATAAATATCCAAAATTAATCCCTGTAAAAATAAATTATCAAATAAGTTAATCATCCTAACCTAACTTAATAGAGGAACTAGCTTAGTCTATTATTTAATTTTATAATAATCAATTCAATTTTATAGGGCCTAATTTAAGATTTTCTTCTTTTTTTACAGAAATTAATTTATTCAACTTAAAATTTTAGAAGGACTAAAACGGATGTTTTGTTATGAAAGATTAACATATGTACAAAACAATGAATTATTTAATAAATCTTTAACTTACTAATTAAAAACAGTAATCACGCCATTTTTAAACGAAATATTCTGTACGAACCCTTTACGAAATCTTGTCCACCACGCCACACATGTGGCATGTTCCTCAAATGTCAAAGGATTTTTTTTGTATTTTTGTCAAAAAGATAAAAATGAATGAAAGTCCTGTGTTCCATTTAACATTGGCACATTGCCCACCATTGCTGAAAATAAGAGGAGTTAATGTTCATTTTAATTTTTGATATTTTATATATAAGTTATTTTAGTTTTTTATTTTTAAAATAAATTAATTTGATTCCTCATATTTTTAATTATGAATCAATTTAGTTTATTACATTTATAATTGTGAATTAATTTGGTCCATCAGTTATCATCTATTGAACCATTGTTAGTTAAATAGTGATGTGTCATCATTAAGTGACACTCTGACAGGAATTAAAAAATGTCATTTGAGTTAATAATTAAATTAACCTGACCAACTCTACTAAATTCTCACATAACCCACTTTAAAATGAATCAATTTAGTCACTCAATTGTAAATATGAGGGATAAAATTGATTCACAGTTATAAATATAAGTGACCAGATTGATTCATATTTATAAATGTTGGGAACCAAATTGATTCATTTTAAAAGTGAATGATTAAAATAGCTCATGTATAAAATGTTAGAACTAAAATGACTCACACATAAAATGTCAGAAACTAAAATGAATATTAGCTCAAATAAATGGGCTGTTTACCAAAAACCGAAAAACTACGGAAAAAAACCTAAATTACTCAATTATCCAATTTCATGAAATTTATTTATTTATAAAATTTATTTAGAGGTCTTTGATTTTATAAAATTATTATATCCACTTTTATTAAGTTTGTAAAATATTATATTATTTTTTTAATTATTATACAATAAATAATTTATAAAAAAATCAGTGTCATAGGAATAAATAAAGGTTCGCTCTTTCGCATAGTAAATCATGTATCCAAGGAAATCAATTTTACTAAATAGATTGAGGAGGGCTGGGTGAATTTACCGTTTGGTTAAAAGATAATAAAAGAACAATTACCTTGTTAATTGGGACAAAGGAACGCATACAGCGCTTTAGTCAAAGGCAGTAACAAAAAAAAAGAACTGGTTCCTTCATTCGCTGTGGTTTCCTCACTTGTTCGCTCCCACAATTTCCGATAACAACATTCATCGTAGGTTGCCCCCTTCATTCCTTGAGATCTAGATTTCTTTCTTTTTCCTAGTCAATTGTCTTACATTTTCTGGCCATCCAAACAACGTTAATTATCTTTTGATCTTTATTTTGGGGGAATTTTTCCCGGGGGGGTTTTTGGGTTAGGTTAGATAGATGGAGGAAAGGAACCAATCGAGTTACGTGAAGCTGAAAAAAGATCAGGTGCCTCTCGAAGATATCACTCCCGGTGAGCTCAATCAGCCAATTGAGGTTCCTCAGGTCAGATTTTAAAATTTTTTAATTTTTACTTTTGCTTCTTCCTTTGAATGATTTTTTTTTTAACGTTTATTATGTTACATTTGCTTTGATTATTGGGATGATGTTATTTTCTTCCCAAAGAGGGGAAATTTCGTAGATCAAGGTTTATAATTTCTGGAGAATGCTGTTAATGCGACTTCAATTTAGAACCAATTTTATAGATGTGTGAATTTATATGAAGGAAACCCTTGTTTAGAGCGTTTCTGGGCGTGATTTGAATCTGATTCTACAGTTATTGTAAGTGAAAAAAGAGGCAATAGAATGGCCAATTGGTGTTTCAGTTTTTCAATTGGCAAAGATGGGGGGGGGGGGGGGCATCTGGATTATGTCAATTGGCAAAATTGGTTAACAGTTTAAGCTACTGGTTATATCTTTAAATTGCCCTTTAATTCAACAGCGGCTTGATCTTGAGGCTTGAAATTTAATTTAAATAATTTAATTAATTTGCAAAAAAAATTATTATTAGAATGTGAATGTGGGTGGTGGGGGTGCATTACATTATGGACTGTCAGGTTGCTTACTAGTTTGCAGTAATGCTTCAAAGTTAACTTGCCTATTTGTGTATTAAATTTGAAAAAGTCACTTAATTCATATGAATTTTTGTGAGTCAATGTGAGATTGGTGAGAACTTGTGCAGATATCTCTTTGGTGGGTTTTTTTTTTTTTGGGGGGGGGGGTTGATTTTTTTTTAATATAATTAGATGTGCATATTTGCTTATGGTTTTTGGTACTGTGCAGTTGGTTGTTCATAGGTGCCCTGAATGTAGACAGCCACTACCTGAAAGCTATGCACCTCCTGCAGATGAACCTTGGACGACTGGGATCTTTGGGTGCGCTGAAGATAGGGAAAGTTGTAAGTTAATGCATGACTGTTGTTTAAGATCTCAAATTGTCCTTTAATTTGGGTGGCAGTCCCAGTGGCTATGATCTATCTTAGATTAATCAACCGAGGTTTGGAACTAATGGTTGTTGTCCTCCAATGTGTAATGGTTTCCAGTTGATATGATTTAAACTCTGCCTATATAAGGTTAGAATGCAGATCCATAAATTCATTGACTACTAATTATTGGCAGAGACTAAATTACAGATGGAGCATTGGTATCACATTAAAATGAATTGAACATCTTGTACTCTAGCTTCAAAATCTCCATATTTTATTTGATCAATTATAGTTGGACCATGCCTTACCTTTCATGTAATGGATTTATATATAATGCTGTGTTAGAAGTTTGTAATTTGCAGTGAGTCTCTGACATTAGACATTTTATAATGGAAAATTGCTTCCTATTCATATTCTCTCCACCTTCATTGCAGGCTTGACAGGACTGTTTTGTCCTTGTGTATTATTCGGGCGCAATGTAGAAAGCTTGAGGGAAGATGACACTCCCTGGACTGGGCCATGCATTTGTCATGCCATTTTTGTTGAAGGTGGCATTTCTCTGGCAATAGCAACTGCAGCTGTATCTTCCTTCGTTCCTGGTATTGACATGGGAACAGTATTTCTCATTTGTGAGGGTTTATTTTTCACATGGTGGATGTGTGGCATTTACACTGGCCAAGTTCGGCAAACCTTACAGAAGAAGTATCACTTGGAGGTAAATCATTCTCACGTGGACTAGTGCAAATCAAAGCTGGACCGGCATATAATAAATATCCATCTTCTGAGAAATATGGCGTCTGCATTTGCTTGCTTCAAATTAGTAATGTAGAATTGTTTGCATGTTAAAAATTGTATCCTTCTGCATGATTCTGTTCCTTTACAAACCTTACCTGTATTTTCTCTGTGTGCAAATGGAAACTATAAATGCATATTCTCAACTATTTAATTGGAAAGGAAAAGGTGGCCTTGCTGGTCTGCAATTGGGAATCTAACGATGAAGACATGAGAAACTTTTGATGTCATCATCTCTTTTTGAATGCTGTTGCTGTGTTGTATATCATCTTAACTCTTCTCTGTTCTCACCGGTAGTCTCTTTACTTTTTTATTAGAGACAATTTCATAATAGATAATTCCAATCAAGTTCTCATGACAGGGCCATCTATATGACTGGATTTTTGGCATGGTGACAAATTTCTTAGAGGGTCAACTTTTGTCTATAAGGCTTTTGTTGTGGTTCCAAGCAGGATACTTATACACAATTTATTTACTGATTTTTACACAAACCTCGTTTTTAAGGTTACTTATTTTCTCTGACTGCAGAACTCTCCTTGTAATGCATGTTGTGTGCATTGCTGCTTGCACTGGTGTGCCTTATGTCAGGAGCACAGGGAAATGAAAGGAAGGCTCTCAGACAATGCTTTCTCAGAAATGACCATTGTTAACCCTCCTCCTATTCAAGAGATGACGTCCACTGATGATAAGGAAAATCCTGAAACATCTTCTGCTAACAACAGTGAGCATACTCAATTAGAAATGCAGGCTATATAGTGTGTACCATTGTTAATAGTGAAAAAAGAAAGAAAATTAGCATGGCTTTTGAAATTCTTTTGATGGAGAATTTTCCTCTTAGACATTTGGCTCGGATTCTTCCTGTTGTCGCTTATATAAGGCTTTTGAGTTTGTCTTTAAAGTGAGAAAGTGAAGGGTATCCTCTCTATGATCAATGCAGTGGATTGTAATTATAACTCATTAGATAATTTAAGGGTGGGTAGCACTTCACTTTTTCACCATAGAGACGAGCTCGCTCCCCTTTAGATGAGATTTTTCCTAATCGGATGTACACAACTCATGTATGGTTTAGAGAGCCAAATTATACCGAATCCTTCTTTTTTGAATTTGTTTTGGGCTTCAAACATCGAACCAATGTTGTCTGTCTATCTTCTGCTTGTTTCTTTCTTGTTTCTTTTTTCATCATTTATTTTCTAGCTGTCAAGATTAGATGCAGGCAGATGTTTTAGTTCATAAATTTAATATAGAAATGTTCACCTCCAACCGATGGTTCTGGTGGCAGTTATGAAGGCTTTATTACCTCTTCCGAAATATACATGAAGAGACTCATTTTAGTGTGAAATAAAGAATGAGCTCTCGTTGATAGATATGTGAGTTGTAGTATTTATATATTGTGTCACAAATCAGATGATGTTTACTCTGAAGCATGTATCTTATTAACATAACTACAGAAGCACTCACGGCAGTTTTCTCATTCTTCACTTGAAGGTTTACATTTTTACTAAACTCTCGAGTTAATTATTAAATTGTAACGAGTTTACAATTTTACTACACAAGAACGAATTGTCTAAGCTCTTGAGTAAGATGGTATAATTATTAAATTCTCTAATTAATTCTTAAAAAACTTAAATGAGTTTATGTTCTTGTCACATAAAAATGAATAAATAGAGTTTGATAATTTCGGGTGTAAAAGAAAATCACAAATTCTAAGATACACAAGATAAACAATTAACAGATTTGAAGATACGTCAATAATACAAAGTAATGAACCGCCTTCAAGAAACTAACATACGGTAGATGGTGCTCATATCTCACTTGGTCCGGTCTTTAAGTTATTTAGGCGTAGGTGAGGTCCTCACAATAGATCTTATATTTTTTTTTCAGTTGGGTTAGATCAAACGCAAAATTTGCTTGACCCAGCTTGATGTTGCGAAGCACTTCAGCAGATGTCTTATTTTACTTTTTTCAATTAATGATCAATTATAAACACTTTTACCGGAATTAATGGATTTTTTTTCTCAATTAGTGATAAATTACATTACGTAAAATAATAGACTCTACATAGAATTTAAATTCTACATCCTGGTAATGATCAATTAAGAAAAATTTTAAAAATAAAAATCATAGCCAATCAAAGTGGCTAGTTCTTGTAATAGGTAATTCTTCATTATGATTTGATATTTTTTTAAAAAATTATTAACTAATAGTATAAAATAATTTTACAGTTTTGAATAAAGCTATAAATTATAGTTACATTTCTAAAGTTTATAATTTAATGGATAACATATTAAAATTAAATTACGTAAAAATATACCAAATTATCTTTCGGTTTATTTCATTTCGAAAAAGAATTTGACCAGTTATTTAAATTTTCTTTTATATACATATATCTTTTCGGTAGTTTTTAAGATAAATTATCCCTAATCAATTTGAAAAAATGGATCAAACTGTTGACTAGACGCCGTGCCACTGAAAGATAAACGTGTTATTGCTTCTAAGACGGGCTGTTAAATATTTGAAAAGTGCAACAATTGAATATTATCTTTTTACTTATCCATATCCAATGTTTATTTATTTATCATAAAGATTTTCTGAGTTTCTTCTATATCTTATACAAAGATATCGATATCTTTTAGTTATTTGTGGTTAAAATAAGTCACATATCCCACTAACTCAATTTGTTAAAATAATCAAATATTCAATCATATATGTTGAAAATAAAAGGGGACCAAGGGGTACCAAAGGAAATAACAAGGTCACACATGGTTCATAGGACCCCATTACTTCCCCTATAAAAGTAATACCAAGACTAAATTATAAGCTTACATTGTTTCAGTTCGTGTCATCATATCATACCCTCAGGGTTTCATTCATGGCTAACGGGACTTCTTCACGCGTTGACTGTGCCAACATGGATCATGGCCGCAACGATATTTCAGAGCAAAGCACATCCAATGATTCTGCAGCGGCAAGGTCTCACATGGTTCATGGGAAATCTCAACATAAAGCAGCTATGGAAGACATACTTTATGGAAAGGAAGACTATGAAGAATTCGATGATTATAATTACATGTTTAAGGAGGATGTGATGGAGTGCATGAGAAGGGAAAGAGAATACAAAGCCTTGAAGACGAAAAGTGAGCAGAAGAAAAAGAACTTTTGGAATTGCTTTCAATGTTTTGAGTTTTTGAGGCTTTGCCTCAAGTAATCTCCGACGACTTATTCATGAGATTATTTGAAGCCATATTCTTTGATCTCTCCTTTTTCAGGTTTCTTTTCTTCTTTTTTTTAATTTAATTAATTTTTTGTTCATTTAATTTATAAGGGATGATGACTATATGCAAGACTGATTTTCGAACAACAATTTTGTTCCGAGGGTAATTGCATTCAATTGCTTTAGTTAGTTTAACAAATTTTATTTAGTTCGCAATTGGTAATAATCAACTTTCATTGATGTTCTTGGGTATTTGTATCTAATTTAAGAGATAGCTAGACGAGGACGAATTGAATTTGAAGGGGACAACGAAAGGAAATTGTAGATGATTGATTTTGTTGTTCTTCATCATCACTTCCTGGGTCTTTCTTTATTCCTCATCGTGCCTGGAATTTTGTCTTTAACTCTTAACAAACCCATCATGCACTCTGCATATTACTAGTTTCAATTCCTTGCTTTTGTTTCTTCTTTGACTGGTAGTTTCCTTGATGGTGATTTGCCAGTTGCTAATAATAATAATATGAATTATTGTGGAAGAGTCAACTTCTGGTTAGCATAATTTTTCTATTTGAAACGTGATAATTTCTGATTGACGGTTCACTGGAAATTCAAGTTGGGTGGCTTTGATAAGAGCCAGTTGGTTTTGATAATGACTGATGGTGGCTAGATATATTCAAATAATTTAAGATATTAAACAAAGGAAAAAAAAAACATGGAACGACTCATATATTATTTAGCCACTGCAAATTAAATTAGCGGAGTTACGTGTATAATTTAAGATATTTCAGTTTGAGTGTTATAATTTAACAAATTGTGGACACGTAAGAAATCTGTAACTATATTATATGTTTGCATCAATATTGTCATGTGAGATTATCATTATTAGAGTATTACATATCGATATTTATTTATTTAATGCATTTTATACTGGTATACACGAGATTTATCTAGTCACATTTCATTTATCATCAAAATATTAACACGAGTTGCTTAAAAGGAAATAAAATAATAATAAAACTGCTATACTATCACTTAAACTCTTTTCAAAGAGTTCTTTTTCATCCAAAGTTTCTAGAAAGGGGCTTGCAAAATAAAAGGGAATTGCTTCTGTTTCGATGCCGTCCCAAGTGAGTCATCTGTATCGGTGGCCGTAGTATGGATTGCTGATTGCCCTAGGGAACATCGGATAACTATACCTGGCATAGAAATATGAAAATACTAGAGATACAAATATGTTGGTGGTAGAGATAAGTATAGAGAACACAAAAATAGATAGAAATGCAGAAAATTTATGTACCATTAAAAAATGAAGATACAATATGAAGATAAAAATTTAATATTTTTTCTTTCAATAATACCTCTATATATATTTAATATTTTCCAATGTGTTCTCAAATCCATTGGTGGTTTGGCGGGCAAAGGGTAGCAGCAGTCCAACAGAGATACACAATATCTTTTAACATGTATTTGTTGTCTTGTTCTCATGTTTCCAAACAAAATACAGATACATTTATTATGTTTTACACTCCATAACTAAACACAATACAGTAAAAAATATTTTTTATATTTATGTATATACTATCTCTACTATCTCTATCTTTACTGTCCACATACAGTTACCAAACACTACCTAATCGTTTGATAGAGGTTTAGCGGACTTGGGATGTAGAAAAGGATTTGGGATTGGCGTTATCCTTGGGTGATGAAGATAGAGTGATCGATGATGGCACTAGCAAAGGCTCAAATTTCTAAAAATGATGTCCGATAATGTGGTTATTGCCCTATGGTGTCTTTGATGGATGGTTTTATTAGTTGTGGGTCTGTTGTGTGTTTGTTTGTAAGCGTGGTGCTTTAGATTGTTCATTAGCAATGTCTTGGCCGGTCATTTTCTGAAGGTCTGCTGAGATCTTTGGTCTGTTGTTTGGGTTGGTTTTATTGTCGTCTGTGTTTTGATATTTTTTTATGTATATTTCACTATTCTCGCTAAGAGGTTATCTGTTATTAATTATAAAAAAAAAAAATGACTCTTAAGAGATAATTGACCCAAAAAAACTTAAAAATATTATTTTCATTAAGGACACAAAATAAATAATACATGGATTAATATGCATATCAATACGTATGTTAATATATATATAAAATTTAAAATATTATTTGTACGTCAAAGATGGACATTAAGAATAAAAAATAATATAGAGACACACAAAACACATTTAGTTGTAATGGGCGGGTCTAAAACATTGTATCTATCTATATTATTCACTTTGGATATCTACTTTTAATTAGAAATAGCATGACTCAAACAATATTTAGTCTTATTTGGAAAAAGAGAAAAACTACATCGACAATTCTAGTTTGTGTCTCTTCAATGCCATTATAAGAAATCCGCGGCAATGAAAAAACCGCTACAGCTCTCTATGACTAAGCTTGTACCCCTGCAAGATGCTCAACGAAATGTTCAAGTGCAATCATTT
This sequence comes from Dalbergia cultrata, assembly GCA_031216105.1. Taxonomy (NCBI): domain Eukaryota; kingdom Viridiplantae; phylum Streptophyta; class Magnoliopsida; order Fabales; family Fabaceae; genus Dalbergia; species Dalbergia cultrata. The sequence continues at coordinate 7,763,674 of CM062345.1, forward strand.
TAGAAGACTGCTGACTTATAATACTACTTATAGAAGAGTTTTGAGACAAAACAATCTCATAACCATCATCATATGCCTCCATCCCTTCATCCAAAAGCTGCCAAACCAAGCCCCCAGCAAATGTTCCTCCATTTTGTGCCAAATTATAGATGCTAGAGTATACAGCATTCATGAATGAATCCCTTGCGCCAATGGTATACCCCCGATCTTTCTTCGATTTCCCGAATTCAGTAAAAACCAATGGTTTCTTCAAGATTGTTCTTGAATCTTCCCAATGACTTGTCATCCACCTTTGCATGAATGCCATTTGCACCGTATCATTTTGCCCTGCTAGCCTGTTGAAGTTTCCGGCCACAATTGTTTAGGATACAAATAATGTTATATATTCAGAAAAAATAGATGGAATGAAAATTTATATGATCTAGGTACAAAAGGTTAATTTGTATGCCACATTATTCTAACAATTAAGTGATCGAAAAAAATTTTGAGTCTCTAATAAATATAATTTTTTAGGACGCGCACACATTGTGCGCATGCGCAAGTAATGGATGAATTTAACTTTGACATATGAACAGTATGAAAGAGTTTTAAAGTGTCATTCAATTAAATCTTTTTATTTGTATGATTTTTCATATAATGAGAGTAAAAGTTAATCATATGGGTATTTTTGGTTGAGGAGTAAAAATATGGGTAAAATTTTCTTAAATGAGTTTTATGTGTAAAACTATACATAATACTCATTTGAGAAATTTTTACCCCAATTTTTACTCTCTCAAAGCAAACACACCATATATGTTAAAGTGTCAATACATGATTGGATAATTAAATAAAACTTTTCTATTTTCACCATCCGTGAATAAAAATTGAATTCTTAATTGATAATAAAAGGTAGGTGGTAACCAATTTTGCTTACCAATTATCAGGATATGCATGGATTGTTGCGAAGTCGATTTCTTTGATGAGGTTGTTGCTAATAAAATCTGTACCAACTTGGAAGCCAGGGTTGTGCTGCTTCCTATCCGGGATGGAGTCTCCATAGAATCCTTCCATGCCAACCTCCAATAAGTGTTGGTTGTCAATGGATTTCACATAGCAAGCCATCTCCTGAACCCATGCCTATAGTTAAGAACATAATTAACATGCTTGAACGGTTAGCTTTTACAGATATACATTAATTATAATACTTTAAAATAATGCACTTATTTGGAGTAATTATAGAGACCTAATTTTTTATAGTGATGGGATTTTATTATAAATTTTTAAATTATAGAGACCTAATTAAAAATTAAATAAAACTGTAGGGTTCTTTGGAGTAATTAACCAAAAATTTACCATTCACATTTTACTGTATCACTTCAGTTTAACATGGCAAAGAGACCCAATGAATTAATACCCAGCTTGGCTTTTTATAATAAGCAGTGTATCTTCTTATGTTCGTAGCAAATAACAAAAACTCACAAATTTAAAACTAGTTTTTTCTTTTTGGTTTAATATATTTAGTCATAGATAATTAAGCATTTATTGGAAACATCATCAAGTGGTACAATTCACATTATTGGCATATAAAACCATAGGCACGAAGCACTCTTATTCCAAGTGGCATTTTATTGAGCTTATGATCATTAATCCACCCTGTCTTAGAAGCTTAGTTGGTATTTAGGTGATTTGTCAGGCCTGAAGATACCAAAATGTTTCTCAATTTCTGGACCTTGCTTCTGGTTTTCATCAAACATAGCAAACAGGTAAGTCTCAATGGGTCCATTAGGCCTCTTTGGTGTCCCACCCTTAGCATGGTTAATCAGATTCTTGTAGTAAGTTCCTGCATTTTGAACACTGGTTGCAGCTCCACCTTCAGATGGCCATCCACTCTCAGACACAACAATCTTCACATTAGATGCCCCAACTTTCTCTAGAGCAGCATAGTGTGCATCCAATAATGCATCAAAGAGGTTTTGGTACCCAGCATCATTGTTTCCTTTTTGAGTAAACAAGGCATATTCAAGCTTAATCTGTTGTTGGTTGTTGGCATAAGCAAAATATGGGTACACATTCACAAGAAGCGGTGCTCCATTGCTTTGTAGAAAGCTGATAATAGGCCTTATATACTGACTAGCACTATCAATGAAAACCCCATTGTTTGGTGGGTAAGCATTGCCTACAAGGGTGGTGTCTATTGCAGTGGAGACCTTGATTTGTCCTTGCAAATTGGCTGAAGAAATTGCTCTCTGAATGTTCTGAAGTGCTGGGAGAACAGAACTTGCTGCCCCATCGCCAGGGTGAACTTCATTACCAACTGCAATGTACTTGAATTTGACATCAGGGTAGGCTTTGACATACTTGTTGACCCAATCTGTGGCACCTCCAGCATTTGTAACTGAATTGAGTTGGTCATTGGGGACACCAAGGATCACTTCTATGTTTGAACCTTTGAGGGCTTGAAGGGCTCCTACATCTGGATAGTATATGCGGATTTTGCTAATCCTGTTTGATTTGTACAAGTTGACTACATCTTGCTTACTTGGTAAATTGTTTCCATTTGAACCATAACATACTCCCACGGATTGTGCACCTGCATGATATGTATTGATGTTGAACCATAAGTAAGTGATATTGAAAACCATATTACATGTATAGAGCAGTTAAAAATTGCCTGAGATTGAAATTGATAATCTAAATTAACCCCTTCTACATATTTATATTCAGGATTTATCTAAAGTGTCCTAAGGATGGTAGTTAAGGTAGCAAAAGAGAAAATATTTATCTTGACAAGATATATTTTTATGTTTCAAACACATGAGACCCATCACAAAGTTTAAAGACTCATCGTTTTAAGTATCTTTAGTCAAAGGGTCCTGGTTAGCAAAACTCTTATATTTACATTAATAAATAAAAATCATTGATATGGTGCTAAGTTGAAGTGAAAAGAGAAAATAAAAATACTAGATGTGTTATATGATACTTGATCTTAAGAAAGATAAATCATTCTTTATAGTCTTGCCTGAATTCTTACCTGTAAATTGTATTACGGTGGAAGATAGTACTCCAAGAAGCAGCAATATGACAGACATGGCAGTGTTGCTTCCTGAAAACATATGCATTGATGTTATAAAAATAGAAACCAATTCAACTGTGGCAGTAACACTATGAACTGGGTTGTATGCTATGTTCCACAATTACTACCTATATATAGGCATAGTGTGGCAAAGAGTTCGCATGACTTTAGATCACAAAATGCCAAAGACTTTTCGCACCCCGTCAATCACTCCATGGAACCGCATGCTAATTTATGGTTCACTTTGAACTCATCCAAATTTGCTCAAGATATGTACATCATCATTGTACCGATGGCTTTGAATTAAGGAACATTGTCTGTGAGTAGTCCATTATGTCATTCAGCCTAACTTGAAGGAAACGTTCTTATCTTCTGAAAATAGCCAAGAATAATCAACATCAAACGTCACCCACTCATTTTTTTGTTCATTTACATAAACAGTTTATTAATTAGAATGACTTGCTTTGCATTCATCCTAGCTATATGTAGGTCGAATAGTCGCATACGCATGTAGCAAGGTATTGCAGCCTCCCTGTTGTGCGGAGTGTCTACCTATTTTGAAAGTTCAATACCAAGGTGGCATTGTAGCCGCCTCAATTTTTTTTTTTTTTCAAATCGATAATTAATAGTGTTTCCGGTCTCTTTTTTTTAGATAAACATAATATATCCAATAATCAATGACTAATCACCCGGGACATAAAGCTCATAAATGTAAATTTTATCTTTGACTATGAGACTTTCTCCATTCACACATAAAATTATGTATAAAAATTGCTAATTATAATTTTGACCCCGTAACACGCCTAATAATTTATTGAAAAGTAAGGGATCTTTATCATTTTATTGCATTTAAATTAATCTCAAGTTTTATTACGTTAACTTTTTATATTACCATTTATATGACAAATAATATCTGTTTGAATTATTTTGTTATTTATAAAATAGTTAAAACACTCAACGGTGAGCTTTTTTAATTACTTTTCCAACAAATGTAAGCTAATTTCAAGATAAAATTTCTACCAAAAAAAAAATACATATCTATATGTAAGAAAATAGAAGTATAGAACGAAGAAAATCGAACTAATGTCAAAAATAGCCTTACAATTGTTTTTTTTTTTGGTAGATAAAATAGGCTTCCAATTTGATGTACAAGTAACAATATTAAAACTTTACCGAAAGAGAATTCCCAAAATTGTGCCGTGTTTAGCATGCACCAAATATTTCGTTCAGACTTAAACTTCACTGAACGAGTTCCTCTATAGTTCCTTAAAAGGACAGAATTACAATTATTCCATTGTTTTGAAATTCATTAGAGAATAATGAAAACCCATTCAAAGACAACGGGGGGCCACACTTACAAAGTCTAATGAAATTAATCTATCACAATTCCATTGTTTTGAACCTTGAATCCAATAGTGTCTATTATTTTCTCCTTAAATTAATCTGCAGGTAATGATTTTACTTCTTCCTTCCCACCTACGCGCAAAACATTATGGCCATAAAAGTTTTTTTTTTTTTGGGGGGTCGAAATCCGTAGGCAGCATGTTTCTCGATCGTTGTAAATTGGGCTATAAATGCAGTTTAGTATTGTCGTGAGCCAAGCAGCAAACATTAAGCTATAGTACACTTCCACCAAAACAAAAAAAAAGGCTAGTGGTACAATAGTTATTTTTTCAGTTATCTTCTATTAATGTTGGTAATGCTGATAAGATATGTAGAATATCATATATGTCACGTGTTAATATTTGTATATAGTTATAGGTTAGTTAGCTGGTTGTTATTTTATGATAAGTCTGTAACAGTCTTGTGCATAGCTTCTGTATATATAGCCTTGTATTCATTCATGTATATATAACACAATACAATCAATAATATTCACTTTTCATTTTCTGTTTAGTATCTTCTATACCTCTTCGTGCCATTCTCCTTACATGGTATCAGAGCTTTTCTTGATCCATGGCGACCCCATCATCTTCCATTATTACTTCATCCCCATCCTCCACTTCTCTTCAAACCTTTGCTAATCCTGTCTCTTTCAAACTTGATGAACACAACTATCTCCCATGGCAACAAGAGGCTTTGGCTATCATCATTGGATATGATCTTGAAGATTACATCACAGGTACCACCATTCCAAAGAAATATCTCACAACTGAAGATGCATCTTCTCAAATCATCAATCCTGAATTTACTAAATGGAGAAAACAAGATAGCCTTCTGTTATCTTGGCTTCTTGCTTCCCTTTCTCCTCCTTTGCGTATTCAAATGGTTGGCTGCCTCAACTCTTATCAAGTATGGCACAAAATCGAAGCCATATTTGCAGCCCAAACTAAGGCTCATATCAGCAACCTCAAAATTCAACTCAGAAACACCAAGAAAACAAGCACCATGCAAGATTATCTTCTCTCTATCAAGAAAATTGTTGATCACCTCACTGCCATAGGAGAAAATGTCAGTACCTCTCAACATCTTGAAGCCATATTTGATGGTTTACCTGAAGAATACAGTCCTTTTATTACATCTCTTCTCTCTAGACTTGAACCTTATCAAGTTGTTGAGGTTGAATCTTTACTCCTTGCTGTTGAAGAAAGAATCGAGAAGTTTCAGAAACTTGATCTTCCTTCTGTCCTAACTCAAGCTCATTTTGCTCAAACAACTCGAAGAAATTTTAATTTTGATCAGTTTTCTTCTCGTGGTCGTGGTCGTTTCAGCCGAGGCAGAGGTCGATTTGGTAGAAGTGGTGGTCGATCTCAACCCTCTACCAATCTTCAATGCCAATTATGCAACAAGTTTGGTCATAGTGTATGGGATTGCTATCATAGATTTAATCCTAACTTCACCCTCTCTCAACAACAATATACTCCAGCTCCACCTTCTCAAAATTCTTCCTCTCAATCTGTACAAAACTACCTAGCTGCTACACCCTCTTTACCTCCCTCCACATCAAATAATTCTCTTCCTGGACTCCTAGCAACTCCCTCCACTATCTACGATCCACTTTGGTACCTAGATACTGTGCCACAAATCATTTTACTCCTGATCTCAACAATCTTAATACAAGCACATCTTATGCAGGGACTGAACAAGTGCATGTAGGTAATGGACAAGGTATTCCTATTGCTCATCTTGGAAAATCTTTTCTTCAATCTTTATCATCTAATAAACTTTTCACTCTTAACAATCTTTTACATGTACCTGGTATTACCAAGAATCTCCTAAGTGTTTCTCAATTTGCTTTTGATAATAATGTCTTTTTTGAATTTCATGCTGACAAATGCTTGATTAAATCTCAGGACACCAAGGAAATTCTTCTCAAAGGATTCCCTAAGAATGGCATGTATTACTTTCCAGACTTAGCTACTATACCTAACTCTGCTATCAACTTCTGTAACAATAAATCCGCTCCTATTGCTGTTTTCAATTCTGTCACTCTTAACAATTCTAGCTTTGTAGATTGGCATGCTAGATTAGGCCATCCATCAAACAGAATTGTACAGCAAGTACTTTCTCTTTGTTATGAAAAAGCTGATATAAATAAAATTCCAGATACATGTCATGCTTGTTGTCTTGGTAAGGCTCATCAACTCCCCTTTTCCCTTTCTCTTACTGAATACTTTTCACCCCTACAATTAGTTTACTCTGATATATGGGGACCTGCTCCCTTATTATATACTAATGGTTGCTGATATTACATAATTTTTGTTGATGCTTATTCTCGATACACATGGATTTATTTCATCTCACATAAATCTCAAGCTTTTACTGCTTTTCTTCATTTTAAATCTATGGCTGAATTACAATTAAACACTAAACTTAAAGCATTTCAAACTGATAATGCCAAGGAATATCTTAAGATCTCTAAATATCTGCATGAACAAGGTATTATCCATCGCTTCAGTTGTCCTCATACACATGAACAGAATGGTTGTGCTGAAAGGAAACATCGCCACATTACTGAAATGGGCCTTACACTTCTTGCTCATGCATCTCTTCCTTTGAAATTCTGGTATGAAGCTTTCGAAACTGCTGTCTTTCTTATTAATATATTACCTACTCCAATTTTGCAGCATACCTCTCCTCATGCAAAATTATTTCTTCATCCTCCTACTTATCATACTCTTAAAATTTTTGGTTGTGCTTGCTACCCACTTTTAAGACCATATAACAATCATAAACTGGATTTTAGATCTGCACAATGTACATTCTTAGGTTATTGTCCTAATCACAAAGGATATAGGTGTTTACATTCTTCTGGCAAAATTTATATTTCAAGGCATGTCAAATTTAATGAACACTTGTTTCCTTTTCATAAATCTTCCATTCCTGTTTCTGATTCTTCTCCCACTCACCTTCCTATTTCATCTATTCCTCTTCCCCCTTTATTATCTACACCTGCTGTTTCTGTCTCTCCACATTTTTCCAGGCTTGCCACCACAGTCCCTGATTCTCCTATCCATGTTTCTTCCTCATCAAACCCACATCCTATACCAACTCCGCCGCCTGACTCTTCAACAAGACCTGATATTTCTCCTTCTTCTCCAACACCAAATCCTACACATCCTATGATTACTAGAGCCAAAGCTGGTATTTTTAAACCAAAGACTTATCTCACCTCAATTGAACCAAGTTCTGCCACTGAAGCTCTTTCTCAACCCATCTGGCAACAAGCCATGCAATCAGAATATAATGCTTTACTCAGAAACCACACCTGGTCTTTAGTACCTCTTCCTGCTAATCATAAACCAATAGGGTGTAAATGGATTTTCCGAATTAAATATAACCCTGATGGTTCTATTTTTAAGCATAAAGCTCGATTAGTAGCGAAGGGATACCATCAACAAGAAGGTGTTGATTTTAATTAGACTTTCAGTCCTGTAATAAAACCAGTAACTATTCGGATTTTACTTACCATTGCTATTTCTTCAAAATGGCAAATTCATCAACTTGACTTTACAAATGCTTTTCTAAATGGTGATCTTAATGAACTTGTTTTTATGCAGCAACCTGTTGGATTTCAAGTAGGTGATCCACATCTTGTTTGCAAACTCAATAAGGCTCTTTATGGCCTTAAACAGGCACCTAGAGCCTGGTTTGCAAAACTTTCCTCCACTTTACTTCAACTTGGTTTTCTTGCAACTACTTGTGATCCATCTTTATTCATCAAAACTACCCCCCATTATACTATTTTTATTCTTATCTATGTTGATGATATTCTTATTACTGGTTCCTCACCCTCTGTCATTCATAATCTTATTTCTACTCTTCATAAAAATTTTGAATTAAAGGATCTTGGTCACCTGCATTATTTCCTAGGCATTGAAGCTAAGAAATTACCTAATGGCTCCATTCATTTAACACAAACTAAGTATATCAGTGATCTTCTTCTTAAAGCTAATCTTCATGACAGTAAATCTCTTCCAACTCCTATGACTTCTGGCCTTAAACTCTCAAAACTTGGCTCAGACACTTTTGATAATCCTAACCTTTATAGGTCTATAGTAGGTAGTCTTCAATATGCTACCATTACTCGCCCTGAAATTGCTTTCTCTGTTAACAAAGTATGTCAATTTATGCATTCTCCCCTTATTTCTTATTGGAAAGCTGTTAAAAGAATTCTTCGATACTTAAAAGGCACTTCAACTTATGGTATTTTGTTTCAACCTTCTTCCTCTCTTCCCATCACTGCTTTCTCAGATTCAGATTGGGCCTCTGACCCAGATGACAGGCGCTCCACCTCTGGTTTCTGTATCTACCTTGGTCCTAACATAATTTCTTGGTTGTCTAAAAAGCAGACTGTTGTTTCAAGGTCAAGCACAGAAGCAGAATACCGCTCACTGGCATCTGTCATTGCTGAGATTTCATGGATTCAATCCTTACTTTCTGAACTTCATTTCACTCTTCCTGCTATACCAAGAGTTTACTGTGATAATCTAAGTACTGTTATGCTTGCTGCTAATCCAATTCTACATAATCGCACCAAACATTTTGAGATTGATCTTCATTTTGTTCGTGATCGAGTAAACAAACAACATGTTCAAGTCTTTCACATTCCCTCTGAAGAACAAGCTGCTGATATTTTAACTAAACCTGTTTCCAGCACACGATTTCCTTATTTGAGGCGCAAACTCAGAGTGGAACTCCTTTCCTCTCATGAGTTTGAGGGGGGCTGATAAGATATGTAGAATACCATATATGTCACGTGTTAATATTTGTATATAGTTATAGGTTAGTTAGCTGGTTGTTATTTTATGATAAGTCTGTAACAGTCTTGTGCATAGCTTCTGTATATATAGCCTTGTATTCATTCGTGTATATATAACACAATACAATCAATAATATTCACTTTTCATTTTCTGTTCAGTATCTTCTATACCTCTTCTTGCCATTCTCCTTACAAATACGACCATAAAACAAAAAAATTAATGTCGGTAATCGTCTATTCTAAAGTTATTTACCATTGAAAAAAAAAAAGGCATTCACTCATTTGTAAACGTAGGTAATTTTGAACTAGATATGGTTTAACCACTGCAGGTAGTCATTGGACCATCGTCAATAGGTATTATTTTGTCACGATTATTATCGGAAAAGTATACTATATTCTCATGAATACAACTTGGAACTTAGTTTGCATGTCACAGATGTCTCTGAAATGCATTCTTGAGTTTTCCCAGAAACAATTTTACCAGGAATAAAAAATCGTTTTGCGAACTGTACATCATACGTCTCCTTTGAACATGGTACGAATTATTGCCAAAATCGCGAGTTTTCTCATTTTTCGCTCTTTGTTAGTCTTATTTTTTCTTGGTGCTTGGGACATTAAAGCAATGCCATTTGAACCTATAATCGTTTATTAACTATTTAGATCGCTTATCAGTAGCTCGATCTTATTGACTAACTTGCTTTTTAAAGTTTACGTTTCGTCAGAGAATTAAGTCCTTCTCCCCTTATACTTAACATTTTTATTCAGATCTCCAAAAATAATTTAAAATATAAATTTAATCCTTACCAATATTAAATTTTTGTTGTTGTTATAAATATCTTCGGAATCTTCTTTTAATCCTTGTAAACATCATTATTTAATCGTACAAACTAATGGTAGAGTCCAAAAACACAATATTAGTACAACAAAGACTTAAAACCAATAAAAAAATTTAGATGGACTAAAACCAAAATAATCCATATCACATTTTCTCTCTCCCATTCTTCATCGTTTACGAGAGGAGGACAAAGAAGAAGAAGAATTAAGATCTATTTATAGTGTACAAAACTAATACTCACACATGAAGACTTAGCTTATTCCATTTAATCTTTCATGTTTTTGTGGTTTATATCCTACGATATTGATGATTATTTTTTTTCAGTTTTTCCAGCAACAGAATGAATTGAGAATGGCTCTATTGGAAGTTGAGATTTGCTGTTATTGTTAAAAACTAAAACTAAAAAATTGTAAATGCGTGTTACGAAAAATCATAAACTAATAGAAAAATATTATAAACCATTGTACAAAAAGTTATAACCCATAACAAAATATTGTAAACCAATTGAGAACACATACTAAATGGGTTCAAAATTAAATGTAAAATTATATTATGAAAGTGTTTAAATGAATATGCAAAAAATTATAAATCAATGTACAAAAAGTTATAAACCAGTGCATAAAAAGTTGTTAACCAATAGCAAAATATTGTAAACTAATTGAGGACACATACTAAACAGATTCAAAACAAAATATAAAATTATAATACGAAAATTTATAAACTAGTACACAAAAAGTTATGAACTAGTAGCAAAATGTTGTAAACCATTACATAAAAAGTTGTAAACTAATAGCAAAGTGTTACCAATTGAGGACACTTACTAAACAGGTTCATAAATAAATGTAAAATTATATTATAAAAATGTGTAAACTAATATGCAAAAAGTTATAAATCAGTATGCAAAAAATTGTAAAAAAGTGTACAAAAAGTTATAAATCAATAGCAAAATGTTATAAACCAATTGAGGACATATACTAAATAGGTTCAGAATAAAATGAAAAATTATAATACGAACATGTGTAAACTAGTATGCAAAAAGTTATAAACCAATAATAAAATATTGTAAACTATTACATAAAAAATTATAAACCAATAATAAAATATTATAAACCAAGCACTCTCTAGTGGTGCTTTAGATTGTTCCTTAGCAATGTGTTGGCCGGTCATTTTCTGAAGGTCTGCTGAGATCTTTGGTCGGCTGTTTGGGTTGGTTTTGTTGTCATTTGTGCTTTGATACTTTTTTATGTATATTTCACTATTCTTGCTAAGAGGTTATCTGTTATTAATTATCGAAAAAAACGACTCTTAAGAAATAATTGACCCAAAAAAAACTTAAAAGCTAAAAAATATTATTTTCATTAAGGGCACAAAATAAATAATACATGTATTAATATGCATATCAATACGCACGTTAATATATATATATATATATATATATATATAATTTAAAATATTATTTGCATGTCAAAGGTGGACATTAAGAATAAATAATAATATAGAGACACAAAATACATTTAGTTGTAATGGGCGGGTCTAAAACATTGTATCTATCTATATTATTCACTTTGGATATCTACTTTTAATAAACAATATTTAGTCTTATTTGGAAAAAGAGAAAAACTACATCGACAATTCTAGTTTGTGTCTCTTCAATGCCATTATAAGAAATCCGCGGCAATGAAAAAACCACTACAACTCTCTATGACTAAGCTTGTAACCCTGCAAGATGCTCAACGAATGTTCAAGTGCAATCATTTTAGAAGACTGCTGACTTATAATACTACTTATAGAAGAGTTTTGGGACAAAACAATCTCATAACCATCATTATATGCCTCCATCCCTTCATCCAAAAGCTGCCAAACCAAGCCCCCAGCAAATGTTCCTCCATTTTGTGCCAAATTATAGATGCTAGAGTATACAGCATTCATGAATGAATCCCTCGCACCAATGGTATACGCCCGATCTTTCTTCGATTTCCCGAATTCAGTAAAAACCAATGGTTTCTTCAAGATTGTTCTTGAATCTTCCCAATGACTTGTCATCCACCTTTGCATGAATGCCATTTGCACCGTATCATTTTGCCCTGATAGCCTGTTGAAGTTTCCGGCCACAATTGTTTAGGATACAAATAATGTTATATATTCAGAAAAATTATTTAGATAAGAAATAAGAGTGAGTTTTAGATGGAATGAAAATTTATATGATCTAGATACGTATTTAAAGGTTAATCTGTATGCCACATCATTCTAACAATTAAGTGATCAAAAAACCTTTTAAGTCTCTAATAAATATAATTTTTTAGGAGTGCAATTAATTGATGAATTTAACTTTGATACATTAATAATATGAAAGAGTTTAAAGTGTTATTCAATTAAATCTTTTTATTTGTATAATTTTTCATATAATGAGAGTAAAAGTTAATCATATGGATATGTTTGATTGGGAGTAAAAATACAGGTAAAATTTTTCTAAAAGAGTTTTATATGTAAAATTACATATAATACTCATTTGAAAAATTTTTACCCCAATTTTTACTCTCTCAAACCAAACACACCATATATGTTAAAGTATCAATACATGATTGGATAATTAAATAAAACTTTTCTATTTTCACCATCTGTGAATAAAAATTGAATTCTTAATTGATAATAAAAGGTAGGTGGTAACCAATTATGCTTACCAATTATCAGGATATGCATGGATTGTTGCGAAGTCGATTTCTTTGATGAGGTTGTTGCTAATAAAATCTGTACCAACTTGGAAGCCAGGGTTGTGCTGCTTCCTATCCGGGATGGAGTCTCCATAGAATCCTTCCATGCCAACCTCCAATAAGTGTTGGTTGTCAATGGATTTCACATAGCAAGCCATCTCCTGAACCCATGCCTATAGTTAAGAACATAATTAACATGCTTGAACGGTTAGCTTTTACAGATCTATATTAATTATAATACTTTAAAATGCACTTAAATAATTAACATAACAAGGTTAATTATTAAAACGATATATATGAGTTTCAACGTATATACATTTATTGTCTTGCCGGAGTAATCAACTTGGCTTCGTGGTTCATTAATAAGTTCCCAAGCTATGATGGTTGATTCATTCATATAAGCCGTTCCAGTGATCGTGTTGATCCTTGTAAGCACCCTCTGCAATTCAGTCAAGATCATATATATATATATATATATATATATAGAAAACGCTACATATTGTTATATCAAACACTTGTTCCATAGAAAAGGTTACCCCACGTACTTTGACATGGTTTTTGTAGTAGCCCATTATAAGGGGATTTGTGTAAAAATCATCATCGTTGTTAATTACAGGAATCCCATAACTCCTTGCCCACTGCACATACTGAGGCCTTCCTCCAAAATCCTTGTAGTTGTTGACCAAGCTCAAAATCAAACGCACCCCGTACTTTTTAGCCTCTGCTACCACAAAATCCAGTGCCTGCATGCCAATATATCAAGAAGAAATCAGCAGGAATCATAAAATGCAACAAAATCTACAGGTTTATATATACTCAAAATGCATGCTTAATTACACACGTATGACAATTTATAGAATGATCATATATATTGCCTATAACCTATATGACCCAAGACAACTAATTAATTCATATATTGCCGTTAGCAATCGTTAATTATTAGCACCACTATATAAAGAAAAATACACAAGCCAATATAAAAGAATTATTTTTTTTCTTTAATTATTATTTAAACATATTGATCGTGAACATCTTATAGTGTTTATGGCTAAAAATACACCAAATATTTCCTTTAAACCTTTTTATTTGACCTCTTTATCTTCCAATTCACAGGGTGTGTGTACAAAACCATTTCTGGTTAAGTTATGCCTATGCGTTACTCAAATATAATCCAAATTAATGCGTGAATTATGAATTGTTAAAATGCTCTGTGGAACAAATTAAAAGTGCTAAACCTGGAACACTTGCTCATTGTAGAGACCAGGAGACATTTGTAGAGATTGATTGCCACCATCACTAAATCCCCATGTGCGACTCACAGTGAGACCAACGGCTGACGCCTCACGAAACACGTTGGAAACCTTAGATCTTTGGTTTTGATCAGATGCTACGTTCATCATCCAATAAGAGTTAAAGCCGTTGAACAGAAAGGGAGAGCCATTTAGCACAAATTCAGTGCCATTGGTTTGAACAAATCCTAATTCAGGTGCATCGTCACGGACTAACCTAGCTTCACAAACTACGATTGACATGAGAAACACACCAAGAAGGGCCATAACACAAGTGAGGTTCCTAATGCAAGCCATTTTTGCTAGGATTTGATGAGTTATATGTTATCGAATAATAATTGAGCAAAATTAAGGTGGATAATGGGTATGAAGAATTTGTGCCAAGCTTGTGCACCATTTATATAGAAGTGAAAATGGGTTATGCAGATAATTGAATTCAAGAGAAAATGTTACTAGATGCCAAAAATATAACAATATTAAAATTAAAAAGGAAACCATTTTCATTAAGGTATGTGTTAGTTGTGGAGGATATGGACAGAGTAAAATACGTTACGAAATCTAGCTAAAATAAAGAAATGCATGTTGGTGGTAGAGGGAAGTTTGGAATGCATATATAACGATAAATGTTTTTCTTTTACACTGTACTCTTAATTTTTCCACTTTTGAACAAATCTAGTAAACCTTTTCTTTTCTTTTCTTTCTTTTTTTTTTTTTTCGCTTAGCCTCTACAATGTTTTTCTTTTCGGAATTACTTTTTCCCGTTATAATTGGACATTTTATTGGAAATTATATATGCAAGTGGGATAAGATATATATAAATAAATAACATTTAAAATAAGATCAGAAGAACGAGGTGTCTTTTAAGATACACTCATATCTATCATGTACAGAAGCTCACTCTTTTTTGTTGGATGGCTTAAATTTTAGTTGGTTTTGCATGTCTAAGTTCATCCCGTTGGCATGAGTGGCATTGTTTGAAAAGTCTCTTACAACAACGGTATCATGACAATCATCTATGTTGTTTTTGGCATGATGGGTTATGGTATGTACTTCCTTAAGTTCTCTATTTCTGGCCTTAATGACAATATCGAAGAGATTGATGATAGAGACTTTTATTGCTCGTGTTCATAGTTTTTAGATCATTTTCCTTTATTTTGGACTTAATTTTTATGTGGCCTCATTGTCTCTGGTTTGATTTTGTTTATTATGGTTGAACTTTGTGTACCATCGTGTATGTTCCTTTTTGTTTACTCGCAGCTTTCATTGGCGGGATTTAGCTGCTTTTTTATATGTATCCTTTTTCGACTAAAAGAAAACAAGGAAACACGAAAAAAAAAAAAATACTAAAACTTTCGACGTTCAACTTGCAACTAACTCTCGTTTTTCTTTCTACCATCACCGCTATACGTACCTTTTGTTAATTAAATTAAGTTTGCCATTTGTACGTTGGGTTTATTTAGGCCGCAGATGAAATTTGCAAAGCTTTCCGTTGTGGCAACTTTTATGTAGTTGTGCTATTCACCCTATTTGTTGCATGATTTTCTTATACAAGAAAACTAGTAAATAATCTCCTCCAAATTTATCCACATATTAACCCTATTCATTATTGAGTATTAAAATAATATTTCTTTTTTTAGCACACAATCAATGTATAACGGCCATCAATTGAAAAACTTGGAAGGATTCTGACACTCAAATCATTATAAATTTAAAAGGATTATGAAATACTAATGAAAAAATAAAATATATTCATGCAATCAAGACTTAATTGAATGAAAATCTTGAGGATAACCACCGCCGGTACATATCCTCGAGGAGATTGAGGTTTGTTTAATTTGAATTCAGGAGCCAGAGAAAGTAGCGAACAAGCAATGAACTAATAATGATTTCATTTATCCATCTAACTATATTTGACCTAAAAGGATAATCCAACGAAATTCAAATTAAGGAGTACCTGCATATCTATTTAAGTCATTAGATGTACGTACATAAGTGATAATACCCGGCCCATGCCACTATTTTTTCTTAATTAAAAATTAATCCCAAATAGTTGATCTTCGATCAATTGTATTTCACTTCGATTTTGGAAGATCGTATTTCCTTGCTTAACAAACTTCATATTGGCCATGATCTAGATTCCCTTTTTCTTACGTGAAGGGAAGTTTATCGTGAAACGAAGAGTGGAACATGATGAGACACAATGCTGAATGCATACATCATGTTATAACTGAAATATTCTCGTCCCATTTATCAGTGATAGAAAGAAAAACGTCTCTCATCCGAATTATCTCGTATATATTATAAAGAAATGCTTGGATTTTTTTTAATTTCATTTTTATTTTTAAAAAATGGCGTGTGCGATGCAGATGCATGCACGTAGAATGTGTCACTGCTTTAAATCCCGAATTATTATTTCATTTTGCTTATATCAGCACATGTGGCAAACCCTGAATCCATCATTCTAGAAAAGGCTACTTCACGATTATCTTTCATTGGGTTTTTCATCCCCTTGTATCCATTTAATGTTGCAGATCGATTCACACAGTAATTAAATGACTTGCCAACGTGTGAACGAAGATCAAAACTAAATCGATAATTAAATCTACCAATCGTACAGCAAAATGAAAATATGAATAAGGATGAATAGTAAATTTTTCTGTAGTGGGGCCCACTGGTCACTATTCACGTGGGCCCGCTAGTCACTATTCCCGAATAGTACTATTCACGAATAGTACTATTCACGAATAGTACTATTCACGAATAATACTATTGACACAAGTATCAAGAAATTTGCACACCGAATATTTAACGTGGAAACCCCCAAATACCGGAGGAAAAAAAACCACGGGACAAACTCCGAAAATATTCCACTATATTCAGGATAATTACAAAGTATCCTTTCCACACTCTCCAACCCAAGAGGTAAATATAGTGTATCCCAGTGAGAACCCTCCTATTCAAATACTACAATTTTGCGATGCAAGGAGTAATAGAGATGATACCCAAAAATATTAGGTGTATATACCCACACCCTACACTCTAAGGGATTTACTCACACTCTCTATTTTTCTCTCTCACTCTCAGAGAATAATTCTCTCTCTCACTAGCAGCTCTTGTTTTTGCTGCTTCGTTGTTGTGTTGAATGAACTGAATCCCTCCTCTATTTATAGAGGCCTTCAGCAGTGTGAATGTACACTGCGTATTTCGGGAAAATTTCTTCAACAACTCTTCACTGTTGTTATTTCAGCTTCAACTTTCTCGGCGCCGAAATCATCACGCGTCTTGTGATAAAATTACTGTGCATGCATTAAAAAACACTCTTCTCCCCCGTTTTCTTTCAATTTTCAATAGTGATGGGGCCCATAGGCTGAACCCCACATTTAATACGTAATGACTGATATTTGTATGCCACGCGAGAGCATCGGAGATATAGCCGTAGCCATACGATGACCATATAAAAAATCCCCTCGGAACTCGAATTTCATGTTGTCATGAAAAATAATACTCCGAATAATCTTATAAGACAATCTAAAGTTTCAATTTTAAAAAGAAAACCTCGAAAGCCTCATCCACTACCTTTTTTCTTAAAATAATTTATCTTTCTTGATAATATTCATAAAAAACTAGGAATATAATTTTGACACATGTTCCCCTAATTCATGTTATTAAAATCTATTAAACCTACAATTAAATCATAGCTGTTAATTACAAAAAGGTTCTAAGAGTACTTAAACAAATCTCTCTCTCTCTCTCCCTCTCTCTCCCTCTCTCCCTCTCTATAATATATATATAGGTATGAAAATATTTAATTTTAAGAACCAGTAAAAGTACAGGGCGTCGCACAGACCAAGGTAACTCCTATTGGGCCATAACAAAAATCCTTGGCCCGTAATATTTAACGGACCGAATGAACAAGCTGGATGGGCCGAGTCCATTTTCTCTAGAACAGTTGGTGTAAACGCTAAGTCGTTTTTAACCTCCCACTGAAACGATAAAATTCCCGGGAACGGAAGCTTGACGCATTGCATTGGCAGAGAGTGTGATGACACTAAACGCTTTGAACAGTTTAACTGAAAACGCAAAACCTCAGTATCAATGGCGCTTAAAACCCTATCCACTTTCCTCACCCATCTCCCTCTCGAAAACCCCAAATCCAAACGTCTCGTCCTCTTGCAATTCCCACGCTTTCCAAAATCGCTTTCTCCAAATGCTCGTTTGTCCGCCGAACCCGACGGCGCCGGCGCTGCAGTACCCTCGCCGGGGGAGAGGTTCCTCGAGCGCCACCACGCAATTGAGGCAGCGAAACTCATCCTTAAGGAAAATAAACCGAGGAAGAAGAACAAGAACAACAAAGAGAATGCTTTGAAAGCTTCAAAATCGGTTAATTCTTGCTACGGATGTGGCGCTCCGTTGCAAACTTCCGATGCGGAAGCACCTGGCTACGTGGATCTGGAAACCTACGAGCTGAAGAAGAAGCATCGCCAGCTCAGAACCGTTCTCTGCGGGCGGTGCCGCCTCTTGTCGCACGGGAAGATGATAACTGCTGTTGGTGGACACGGCGGTTACAACGGCGGGAAATTGTTCGTTACGGCTGAAGAGCTGAGAGAGAAGCTGTCTCATTTGCGTCACGAGAAAGCTTTGATTGTCAAATTGGTAAAGCTGTTGAATCCTCTTTTTTTTTTTTTTTTATCTGTCGAAATTGGCAAAAAAGAAAAAGGTTATGTTAAGATATGTTAGGCAATTATGTGCAGATTGTAGGAATACATGGTGAAATCGTTTTTCGGTTTTTTTATTTAATTTATATTTTCTGTTTGAGAAAGCATTTCAAATAGTTTATGGATGGATTCTTAGTGGAGTTTCTGATAGATAAGCCTTGAAATTGATGTTGGTTTATTTTATAGAGTAGACGACTCTAGTTTATAATAAAATGTGCTATTAATATAGTACATTACAACCTGTATAGATGGATAATATATTAATATTTCACAACAGATTGTTATTATTATTATTATTATTATTATTATTTAGCAATGGGTTGGCTGATCATTTGCAAACACTTATTTTGTATTTGTATGCGTTTAAAGTGTGGTCCTAATGTTAAAAACTGTACTTGGGAATTTTTTTTAGAAAAATCTAAGTTGACTTTGGATGACCGAAGATTTATTCAAATTAAGTGGAAGGTTTCATATATTCTGCAATGGTTAAGTACCTTTTTGTTGGTTTCAAATTAATGGCTGAAAGGAATAAAGCTTTTTTTTTGTCTAATTTGTTGAAGTAGGTTGATATTGTTGACTTCAATGGCAGCTTTTTGTCCCGTGTGCGTGATCTTGCTGGTGCTAACCCTATAATATTGGTGGTGACCAAGGTAAATGATATGCATGCAGCTTATTATTGTAGATGATACATATGTATACATTCTTTTTTTCGATACATGATAGGATTTTGAATTTACAGATATATGGTTTTCATATTTAGAAGTATGTTTACTTTGTAGATCGATCTGCTTCCTAGAGATACTGATCTTAATTGTGTTGGGGATTGGGTTGTAGAGGCTACCACAAGAAAAAAGCTGAAGTAAGTGTAATGAATTGATTATTGGTTCTGAATTTACTACTTTGTGGCATTTGTTAAATTATATGTTAGTGTTAAGTGTTGCTTGAGATGAGATGAATCCAATTCTTATAATTTATTTTACTTTGCCGAAGAACTTTGGACAATTTTATAACCTAAGCTTAAAATTTTAACTTGCTGAATTTAAAATGCTGATATTCTTTGCAGTGTTCTCAGTGTCCATCTGACCAGTTCAAAATCATTGGTTGGAATAACTGGCGTGATATCAGAAATCCAGAAAGAGAAAAAGGTTCTATTCTCTGTCTTAGCTTACCCTTTTTTGGTCTCAACTGATTACATTTCTTATGGAAACCGAGAGATTATTTTGGGGAACTTGATATACATCGCCTTTTACTTTTGCATATCGGATGGCATAGAATTTGTTATCCATATTTAATTATTTATAAAACTTGTACCAAAATATGTGTGTGTGTGTGTGTAGATATTCTTTTGGGGAACTTGATGATACATTGCCTTTTACTTTTACATATAGGATGGCATAGAATTTGCTATCCATATTTAATTATTTATAAAACTTGTACCAAAATATGTAAAGGTGTTGGATCTGTATTCTTTACGCCTTAAAAGATGGGATACACAGCATGGTGAGTTGGGTCTAAACCGTCTTGAACTGTATGGATTTTGATATACATGTTATCATTGACTTTTTATTGTTTTTCCGTCTACTCAAATTATATTTATTCATTTGTGCAGGGAAGAGATGTGTACATTCTGGTAAGTGTCTGCACTGCAAATGTCATAACACTTGACCAGGTTATGATTGGAAACATAAGCTGATGTTCCTGCATTGATGTGACTAAAACATCTATTTGACAGGGTTCAGCTAATGTTGGGAAATCTGCTTTCATCAATGCTTTACTGAGTAAGTCTGTTGTGTATCCGGACTTCCTATGAATTAGGATTAGGCTCATTTGCTGAATGAGAACTTCAACTGTTTGTGTCGAGAAATAATTCAGAAACTCAAAGCATTTATTAGGTTGAATTCTTTTGTTCTATTTTGCTTAGATGGATTTTCATTATTTACAAGCCCAAGCAGAATCTCATTTTAGTTTTTGCCTTAGATACTGAAACTTGCAAACTTTAGTTTTGTTGACATGGTCTGCAATAGGTTAAACACCTTGTATATCAGATAAAACAGTGGAAGTTTGTGTGACACGTGATAGGGAGTAACTATAAATAAACAGTGTAGGTTTCTTTTGGGTTTCTTCTGTGACATGAAGTTGTTTATTGTTCAAATGGAACTCAGTTGATATAGATCTTGAGGGGTGGTAGAATCTTGTCTTAAGCCATCTAATCAAGCGAGGATTGAGGAAAAGGTCTCTGGATGCCCTAGTAAGAAGAGTAGATTAGATGAAAAGTAGCCTAATAGGTAGAGGTAGAAGGTGACCAAGAAAGACCACAGATGAAACCATTAAAAAGGACTTAAGATTAAATTTTAATGGCTTGCCTCTACAGATGGTTTATAATAGGATGCAAAAGGGTCATTTGATCTATGTAGCTGACTCCACTAGTAAGGAAATGCTTGGTTGTTTTGGTCATCCCTCTAAATTATCTCTTGTTAGGCCCCTATTATTTTGGCAATTTCAAGTTCAGGTACATCGTTTTTCATGTTGACTTTTTAGTATTTGATGTCAGAAACAATGGCAATAAATGATCCAGTGGCTGCTTCTGCACAAAAATACAAACCAATACAATCTGCAGTTCCTGGAACTACACTTGGGCCAATTCCAATTAATGCTTTCCTAGGAGGAGGGGTATGTCATTCTGATCTATATGTTATAGCCTATAGGCTAAACAGCTCTTTAATCTTATACTTCTTTAATTAATTGTATTTTGGTAACTCGTGCAGAAAGTGTATGACACTCCTGGAATTCATCTCCACCATAGGCAAACTGCAGTTGTGCATTCTGAAGATCTTCCCTCCCTCGCTCCTCAAAGCCGACTGAGGGGTCGACCTTTCCCAGTATGTTATTTTTCCCAGTATCTTAAGTTCAAAATTGTTTGAGGCATCATACAGTATAACTGTATAAGTCCTGCTAACTTTGCCCTCATTGTTACTGCTAGAGTTCTCAAGTATGCTCAGACAATGTAGAGGAAGGTGGTACTGTAGAGAATGGCTTGAATGCAATTTCGATATTTTGGGGTGGTCTTGTCAGAATTGATGTCTTGAAGGTTTCAATGTTTTTACATCACATCATAGGGCCCCTATATATATATATATATATAAAATTTTACGCCCTTGTCCTCGTCTGATAATGTCATCAGTCCATTTTCAGGTCCTTCCAGAAACATGTTTGACATTTTATGGGCCCAAGAGCGTACCAATTCACATGGTACCAACAGAGAAAGCAGATGAATTTTATCAGGTATTGACGTTCAATGTGTTTAGAGAAACCATGAGACTAAACTCTCTGTCAACAAAATTGGGATTTGAACCAGTTGTAAATTTAATGATCTTTCTACTTCAAACCTTAATGAGGGCTTTGCATGTCTCAGAAAGAACTTGGAGTTCTACTGATCCCACCAAGTGGAGAAGAAAAGGCTGAGAACTGGAGAGGACTCGAATCAGAACATAAATTGCAAATAAAATTTGAAGATGCGGAAAGGTATCACTTGATTGATTCTTTTGCAGCAACTTTTTACTCATTTTATTTGGCATAGTGAATTGATAGATATTTGCATGCCTATCAATCCACATTTTTAATTTTAATATTTCTTTAAATTTAATTTATGTTAAGATTTTTGTAACTTCTTTTATTTTTTCTTTGTAACTTCTCCAACTTCCTATATAGATTAAGGGTATTATGGGAAATAGGAAACTTGTGCACCAAAGGTTGTTAAAACTCGTTCATTCTAATGTTTACTGTTGAGGCATTTCAGCCCAAATTGCTAACACTTGTGAATAAAATTGACAAATATGAAATGATTTTTTCTTGAGGCAGGCCAGCTTGCGATGTAGCTATATCAGGTCTAGGATGGTTTACTGTTGATCCAATTAGCAGGTCACACAAAATCTCAGGACCAAAACGAACAGAAACTGCTGGGGAGTTGCTTTTGGCCGTGCACGTCCCCAAGCCTGTTGAGATTTTTGTGAGGTCACCATTACCAGTTGGCAAGGCTGGAGCAGAATGGTACCAGTATCGAGAATTAACAGAAAAAGAAGAGGCAATGAGACCAAAATGGTACTTTTGAGTTCTGCATATTCCATGTGAGTTTTTCCCTCTTTTTCCCCCGAATCTTCGACCCTTTTGCCCAAATCCTCACTCAACCCATTCTTCATGTGTTTATTATTATGTGATTATTCAAGTTGTACAAATAATGAAATCAATCCAAAATAGGTAAATTTAAAGATAGCAAATAAATGGTAACATTTTCTCTCTCTATGTTTAGAACTAGAATCTTGAATGTTGAATTTATTTTTCCTATTTGCCGCGTAAATTGTTCCTGCAATCAAGGATGAAGACCATAACACGCACAGTTTCAGCACCATCAATTCTTTTACACAATGGTATCGATGAGATTTGAAACTGTAGCATGCAAAATTGGAAATTATTCAAGTTCCTTATTGTTGAGACGTGTCAATTTAAGATGTAACTATGCACGTATATTAACATTTTCCAAGACAGAAAAAATCTGCTTAAGAGATGCATGAGCCAGTGGTGCAAAATTGATTGGGGTCGAAAAGGATGAACAACCATAGTATTGGCAATCTATTTGGTTTGCCGAGTTGGGTGACAACTTGCAAAAACAGAGAAGAGAATGTATTATAGGATGGATTTGGTTTCTTTAAAGTGAAGAAATTAGCAAAGTACAAAAGTAAGAGGTTAATCACTTAATAGATCTATATACAGAGGAAGTTATTCGTCAAAGAGTGATTAATCTCTAACTTTTATATTTTATCAATTTTTTCATGATTAACTTGAAATGGCAGGCATAGCTATGTCCACATCTGTTAAAATATAAACCGTTGTTAAATTTTCATTCAACATTCAAATCAAAAGTGGTTAATAAAAATCACGTTTCCTGCACCAACAAGCAACAACCAACTACAGCCCTGTCTTTTTGTGGGCTTTCCTTGGGCCTTTTCTTCTTGGAATTGTTGACCCCAAAAAAGTGAGGGGATTACAAGGGATGGGTTGGATCAAGTTGGATAAACCCAAACTCACGTCAATTTTAAAAACCGAAACCCAATTTGATAATATCATAATTATATATTGGGTCATATTGGGTCAATCTAATATTTGAACAATATGTGAGAATTTGAATGTTATACATAGTAAAGTTGTAAAATTTTATAAGTGAAAAATAAAATTTAAGAGGTATTTTACAACAGAGGTTTTAAAACAAATCATATATCAATATAAAAATAATGTCAAATTATGTTAAATTTGTTCATTGAAATTTAAAATGTTATAATTTTTAAAGAATTATTTGACTTTAGATCGGGCTAAGTCAACTTGACGTATGATTTGAATTCGTTTCAATGAGCTTTAGGATGGGCCAAGTTGGGTTGGGTTATAAACACATCTAAATGATGAAAAATTTTATGGAGTCACCTCTTCGCCCCAAAAAGAAAACTAAAAAAAAAAGAGTAATTAATTGATACGGCAGTTGAGACCACGAACAACAGTGCCCCGGTAAAAATGAAGGCACGATGGTTGACGGTTATAGTTAGTTTTTGTTTTGAAATGCAAATTGCAAACACCTCTCTCTCTCTCTCTCTCTCTCTGTGGAAACGTTGTGCCTGGTACCTTCAAAGCCACGTCCAATCCAATTGCTTATTTATAAACGGAACTTGTTCCTTCGTGACTGCGTTGTTTGTTTTTGTCTCTTACTCATCACTTCCTGCCGCAATGGCTACAACCTCTGCCACTGTCACTTCGCGCTTTCATGAATCCCTCACCCGAAACGCACTTCGCTCCTATCTCGCTGAGTTTATCTCCACTTTCTTCTATGTCCTACTCGTTGTTGGCTCTGGAATGTCCTCACGTAAGTATTACTATCTTCATATATTTTCTGAATTAAGTTAAATTTTTTTGTAACGAGATGAAAGGATGTTTAACTTCAAACATGCATGCACGAGTCTCTTCTTGTTTTCCAACGTGAAACTACTAACGATGAAGAAGTTTTTGAGAAAGACTAAAGGAATAAGATGAATTTCTAAAGCGACTATTTGTGGTTTTTAATTTTTATTCTTTTAAGCATGAAAATGATTCACACTATTTTAAGATGCAAGTTGTGATGGAAAGCTGGTTCTTGTTTTTGATGCAAAACTGATGCACAACTATAACTTGTAGGAACAAGGGGGGTTGAGATTAACTTATGGGGATCTTAGTGGGTTTTACATAACATACAAAATACAAAAATCAGACACTTCACATTGCAAAATTTTACCAGCCAAATTGTTTTCTGGCGTTTTGTTTTACCATTTAGTTGTTAATTTATTCGACCACATACAGTTATAGTTATAAGAATGGGAATAAGAAACATGTATGTATGACTCTTTTTTCTCGTTGACAAGTAAAAATTCATCTTATCTAGTCATCTTTTTACAAATAATGGGTTTAAATAATTTTCTGCGCATGGCACTTAAAATGTTTTCTAACTAAAACTTGAAATTTCGCATATACAATCTCCTCTCCATTTGAAAGGGTTCACATTTCAACAAGAGGTTCATATAATGGAACAACAACTTCATTTACACCGCTTAAATCCTTTTATTATTTATTACTGATCGCGTATTTTTATTTTTCCCCAAAAAACTTAATAAATGGAACAGCATGAATCGGATGCAACTAAAAGAGTGCAACTTAAAGTCCTTAAGGAGATTATTGCTTTGATTAATTGGCGTTCAATAAATTAATGACAGGGAAATTGATGCCTGATGCTGCACCGAACCCGACCAGTTTGGTTGTGGTTGCGATTGCAAATGCTTTTGCATTGTCCTCTGCATTGTACATCGCATGGGACATCTCCGGTGGACATGTGAATCCGGCAGTGACCTTTGCAATGGCAGTTGGAGGCCACGTCAGTGTTCCAACTGCTCTCTTTTATTGGGTTTCTCAGCTGATTGCCTCTGTCATGGCTTGCCTTGTCCTCAGGGTTATTGTCGTTGGAATGGTATTAATTTTTCCTTTCATTTTCAATTTTCGCTTATCACTAGACACTAAGGGAATGGATTCTCTCGTATGAAATTACCTTGTCATGTGTGATATTTCATCATTGATTAAAAGATGGGATAACACGAGAATCAACGATAAGAGATTACACTTATATAAAAATTTAATGAATAAGGCTATTTACTCTCTTTACTTTTTATGATTTTTGTTCAGCATGTCCCAACATACGCTATTGCTGAAGAGATGACAGGGTTTGGAGCATCAGTATTAGAGGGTCTCCTTACATTTGTATTCGTGTACACTGTGTATGCTGCAAGGGACCCTAGGCGTGGTCCATTGAGTGCTACAAGCACACTTGCAGTTGGATTAATAGCTGGAGCAAATGTGTTAGCCGCAGGTCCATTCTCTGGAGGGTCAGTGAACCCTGCCTGTGCTTTTGGCTCTGCTGCAATTGGTGGCAGTTTCAGGAACCAAGCCGTCTATTGGGTAGGACCATTGCTTGGTGCTACTGTAGCTGGCCTGCTCTATGACAACGTTGGCTTTCCTTTACGGCCTACGGATTCAATTAGAGGAGTTTCTGAAGGAGTTGGGGTGTAATTTAATTTATGCAATCAATTAATTGTAGCAAGCATTAAATAGTTTAGTTAAGTTGTAGTTGTGTAAATATTGCATGATTGTAGTGACTGAACACTTGTGGTATGGAGTAATTTGCTATATTGCTGTGTTGTGGGATGTCATTCTGACATTGACTATATATTAATTGAGTGTTGACAAATTATTAATTTCACGCTTTCGGGGCAGACTTATATTTGCTTTGTTGCTTAGTGTATACTTAGTATTAACAATTAAAATATGTTATTTACATATACTTTTTAAATTCATGCAGTATACTTAACAAACTGATATAACACTACTGTCATAATTTGTCATTTTCATTTCCGACTTCCTCACACACTTTCATGCCTTAAGCACCGTACACTACTCAACACTGTATTGGACGACATATCGATGGAGAAGGTTGATATATAACATTGTGAAATACACAGAGTAGTTCAAATTAACCGACAGAAGTCATTTATTGGCAAGGGGTAGAACTACGTGCGTATCTAGTGAGAAATCTAAAAAGGGGAGAGAGTGACACTGTATTGTGCCCATTACATTTGAGATTAACTTTCTATATGAGATGGAATGTTATTCAATCCCTATCATTTTTAGGATTTAATTTCTGTCGATTCACATTATAGATATTTCTTTACACAATCATCTAATTATGCATAATCATATCAAACCTTAATACTTGATTATGTCATCAATTACTTGAAAAAGTCATTTAGAATAAAATTAATTAGATGACATCATTTTCTCTATTTGTAAAAATTTCATGATAATGGATGATTTTGATGTCATGATACATTCTTATACCTATTGTTGTATGAGAACTCTATCGGTGGCAATTGAACACCTCAACTCCCACCAAAATCCAAAAGGCAGGCTTTGAGCATATCCTTTAGGGTTTGAATCATCCTCTCTAACTGGTCATCTATTTGTGGATGAAAAGTTGTGGTTAAGTCCACGCATATCCCAAAAGCTTCTTGGAATGCTCTCCAAAATTGCAATGTAAATTAGGACCCTCTATCTGATATGAAGGACAATAGCATGCCATTAAGTGTGATAATCTCATCAATGCATAGTTGGGCATAGTGTGCTACACTGAAGATGATCTTCACTGGCAAGAGGTGTGCTGATTTGGTCATCTTATCTACAATCACCCATATGAAATCAAAGCCCTTAATGATTCAAGGTAACCTGACTACGAAGTCCATGGGAATCCTTTGCAGGTCTTTGGTGCTCAACCTTGAGTTGCTAACATACTAAATACCGTGCCATGAAGTCACCAACATTTCTCTTCATGCCTTCCCATCAGTATAATTGCTTGAGGTTTTGATACATCTTGGATGAACAAAATATGCTATGCTATGAGACTCTTCCATCACTTTCCTCTTCAACTTGCCCACATCAGGCATACATAAACGGTCACTAAAATGCAACATACTCTCTACATCAAGTGAGAACTCTGTATTCTCCCTCTTGCAAACATCCTCCGCTAGCTTGGCCAACTTGAGATCTTTTTCTTGCTTTATTTATATGAGCATCATGGTGAAACCGTTTCACGGTTTGAATGTAAAATTATGGGACCCAATGTAAAAGGGAAATGATTGTACCAAAATATTATGTGTGTTTTTATGCATAGTGTAAGCTTGTATTGTACACAAAATATTTTTCCTATTTATAATATCATGAGTCGGAACTTGGAAGTGAGACGTGGATATATAGCCTCTGAGACAAAGGACGTGGCTACATTGGAGCCCCTCCTTTCCTTGTTAAGAAT
Source organism: Dalbergia cultrata (assembly GCA_031216105.1). Lineage (NCBI taxonomy): Eukaryota > Viridiplantae > Streptophyta > Magnoliopsida > Fabales > Fabaceae > Dalbergia > Dalbergia cultrata. The sequence goes on from CM062345.1 coordinate 7,791,902, forward strand.
TTATTTTTAACAGATTCACATTGTAAACGTGCTATCTTATTATCTAGTATAGTTTGATTTTCGGCAATTTGTGTATAAAAAGAGTCCCATGGTTAAACATAATATTCACCTTTGTAAACTCTCCTGTATTATGTGGGAATTAGTTATGGTGTCCAATGGTAAAAATTCTTGGTTCATCCAAAAATAGTATTATTATCTAGTAAAGTTTTTATTTGTATAACTTTTTAAATAATAATTAAGAGAGATAATTGTGATGATTAAGATAATAATATATAATTAAATGATTGGGTGAAAAAAAATTGTTGCACCGTGATGAACATATAGAAGTTAAATTTCTTTTCTAAATATTATTTAAATATTTCAAAGTAAATGCCTTGTTTGAGTATCTATTCATCACATGAGAGGAATGAGTAGTGGGACACCCATTTTAAAATATTTAAATAACATTTTCACTACATTCATACATCACATCTAATAATATATAAAGTAAATATCTCAACAAACATCCATTTTATCGTGTTCAAATAGCATTACTCCTGTATCTATCAAAGTGACATACTGTTATATTACAAGCCAACATAAGACGTACAAATAAATTATTGGCTTGTGTACACAATAGATACAGTCGTGGCCCACGTCTTTTACTTACATCGCGGCAATTAATCAACCAAAAATCGATTTATGTAAAATGCAAATTGTTTGATAATTTCTTTCTCTTTTGAATTGGGAGATAATTCCTGTCAGGCTGAAAGCATTAGAAAAGAAAAGTTGCAAAGATTGTTAGATCTTGCGGAATTAATAGACTTATCAAGAAGCACTTAAGTGATGAAGTGAATGCATCAAGGCAACAAAGCTGAAAGGTTCAGATTAATTACAGTACCTGGTAAAGTAACTACAGCGAGTAGTCACCTAATCTGTTCCAAGCAAGTCTAATTTGTCAATATCTAAAAGTTGACTATATGTCTATATATTGTTTCAAATTATAAAACAGTCCAATGTTGAAAAAAACAGTCCAACGTTGAAACTAAGTATTTTTTTTTTTTTACGTGGAAAGTGGAAACTACGTAAAGTTAGTTACGGCAGTTGAATACGAAAATGAACTCTCATGTGTTAATGCCTGGTGGTAGTTATGTATTACATTATTATTTTATTAACATCGCTTTCATCTTTGTTATGTAGCTCCTTTCTTCACGCCTTTACCTCACTTTCCCCTCCATTCATTGCAAAACTTTCGTTAGAAGTAGAAGCAGAACAAAAAGTATGCTGAGCTAGCTCTCAATATTAAAATCATGTGACCGAGGGAAAATCAAAGGTCACGGAATTTTTATTTTATTTTTTTTGGTTTTATAAAGGCAGCTGCCTAGTACCCACTGATCGTAGCAAAAACCCCCCATCAAGTCCTCTTTCAGATTAAATCGTGACTGAAAAGTTGAAAAAATCGAAAGTCATCAAAACCCTTCACTTTCCAATGTGCTCACAAGTCACAACTGCAGAATTTAACAGCTCTATCTTCAGTGAAAAAGCAGCCCACAATCACATAAGGGGAAAAATTTTGACCAAATAAAATCTTATAAATTGAAAAAAAATTACTGAGACGTAATAACTCAAGTTGGTGAGGGAAAGGGATGGAGACACTGGGAGAGGGGCTAGGTTTTGGATGAATATGAAGCCGCGACCTAGTGCACCGGCCATGGCTTGGCAATCTAAATTCCACAGTTTTAAATTCAAGCAAAGGTAGATCAAGGAGAGGTAGGAAAAATGAAGGTTCTTTTTTTTTTTTTGTTGGTGCTAGAAATATATAACCATAATATCCATTGAAATTGTCAGGAGAAAAAAAAAAGGAAAAAACATTGAATTTTTTTTGTCATGGAAAAGTGAATCGAAATGCATGAGTCTTTTCTGTTTAGTTGTTCAGATTTTATCCTTTCTCTTCACACTCCGCGTTGGATCTCTGTCCTTTCTATCTTCTTTCTCCATAACACCTATTTTTATTTTTGCTTTCTTTTATCTCTGATTCTTGAAGAGCATCAAGCTCAGTTGAAGCAATTGGAGGCAGAAAGATCTACTTTTGAGCCACCCCCATCATGGCCCGCTTCAAATTCAATTTTGGGTCGATATTTACTTTTCCAAAGTTTTTGTTTCCCCCTCAAGCATTGTGCTGTGGATAAGTCTGGTTCAGCTATGGAGGTTGTCTACGGTTTGTCAATGAAGTCTGCTACGGAGGCTGTTCAAGATACGGTGGAGGGATGGGCATTAAGAAGAAGATTAGAATTAGGATTAATGTATATTGGCTAAGAAATAAACTCAAAAATAATATTGGGGCCAAAGTGTAAAAAATTGTTGACTTGTGGCTTAAATGAGATTTGACCAACAACTGCTTATGCATCATTAAAATTAACACGTTGCATTCTTAATGGTGCCACTTACTCACATTTTTTTTTTTGGTACGAAGCAATCACCTAAATTAAATTCTTTGTTTAATTGTTGTGCTGTGGAATATCATTTTGACATTAACTAGTATAATTGAAGGTTAACAAATTGTAGACTAATTAGTTTTGATTTGTTACATCTGTTGCCTGTAGATCGATTCACAAACAGTAATTAAATGACGCCAATGTGAATGAAGACCAAAACTAAATCGGAATTAAATCTACCAATTGGCCTTGTGCCAAATGAAAATATGAATCAGGATGAATAGTAAATTTTTCTACAGTGGGCCCATTGGTCACTATTCACATGAGCCCGCTGGTCACTATTCACGAATAATACTATTTATGAATAGTACTATTTACACCAGTATCAAGAAATTTGCACACCGAATTTTTAACGTGGAAACCCCCAAATACCGGAGGAAAAACCACAGGACAAACTCCGAAAATATTCTACTATATTCAGGATAATTACAAAATATCCTTTCCACACTCTCCAACTCAAGAGGTAAATATAGTGTATCCCAGTGAGAACCCTCCTATTCAAATACTACAATTTTGCAGTACCAAGGAGCAATAGAGATGATACCCAAAAATATTCCCGATGTATATGCCCACACCCTACACTCTAAGGGATTTACTCACACTCTCTATTTTCCTCTCACTCTCAGAAAAATAATACACTCTCTGTATATTTTTCTCTCCATGCAGCTTGTGTTCTTCGCTGCTCTGATGTGTTAAATGAACTGAATCCCTCCTCTATTTATAGAGGCCTTCAGCAGTGTGAATGTACACTGCGTACTTCGACTGCAGAAGAAAATTTCTTCAACAACTCTTCACTGTTGTTATTTCAGCTTCAACTTTCTCAGCACCGAAATCATCATGCGTGCACAAAGAAAATTATCGCATACGCGTTGAAAAATTCTCTCTTCTCCCCCGTTTTCTTTCAATTTTCAATAGTGCATGGGGCCCATAGGCTGGACCCCAAAACATCTGGCCCGTAGTTGTTTTTATGTGACGAGGTAATTTTGCTGTTACTTATTATATGGTGTCGTATGCCAATATAGACCTAGGTTACAAATTTAAATGCGTTATTTATATATACGTTCAAATCTACAGAGTATGCTCAACAAACTAATATAAGTCTGTGATCGAATCTGTCATTTATTTACGATTTCCTCACACACTTTAATGCCTTACCCTATTCGTACACTACTCAATACTGCATTGGACATATAGATATGGGAAAAGTTTACTATAACTCTAAATTAGTCACTCAAATTTATAAGAAGAACAAATTAATTTCTTAAATTTATAAAATATTATATTAATTCCTTAAATTTTATAAAAAAAATAAATTAATCCCTTTATTAAATTATTATTTGTTTACATATACTATTAATTTTTATACTGAGTCATAACTTGCTTCATTTCTATGTTCTACGCAAAACAAAAGTCTAAAATCTTTCTTCTCAATAGTGAGCTATGCAGAGATAACAGATAAAAAAAAATGTCTAAATGACTTCATTTAAAAGAATGAAACGAGTTAGGATTCACCATAAAAGTTAACAGTGCATACAAATAAATTAACGGTACACATAAATAAGTTAATAGGACACAACTTATATAATAATTTTATAGAGGGACTAACTCATCTCCTTCTATAAAACTTGATGGACTAAAATGAGATTTTCTAAATTTAAGGGTCTAATTTATCCCATTTATAAACGTGACGGAATGATTTAGAATTTTAGTCGAAAAAGTTTATAGAGAAAATATATGCTTACAGTTTTATATAACAAAGCTAAAAACACATAATATGGTGGACATAGAAAAAAAAACACACACAGAGTCTTTGAAGGACTAACCCATTCCCTTCTATAAAACTTGAGGAACTAATATAAGATTTTCAAGTTTGAGGATCTAATTTATCCCCATAATAAATGGGACGAGCTGATTTGAAATTTTAGCCGGAAAAAGTTTATAGAGAAATTATATGTGTACAGTTTTATATAACATAGCGAAAAAACACATGATGGTGGACGTAGGAAAAAAAACACACACACACACAGTATTATGCAACACTAACTGAATACACAATTTAAGTTCAAGCACAGATTACAGGGGCCGCAGACAGAAGTCATTTATTGGCAAGGCGGGTATTAATATAATCTTGTCCCAGCAAAACATCTAATAATGTATCTCAGGATGAGAGACGGTGACATTGTACTCGACCACAAAATGTTCCTCCGATGAAATACTCCAAAGGCTCTTAGCAACAGCGTAGCCACGTGCAAACCGGAACACACCTGTCCCTCCAACAATAGGCATCTCCCTAACAGTGTCCTGAACAGGGTTCCTCCCGAGCATGCTTAGCGTGCTCCCTTTGTACTCGCCCTCAGCGGTGAACGCGAAGTTGATGAGCATCACCATCCCGCGGTCATGAATAGAGGCCAAACCGAACATCCCTTGTGCTCTCCCCACTTCCTTCGAACTCAGCTCTGGCCCTTCCGTCAAGGCATTGTCCATCATGAAAGTGGTTCCTAGGCCGTTCGGAGAGTTCCCTGAAGGGTCTATGATTCGTACCACGGTTGGGTTTTCACCTTTGAGGATGTCGTGGTAGAAGAAGTGGAGGCGGGTGAGTTTCTCGGTGTGGTGATGATGATGGTGGTTTTGGCTTGAGGGGAGGAGTATGTGGGATTGCTCTGAGAACGCTGCGTCGGTTGTTGTGAAGTGAGTTGAGATGATGACGAGAATGGAACACAAGATCAGGAACAAGGATGTTCTAAGAGCAGGAAAAACCATTGTTTGTTGCAAGTGATGAGCATGGAGTGAAGTGAAGAGCTCGGGGGCTCACTTGTCAGCTTATAATGTGATCAGTCGGAACTTGGAAGTGGAATTTTTTTGGAATTTTATATTGGCTCACGGTCTACACGAGTCTGAAATTTACACATTAATAATCTCATCTCATTTGATATTTATCACATCGACCAATAGAAATAATTAAATTTTATATTTATTATTTATAAAAAATAGATAAATAAGAGAATTTAATTCACCGACAGTCATTTCAATTAATATATTAACATTGAACTAAATATATATTATACGCCCTTCGTACGATAACATGTCAATCGTGCGCTTGTAGAGTTTATCAAAATAAAATAAAATAAAATCGTGCGCTTGTAGAATGTTCTAGAAGTGAAGACGTGGAAACACTAGCGCATCCTTTGAGCTAAAGGACGTGGCCACATTGCAGCCTTCCCTTCCTTTTTGTCGAATGTTTTCTTTCTTAAATTGAGGTGTATAGACGTGTACGGTAATAGAGTAATATTATTGGAGTACCCAGAAAAATAAATATTTATTGCGATACTAATTTTATTATTATTAAATGGGAGTAATGGATGGGAAGAGTTAGCACCACCTTCATGTACAAAAATAATAAAATGAGTGTCTTTATAAATACATAGTTAATAGATATTTAAGTAATATTTTTTTACGGTAATAATAGGGTAGATAAATATAGATGGAGGCACGTATGTATCTATTAAAGTGACATAGTGTTGTATTACATTTACAAGTCAAAGTTTGACGTATTGATGTATGTAAATTGATTAATTTGACGTACAATTGATTATTAATTAACCGAAAATTGATTTATGTAAATTGTTTGATAATTTCTTTCTTCTTCTTTCCTTTTTGAATAGGGAGATAATTTCTTTTATATATATATATATATATATTTACGTGTCATGCTGAGAGCACAGGAAAAGAAAAGTTGCAAAGATGGTTAAATATTGCGGTGGAGGAGAAGACCATTAGCTAAGTGATGCAGTGAGTGGATTAAGGCAACAAAGCTGAAAGGTTCAAATTAATTCTAGTACCTGCTAAAGCAACTATAGCGAGTACTCACCCAATCTATTCCCAGGCAAGTCTAATTTGTCAATATCTCAAAGTTGACTATATATTGTTTCAAAATTTAAAAAAAAAGTCCAATGTTGAAACTACGTATAAAGTTAGTTACGGTAGTTGAATACGAAAATGAACTCTCATGTGTTGATGCCTTGTAGTGGTGGTACTTTATGTAGTTATTTTATAAACATCTTTGTTGGAAATGAACTCTTATGTACTTTCATCTTTGTTATATAACTCCTTTCTTCACGCTTTTGCCTTATTTTCCCCTCCATTCATTGCAAAACTTTCGTTGGAAATAGAAGCAGAACAAAAAGTCTGCTGAATTAGTTCTCAATTACCTACCAATATTAACCAGATTGTAGAATGCAGAAAACATGTAATTATTTCATTATTGATTTCTCTCTGACCTAAATATTGGGATTAAGTTTGATACATAATCATGTAATTATTTCATTACTAATTTTCATCGTAGAGGATGAGTCTTGGCATTGCAAGACAGAGATAAGATTGCGTATATTTATCCTCATAAATTGCACCAAGTAGGAGTCTTGTGCATTAGGCCACTCTTTTTTAAGTTTGATATATTATCACCCTAAAGCTTTTAATTTTCAACTGATTGAGATATTTAAATCCATAAGTAAACACTTTTAGCGACATAATAATACATAATTAGATGTCTGCTGTATATCAAAATTAAATCCATAGACATTTGTCTTAATGGCTAATTCTGAATAACTGATATGATATATATTTACATCACAACAACCTAATAACTTGGCTCCTCTCCTTAATTTCTCCAATGAGAGCATTGAGGAAAAAACTTTCCTCGGTTCACATATCTTACATTCTGACAAGTAGCAATGGTGCCCCTATTGCCACCATATTCTGGTTCTAAAATCACATCCTGCAGGTAGATTTCTTGACAAGGGATGGTTCTGCTGCAGTCAAAATTGATGGCCACTTCTGAGGCACTCGTTCCTCTGATGTTTTGGTATAACACATTGCTTAATTGAACGGCTGAGTGCTGCATAAATGAACAAAGATGTGGTCATATATGATTATCATGAACTTAATGCACTATAAGGAGAAAATAGGATACTATCTTTTGATGGTGTAAGAGGTTGAGAATTTGGTCACCTGCTGTTGGCATGGCTGTTCTTGATCACAGTAGTTTTGATCTATGATTATGGGATTTGTCACATTCTGCATCACTATGTTCAAAAATTTGATGTTTCTTGCATAACCAGAACCTCCCTGTGTTAAGATAGAATCAAAATATATGAGAAATATGTAAAACATTGAATTTTTTTTCTTCTCAATTATGGTTTTTCAAAAACAAGTTATAGAGTATGACAGAGTATACTCATATCTATATACTCCTATTTTAAAGACACTTATTGACATCCTTATTATGTTAAAGTAAAAAAGAGTTGAAAAAGTGTGACGTGACAAGGATAAGATTGTGGGAATTTACCTTCGTGTGTAGTTATTTACAAGTGACTCTAAAATTTGGTGTAAAAATAACATAACTCTAAGCATTTTTCCATGGTAACTATCATGCCATTCCACCAATAGCAAATAAATATGGTTTTCTAGTTGTGGACTTGTGGTTAGTTTAGAGGGAGAGACGCAATGTGGAGTTAAGCTACAATTTTTAAAAATTAAAGAAACAAATTGCCGTTGACTTTTGCTGGAGAAGGTTAGGAACTGGTGGATTGTGTAAACTAGCCAAATATGTTAGTTAAAGTACTGAATATCAGCTTTAGCCAATTAGAAGTCACAACTATGGAGATAAACTTGTCATAGGCCTGTTAGCTCAAAGGTGGTCAAGAAGACAAGGACCAACAAAGTGGAGATTGTCATTTGTCAACATTAGGTGCACTATTTCCTCATGTTCCAATTAGTGTATCATTAGTCAACCTCCTCCCATGTTTGTCCTATCGAATTTGCGCCTAAAATTTGGCATTTTATCCTAAATGGCCATTGAACTTAGGCAAAGCCAGAGACTAAACTAGTGGATAAGTTGAAATTCCTCTATTTTCAGTTTCTACTCTAAACATTAATTAGTCCATATTCTTTCAACTGTTTCAAAGAGTGCCAAACACAAAATTAATTTCAGAATCTCAAGACCAACTCTTACCTGCCAAGTCTTTATTCTCACTCCATTACTTGTTCCTGTTAAGGTGGCTCTGTTCACTACCACATTGGAGACTTCAGCTTGAGAGTTATCAGCTCCTAAGCTTCCAATACTGCCAAAAATAAATAAATAAAATAAAATAAACTAATCACTTAATGTAAATTTTTATCTATACTAAAAGTTAAGGGTTATAGTATGGTATAGTATATTCACAAAACCTGATTCCATGTCCAGGTCCACATGTGATATCTGTAGCTCTAACATTTTGGGACCCACTTACTATTGAAATACAGTCATCACCTTCAATAAACAAAGTGCCAAAAATTAAAAACTTATACTAAACCCAATTGAACTTATTTCTCTCTTTTTGTACATTTTTATTGTGATATATATATTCTTGGCTTGTACCTGTTCCAATCACACTGTTGCTTATGAGAATATTTTGTGTTTCTGCTACGTGAATTCCATCAGTGTTAGGGCTGTACCCTGGTGCTCTAACAAGAAGATTGGAAGCAATAACATTGATGCAACTCTTAAAGGTCAAGTGCATTTGCTGTGCATCTTTGAACCTTAAATTTGCCACTCTCAGATTTTTGCATTGGTAGAAAGTCACGGCCTATTCAACAAATTTTTTCCATGAAAGTAAAAGTCAGTTACGAAAATAGAACCCTCATTAGGTAGAACTTTGTGGTATCCAAGAAGAATATTTACTTACAGTTGGTGCTTCTTTGCATGGCTGTGTGAACCACCCAAAGGAGAGGAAATTGAAGTCAGTATTCAAAATTACAATGACAAAACGTTCAAAAAACACCAAAGTATTATGCTATTTGTAGATTAAAAAGTGGATTAGAAAATGGACATCATCGAGAGACACAAAGTGTTGACTGCACTCATATTCGCTCTTGATGTCTAATCTTGTATACAAATAGCATTACTCGAAAAAAAAAATGAAAATAGGAACAAAGACAACTGACAAGGTCTTGATTAGTTTTGCATGAATTTTGCCACCATTTTTTCCCATTGCCATCGAAAGTGCCACCACCATCAACTCTGAAATTCGATACACTATCAAATACAATCCAGTGTTGTCTATCATCTTCGTATGCTGACATTTGAGGCCATGCTTTGATTGTTCCATAAATCTAACACGATGAATAAGGAAGGCATTACAATTACAATAAATGAACATTGAAGGTAAATTCAAGTTAGTTAAATTCTGACTAACAATTGCTTGTGATCATGTATCTTACCATAAAGGCAGTATCGGGTTGGCATGGACCTGAAAATGATACTGGCTTAAGATTGTAGGTCCTCCTTTCAGGTACCACAAGGGTAGCCCCACTAGAACATGCTTCATTCCATGCCTTCTCAAATGCCTGAAGGAGCAAAAGTAAGTGTTACAAACACAAGAAAAACATCCAGTTATTGAAATGACATAAAACTGGTCCCTCATTGTTGATATATACGTTACCTTTGTATCATCTCTTCCATCAGCTTTGGCTCCAAAGTCATCAACACTAATTGTTCCATCAGACCTTGAAGAACGAGTGGTAGCTCTATTAGCCCTCATCATTAGACCAAAGTGTTCATGTTTTCTCTTTATCAACCTCCCATCATGCACAGGGTAGCCTTCAGCATTTGTTTGATCAAGTGGTTCCTCTGCTATGGAAGAGCTAAAACACAAGCCTAATGAACCAAGGATGATGAAAAGCGAGATAATTGGCCTTAGTGGAGACATTTTTTTTTTTTTTCACTTTATAATGAGAAAAGTACAAATTGAATGAAGGATAAAAGTTGCAAGGCGTATAAAAGAGACTTGTGGTGAGTGCCAAATGAGGAGCTAGTGCTATATATTTATAGAAAAATTATAGTTGCTTTTCTACATAGAGAGAGTGGATTGAGTTAGAAGAAAGTGCACTTAGAGAATTTTTCCAATTTGTAGAGGTATGGACAGCGATGCTAGACTTGGACGAAACCATGTAATGGGATGGTAGGTATAATTGTTATTAATTATTCTAATTATCAAAATGAAGAAAATCAATTTAAGGTTAGTTATTTTCCGGTGCTTTGTGCTTATGTACCAACTATCAAATTATATATCATGTGTTAAAACTTAAAAGAATTGCTTATGCTCATGCATGTAAGGATTGACTTCAAGAGGTGCCATAACATGCGATTTAGTAGTATATATGGTCAGGTACTATAGCATTAATCTTCTATCTAGTTGAAAATTTTCACAGAAAATCATAATCAGCAGTCAATTAATTGCAACAATTTTCCCATGTCATGGTGCAATACTTGGTCAGCACATGCAGCTAGCCACTTCTTTTCAAAGTTGATTTCTCCAATTTTGAAAATATGTGGAAATTGGTAGCTATCCACTCAAAGTAAGTTGAATACTTTCGCTACCAATAACGAACAACGACCTCCTGATCCATTTTTTTTCCGGGGCCTTTGACTTTTTATAAATCTAGTACTCTCTGATCTCTTTTGTTTTTTTTTTGTATAATTTAAAACGTCCGTAATCTAAACTTAAAAGATTTGAGGCTTGGTTTGGTATTGATATGAATATCAAAAACTCACTGAACTAATTAGACTCTCAAAAAAACATAATAGCATTGTTTTACCAAAAATGCAAATGTTTGTTTAAATTAGCAGAAGTTATGATCATAATATTTGATAAATATACTTCAAAATGACAATAATAAATATCGATATTAAAAAGTATAATTTCTACAATTATTATTATTAATTAGAGTAAGATTATATTAATATTTTAAAAATTATGAGCAAAAGCTTTTTAATTTTTCACTTTATCAAATAAAAAAAATTAACTTATATTTTTCATAATCTAGAGTAATATTCAGAATAACTTTACCAAACCCACCCTTAGTTAAATCATCTGAACTCTATAGTAGTTTCTTTTGCATGTGCTTTATGGGTGAAAAAGAGGAAGCAAGAATTAGCTACGACCGCAAAACGTGCCGTAATGTACTAAGCATATATGGTATGGGGGCTCTAGGTTGCTTCCCAATCAATCGTCTCTTACATGAAGCTTTGCCTTTCACCTCAAAATAACCATCACCTTTTTTGTTTGGAGCACTAGTTTTTCTTGTTGTTAGAAGTAATTAACGACCCACTATAGGATGACACATAGTTAGCGAATTACGTAATAAGTTGCAAGTTTTTCTTGTGGTATACACCTGCCCTTCATATTAGTTCACAAGTTAGGTTGGTTTGGTTCCAAATTTGGTACATAAGCAATCCAATTCAAAGCAAGGCTTACCCAAGTGCACCTTATAGCTCAATAAATTATGCGGTCGTTTACTATGAAAGATATAAGTGATTTTTTTTTTTTTTGGTTACACTATGATGATTAAAAATGCTTAAATTAAAAAATTATTTATGTTGTATGAGGAGTCTCGTTAGTGGGTATATGGGTCAGGTAGACTTCACAATCCCTTGCGGAAAAACCAAAGACTCCGTTCAGATAATGATTTGGACAAGTAAAATATAACTTTACTCGTTTTTCTTCCATCAAATATAATTATATTGGAAAGGATTTTTTTTTAAGTAGAGATATTGGAAAGGAATAAGGATAGTAGTAGTTACTTCATTTATTGAGCTATGAATACGAATTGACCAAATTATTTTAACCCTTTTTGGTCATGTATAAAGTTTTCGAATACAATTGGGCTAGCATAATCATCGTTTCAAGTTGGACTGATAATATGACCCAAACTCTTTTATCTTATTATTAAAAAGCATGAGACATGTGCTTGGGCCGAACACATTTTGTGTTTAATATGTTTTGGCTACGTTTGTCGTATGTGTCTCCTTTGGTAATAGTTGCGCAATAGTTGTGCTCGGATCTTGAGAAATGACAGTGGTTGCTAATCTTGTGTGTTTTCTCACGATTTCGGATTTCCATTTGTGCTTACAATATCGAAGGACCGTGTTTTGTACCATATAAATCAACAACATTCTTCGATGGTGGATGGGTGAAGATTCTGTTGTCTCCGTTTGGCATACGTGTGTTTTTCACACTTGTTGTAAGGGTGATGTGTTGCAGACATACCTTTCTTGGTAGATGCTTTATCAATAGTGGAAAATGCAGTGCTTGTAGATGATGCCTGATAATAAAGAAATCCTAGGCATAGAGGAGGTGTTAGATTCAGATCGGAGATTTGATGAGCTCACCAATTGATCTATGTGCATTCGAGCTTCCTGCAAATGAAAAGAAATGCAAATTGATCCATTCTAAATATACAATATACAATGCAATATTAAACATAATAAAACTTTGAGAGTTACTGCAAATCTATTTTCTTGTGTAGATCTTTCTCCTAATGGATTAAGGATATTAGATAAAGCTTAATTAGATTATCAATTTTCTTGTTTCATTTAGTATGTTATAATTTTGTTTAGCCATTGGATCTTATTCAATTGTGAACTATTCTTAAACTTGTAATGTTTATCGTATGGATAATTAATCTGTTAAGTGAATAATTGATATCTAATTTCTTTGACAAAAAAAAGTTGTTAATTAAAAAAAAAAAAAAAAACTCACACCAAGAGAATTTTATTCTTTCAATGGGTTGATCCATCTCAAATCAGATTAATTAAAATCTTATAGAATCTAATTACATATGGTTTAGAAAAATATTCACATTTGGATTTCTTGAAAGTAGGGTAAAATGTTCCATCTAAAAGAAAATGTACGGTGGAATAAGCTTTCACTGAAAGTAGTATGCATCTATATTTTCAAAATCTTCAGCTATATTGTTTACCTCTGTTTGAGCTTGTTAAACTTTTATCCATGGTAACATTAAAAAGCTATCCTTTTTTTTTTTTAAGTGATGTAAAAGTTTAGCTTGAGAGGAAAGTTTGCCCCAATTTAAATTTGTCAGGGCATGCTTTCGGATTTATCAAGCACTTATATAGATACTTATATATCAGTTACCAATAAAGGAAACCTGAGAATTATATTGAATCCAAATCATGATGATACATGAGCAGAAAGTCAACCAAGTGAACTAACCCTTGTTAGCGTGATCCGAGTAATATTAAAATATGCTAAGCTAATTGTTGAATAGAAAATTAAGAATCAATATCAATAATAGTTGGATTGCAGCATAGACATGAGGACTACCTTTCAAATTAGTAACTACATAAAATCCTTTACACATGAAAATAGAACATTTGAATAAATCTGGAGTGCTCCTTGAATGTAACTTCACAAGAAAAACATACAATCCTTTACACAAAATTCTATATATGAGAGGGTGCCTTTTTTTTTCCATCTCTCTCATTATTTATGTTTATAAAATCCTAACACGCGATTGACAACAAAATCAGTAATGACTAATGACAATTGGATCTTTACTGATTTCAAATTGCAGTGTACACACACCATCACACTTGCTTGCAACCATATCATTAAATTTACTTCATATTGCATGTTGCAGCATATGTATATCTTCTAAAACCTCCATGCTGATATAGAAAATAGACGGTTATCATTCCAACAGATAAACAAGCATTTATCCTCTCGAAGGATCTTGTACCCATGTCCATAGTTTTGCAATTGCTTTGTTGCATGGAACATCCCATCAGAACTTATAGGTACACCCGCAAATCCAGCCAATGTGAGCCTTGGGATCCAAGTCTTAAGCTTCTCATGCCTCTCTTTCCTTTGAGACCCCTCACATGCAACAATGTTCCTTATTTGTTCCCCAAGCACCATCCTCTCCAATAGGGCTCTCTCCACCATTGTCCTTGAAAAGGTAAATTCCAAGCAATCAAACAGTGAAGCATAAAAATTCAATGCTTTGTCAACCCTATCAGTCAAAGTAGGCCCATTAACGTTTGATTCTTGCTCAGTGATCACCACCGCTTTAGGTTGGAGCTTCCACAAGCCATATAGAAAGCATTCTATCTTAGGTGAAGGGCATAGAGAAGGAGGTGACAATGATGAATTGGGACTAATACTATTCATTTGTTGTCTCCCAACGATCTCTTCAAAAGTTCGTTGATGCATTGATGTTCCTGCATGTGGGTTGACCACTGGAATTGGATCATCATTGGCCAAAAGAGAGTGCAATTGAAGCACAACGCTAATTGCAAGAGGCTCTCCTTTTTGTATAGGCAACTTTTCAAGGTCCAAATTCTCCAAGGTGCTCACAATAGCATGGAATTCAAATGGGAACCTTAGCTTTTCAGCTTCCACTCTCAAGTGCAAACCTATCTGATCCAACACCTCCTTCTTAGTGTGTACGCATGTAATCTTCAAATATGGTGGCATAACTGAATGCTCCTTTAAACTTTGCATAAGGAGAGACCATTGAGTAGCATCATGAGAAGCACTAAGATCAAGGATGTGAATGGATCGTGCCCCTTTCATGACTTCAATAATGGTTTGATTTATGGTTGCGTATGCTATCCTTAGAAATGGATACAGGTCAAGGAATAGCTTCATAACTAAGAGTTCTTCTGAAGTTGAGAATGGCTTTGACAGAACATCATGTGCACCACGGAAGTTTTTATTGATAACTTGGTAAGATAATGCTTCACTGAAATAGGTGGCTAACCGCTGCATTGAATCACCATCTGGGGAGGCAAGATGAGAAATGCGGGCCAATCCTATGTCTGCATTCATGATGTGGCCTGATTCAATATACTTAGCACATGCACTAAGGAGATGAGGAAGGAGTTTGCCTCTGTCCTCCCAAGTCATGTCTTTTAGCCAATGATATGGAGAATCTGATGACATAGAAGATATAATTGAATTAGAAAAACCTTATAATCATAAAATAAGCATGCCTTTGGCTGGAGGGGAGAAATTAGGGAGAAATGTTTGTTCTATCCATAAAAGTCTTCTCCACTTTTACCTTTAATTAAATCAAACACAACCTGAGAGTATAAAAAAGAAAATGATTGTTCTATTAAACCATAATAACTTGCATATGCAGAAATAATGTCATTATATCTTTGGGCATGCATACTGGGGCTGGTAACGTCACATTGTTTTGATGAATGATGATCAAATGATATCATGACATCACTTAGAATTGGAATAAAAATAACTCAATGGATCAAGCAATATAACCAATTCACACGATTTTTTTATTGGTTTTTCAACATTTAAAATTCTAGGTGGCAGACCTAGATCTACATAAAGTTGATCATTTGGAAACCTATATTTAACACCTTAATATGTTTAAAATGTTTTAAATTACAGTTACCGCCAAGGTAAATAATCTTTGATCGAGTCAAGCTGAACATAGGTTACCAAGAACGCATCTATAGTAGATCACAAACTGGGCTCAAATCAAGAGGTTGCAACACAAACCTATCCTATTAAAGATACCGCTGACCTGACTTAATTTATTTGTTTTTACCCCTGATGACAACTAAGTTGGTGAGGCCTAAAGCTAAGAGAGTATGGTCTTGAACAAAGCCAGTGAATCCAAATTTATTATGAAAAATAATACGTGAACACCAAAATAGTGTGAACATCATACACCAAGAAGAAAAGGATAAAAATAATATTTTTTTTTTCTCTCTCTCGTTTTCCAGCTCAGCTTCCACTTTTTTCTCTCATCTGTTTTGGTTTACAAGTTTACATAAATGATTTGCAAGTTTTTTGTACTATGTTTACAAGTTTTAAGGACAGGTTTATAAGTTTTTTGCACTATGTTTACAAATTTTAAGGACGAGTTTACAAGTTTTTTGCACTATGTTTACACTTGAAACTTGTAAACCGATACTGAAACTTGTAAACATAGTGCAAAAAACTTACAAATCATTTATGTAAACTTGTAAATCAAAATAGATAAGAGAAAAAAAGTAGAAGCTGAGTGGAAAAGTGGGAGGGAGAGAAAACATTGTTTTTGTCTTTTTCTTCTTGGTGTATGGTGTACGCACTATTTTGGTGTACAACACTCATTTATTATGAATATAACTAAACATGCATGATCGAGGCCTTAGATAGATGTTAATTATATCCATACAAAAAATATTCTTAAATTTACCTTGGTCCATAATATAATTTAGTCTCGATCGGGTATCACTGTATCAGACCGTCCATGTACGCCATCAACCTCTCAACTTCCTCTCAATTGAAAACGTAGATGAATAATTCTTAGAGCACTCAATTGCCTTGTGAGAGAGTGCAAAGCTCTAGAGAGATTGTGGTGGTGGATTTTAAAGGGATAGGGCAATAAGTCAGGTTAAAAATTTCTAGTCATTAACGATTACCAACAGGAATATTTCCTTTAATTTTTTTTTTAACATAAGTGATGTTAAGTGTATAATTAAATTATATAATAAATATATATCAAACACATTATTATCATTGGATTTAATGAATGAGTGAGATGAATGAAGACCACACATCACATCCAATAATAATAAAATATGTGATGTATATTTATTATATAATTTAATTATACATCAAATATTATTCTATATCTGGTGCAAACGAACTAATAATTATGTCTTGCTTGTTGTGCGTGAAGTGTGATGGGCATTAATTGCTACGACATAGTTAATAATTACGTGCCGCCAAAATTTTTTGGATTCAATTAAAACGATACACTTAGGTATAAGGAGAAAGTAACAAAGACATTTGTTTGAAAAGGAGGATAAGACATAGTTTTCAGTATTCCTTGATCATGGGACGGAGAAAGCCAGATTTGGTCATAGAACATGGTATATGTTGATTGCCATTAGATAAGGAACTAAAGATGAACCTCGAAAATTTATCCAAAAAAAATAAAATTCTTGTATATATTCTTTGGAGGAAAGAATATACTTCTTATCCTTGGCCATATAACCAAGCATATAGGTTTCAATCGTCATACTTACCTCCGTGATATGAATTTGCTCAGAATTTTCGGCTACAATTAATTACTGTTTAAGCTTGAGTGTGTCATCCTATTGGTATACAATTTTTGAGTAAACATTTTTAGTTCTAATATTTTTAATTTGACATCAATTTAATCCTAAAAAAGTTTTGGCATCAATTTAGATACTTTGTTGGATTCAACTTTAAATGAATAATTAAATTGATGTCAAATAAAAAATATTAAAACTAAAATAAAGTTAAAATTAAAAATGTTAGGACCAAAATGATGTCAAAAATTTTGTTAGAATTAAATTGGTGTAAAATATTTTATTAGGACTAAATTAATATTAAATGTTAGGACAAAAAGAATTGTTTGTTTACTGATAATTTTTTGGTCTGAGTTATTACTATATTAGTATTACTATGTAGTATTTCCTATAGTCTCTAATATATATCCATATATAAAATTGTTTTTTTTTACTATATTTATCCTTTTAAAATTATAGATACTAACAATTATTGTTAAATAATGAATAAATTAAATGTGAGAAAATAGTATTAGAATAAATGATAAGAATGATCTTATAAAATACACTTAATTTATCTAACTTGAAACTCATCTAATCATGTCCTTAGAGCATCTCCAATGCTCTACTTTGAGCGTCCCTTTTTTGTCAAAGCACAGTAA
The DNA here is from genome assembly GCA_031216105.1 of Dalbergia cultrata. NCBI lineage: Eukaryota > Viridiplantae > Streptophyta > Magnoliopsida > Fabales > Fabaceae > Dalbergia > Dalbergia cultrata. The sequence continues at coordinate 7,809,919 of CM062345.1, forward strand.
GGAGGAGGCATACACCTATGGAGAAGAGATGAGGGACCAAGTTGGGGGACTTGGTTGAAGTCCCCATGAGCTTGGATCCCTCTAAAGAGAGACTTGGTTTGGGCTAATATGAATGCAACAAGTGTAATACAACAATATTTTTTAATAGAAAACAAACAAAATATATATTACTACATGTCAATTGTTATTTTCCAAAGAAGCTAATTATTATTTTTTAACTCCACAAATATAACTAGTTTTGCTTTTAATTTTACCATTCTTTTAATTTCCAAAACTTTCGAATTTTTTTCTCATATAAATTCTATTAATCTTCTATTTCATAAAAAATGTATACATGGTAATTCAATTCAATTTGCTAAAAATTTATTTTAAATAAAAAATTCTAAAAATTAATTTTATTTTTATCAAAATTTAAAATAAAATTATATAATATAAGATATTAAAATAAAGTATTTCAATATTTTTTTAATATATATATATATATATGATCCAAATGGGAACTAAAATTGGTCCCTTCCATTGGATAAAAGAGAGATACTCTTGATTCTCATTTACTTTTGATGACACAAAAATAATATATTTATGATAGGTCCAGAAGAGGAATCAAAATTGATCCCATCATTAGAAATGCTCTTAGAGAATAGGCTGATTATGATTTGTAGAGAAACACAATGAGCAAATAATATACAGCTTCATTGTAGTTATCGAGACCCCTGTATGATCAAAATGCTTTACATTATTAATGAATGAATAAAATAAAAGTATAACTATTCAATCTAAAGCATTTATTATTACTGTTTAGCAAACTGCCAAGCTCCTTCGAGAAGCAAGGCATTACAAATTCCTTGATTTTATCTTTACCTAAACAACCTCACCTTTTGTCATGATTGTTAGGACTTAGGAGCATAAATTGATTGGTTTGACCCGACGGATATGACAAATCTATACCAAATAAATTAAATTAGTTCACTTTGATTCGGGTAAATGCCCGACCCGAATAAAACCATCCCATCCCCTCATATATGACAATTTATTTAAGGTAATATTTTTTTAATAGAAAAGATAACATTTATTAAATATGAAAGGCAATATTTTTCACGTATTTAAAAAAAAAAATTGTTGTTAGGGGAAAAAAATATTGTAGAGGTATACCAAAAATGCATTAGTTTGCCAAGGTGACTCTGCAAGGTTGTAGTGTGGCGTAATCAACCACTGCACTATCTTGACAGAAAACTTCTACAATTGCAACTATTTTTGTCTTCCATTGTGAGAATTCCAAAACTCAATTCAAATTCATAAATTTGACAGACCGTTCCTCCTCCAATGGCTCTAGAAGAAGTCAAAGTTTACATAGATTTGAGTCAATTTCAAGACTTGCTTGTTTCCCATAGAGGAACCTTGATCTGAAGCATTCTACTTTTTCTTGATTGCCAAGAAAGAATAGAAATCCAGACAAATTATTAGTTGCCTTTTCTTTGAAAGATAACTTAACCTTCTCAACTAAACTTCATTCCCAATAGGGCTTTAAATTGCGGTTGCGATTGAGATTGTGGTGCACTGCGATGTGAAAAATAAATTGCAGAAAAATACTGTCAACACGGTCGCAATCGCAGCTGCAATGCGGTGCTAAACGGTGAAAATTTCAAGGGCTTAAGTATTGTTGCTTTCCCATTCAGATTAGAATACTTTCCTTGAATATAACTATATCACGTAGAAAACAAAGGCATGAAGGACCTGCACAAGAGAGCAACAATCAGGATTAAAAAGCAATAGCTAACAAAATGAGCTAGGTGTTGCACTTTTGCTATAAGACAAGCAAAGAATAAGCAAGGGGATTTCTTTCTACCGTTTTAAAGAGGAAGGATTTGGGCTCTGTTATTGCCAATTCTCATACTCTAACATGAGCCCAAATATGGTCAACAGGTCAATCAGGCTTTTTGCTAATACAAAATCCAACTTTCTCGTTTTAGGGACATTAATTGGTTCGGCTTCACGGATCAGCCTCCAAGTGTGATCAGATTTTTACTCCTTCACGCAAAGATGAAATGATCTCCTGACCAATAAAAAAGATCATCGCAGCGTTGATATGTGTTTGACTCAGAAAGAAGATTGCTTTCGACAAAAAAAGAAAAAAACAATTGCTTCTGGAAAAAAGAAAAAGAAAAAAAGATCAATTAACTATTGAGTTAAAATTCTTCTAGTATTGTGTATTATTTATATATTTATTTATTTAAAAGATCTATTGATTCTTTTAGTATAAATCACATAGGATCAATTCACAATTAAGTTTTTTAAAAGGGCGGGTCACTATATTAGCGATATGATCCATTTAAGATCGATTCAAGGGTCTAAATGAGTCACACCATTTTTTTTTTTTTTTTGTAAAAAATTACAACAAAGATAAAAATAAATGAAAAAGGGTACATATTGGACTTAAAGATTGTAATTTATTAACGTTTTCAAAATAAGTTAATCCGACAAATTAGAATGTTTAATTTGCGGTTTAAATAAGTAAAATTAAATATGAATTATTTTAAACGGGTTATGATTTTTTAAGTCGAATCCACTGTTCCCGATCCCTAATCAAGCCTTTGAATCGCATTCTTAAGTTTCTGTATATGAAAAAATGGTAGAGTCATTAACTAGAACCAAATTACATATATTATAACTAATCACCATCTAATACAATTATATTTGTAACATGTCATAAACCATATTTTCCAAAGGTTTAAACTGATGGATAGAACTATATTGATGATTTTAATTTATATATAACACCTCCCTTATGTGAACACCTCTTTTTGAATGAATAATAATAAGGATAACACCATTGATCTTATTCTCATTCCAATCAAATGCTTACTACTAGATTAAAAAACATAGCCGTTAATAAGAGTACAACTTTATTTACTTAAATTTTTTTCAAAACCGCTTCAAGTTGAAAAAGCGACATCCATTATAAGCGTTGTGGGTCAAAATGTCATGCCCATCAAATTTTGGTGACGCTAGCTAAATAAAGTCAACAAATATAATACAAAGTATTTAATAATTTGTTGCTAAAACGGTAAATAGTGTATTAAACAAAAAAAATATTAAAATGATTGTTATTTTGTAAAGGATGAAATAAGGCCTTGCGTGCGTACGTTAGATTTTGATATGGCCAGTCAAATAGATTGATTGAATTCGCCTTATTTAAAATAAATATCATTATTTTACTAAATATAAATTTATTTTATTAATTCATTGATAAGAAAGTTTAATTTAAATCTTCATTTTTTATTAATCTGTCTGACACGCACTTAGTAGAATTAGACCTAATAATATAAGATCGAATAGAATAAAATTTATTATTATAAGGCCCGATAAATTTTTAATATTATATGGTGTTTAGTATAACATTATATAAGATATTATATTTTATATTATTATATATTTATAAATAATTCTAACTATACATAAATATTAAATAAAAATAAATAATTATTTTTATTAATTATATAAATATAATTTTAAAATACACAATATTATCATTTATTTACAGATAACTTGAAATATAAATAAATAGTGGATCAAAATGAAATGATAATTTTTACTAATTATTTAAATTTTTAATTTTTATTAATATTGTTCATTATTTATTTTAATATTTTTAGCTATTTATTATTTCAATAAATTTTTGACAATTTAGTATTTTTCTTGTACTTTTTATCATAGTAATCTAAATATTAATTCAAAATAAATATTAAAATAAAATATGTTAATTATTCATCCTTGCCTTTATGTATCACATATTTTTATTATTTATTTATATATTTTACTAGTATATTATTGATACTTTATTTTTATATTAAAGATTTTTTATGACTGATTATTTTAATCTTTTAATTTGAATAATTTATTATTTGAAATATTTATTTATTATTGAATATTTTATTCTTTTTATTCATTATTATTTTATTTAATTTTCATTATTTAATTAATATTTATTATCTTATTCTATTTAATATTTATTATTATTATTTTATTTACATTATTTTATTCAAATTTGCCCCATGGGGTTTTTTAATTTGAATATGGCTCTCAGAGTCATGTAATATTAAGATATGTTTTTTATGGGTTAATTAGTCAAGGATAACTACAGGAACATAATTTGCTGAAAGTGAATTATGCTAGAAAAAAACCAAAAAAAAAACAAAAAACAAAAATTGCAGGAACACAATTTGCTACCTGTGAATTGATTTTTGGCAAGTTCGCAGTTCACTGCCAGCGGACTTTGCTCCCTGCTCGTTGCACACATACCTAGCGAGCTTTGCTCACTACTAGTTCGCAATTCTCGAGCTGATGCCTAGCGCGCTTTGCTGCCTATCCCACTAGCCTGTGCACCATGTGTGGTGCGCTAACGCTTGGCACACAGATGGTAGCTCGAGGATTTGCGAGGCCAGTCTCACCTCTCCACAGATCAACATGCGTTCTTCATGCTTCGTTCCAACAGACCCGCAACACTCCATCAGACCTGGTACACAGGAGGAAAGTAATAGTGAGTGAATTCGTGAATGAATAGAGCAATCAGTGATATTATTGCTCTTCATTACTGATACTATAAAAAGAGGAGTTTGGTAAGAGCTCTACACATATGGTTGAGTTGTAAGAGCTCTTCAGTGCATATCAATATTAGGTGAGGGGATGGAAGTATAGTTTCGATAGTAGGAAGAGCATTGTTTTTTTTTCCTAAGAAAAAGGGAGAAATATATTTTAAAAAATGCCTAGACGACAACGTGATATAACAATGGGTCTTAATGAGCATATTACAGTTCGTATTTTTAATGGATATGTAAGTTTAATTTTTCTACTTTATTATTAATTTTGTTTGTTAGTTTAGTTATATGTATTATTTTATTAGTTTCGTAAGTTAATATTCTGTTCTCTCTTTATTTATTAGTTTAGTTTACTTTATTAAGTTTATTCTGTTCTCTTTTGTGTTTATTATTATGTTAATATTATGTATTACTTTTGCTTACACATTTATTTATTAATATAAATTTTTAATTCTATTCGAGGTGGGGTCAATGATTTGGTTTTAGATTTTTTTAATTAATTTTACGGATAAATTTTATAATTAAATATTACATTATTAGTAACTATTTATTTTGCACTTGAAACAGGAAGAAAGAAAGTTAGAGCCATGTCATATTTTTTTTAGTCACCCACCGAAAAATGCAATTATTGAGCACCTACAGCATGCTAGTTTTTACCATGTTGCACAAATAGGCCAAGGGGAACTAAATGGGGCTCTAATAAAAGCTTTGGTACAACAGTGATGACCGGAGACACACACGTTTCATTTTCCAAAGGGAGAAATGACGGTGACATTAGAAGATGTTACCATACAATTTGAACTCCCCATTAATGGTTTACCAGTTAGTGGATTTACATCCAGCAGTATTGAATAACTGCAATTGAAATGTTTTAGTTTGCTTAATGTTGTGCCTCATCCACATGTATTTGATAGAGGTGCAATCAATTTAAATTGGTTGCAATAACATATAAGAGATCTTGACAATAGAAATGATGCAATATCAATAGAAATGAATGCATGTGGGTATATATTGGCCTTTATAGGCAATTCTTTAATGCCTAATAAGACTACTAATGAAGTCCATGGAAAATACTTGCAGTTGTTGGATGATTTTACTTGTGTTGGGAGTTTTAGCTGGGGTTCTACGTGTCTTGCTTGTCTCTATCGCAATTTAGAATGAGTGATACGCATAACTACAAAGCAAATTGGTGGTCCTCTAGTTTTGGTACAAGCATGGGCATGGAGCCGATTGCCTTATTTGGCTCCTGTACTAGTACCACCCAATTTTGTCAGCTTCCCCTTAGCTTCCAAGTAAAAAAAAATTTCTTTATTTATTTTGTGTTGATATTGAAACAATTGTAATAAATTTATATGTTTTATAACAGATGACTACACCCATTTTATCCTCGTGGTGTAGGTCTTGCAAATCATCTACATTTAAGATAGATGTTAGATGAGATGTAATATGATAGGGTAGCAATTAAAATAATTTTTAATTTCATGTAAAGTTAATTTTTTTTCCATATATCTAATATAATTTATTTTTGTATTGTAGATTATATGGCAGCCATATAGGACGACCAAAGTTGAGGCTATGATTCCAGATTCTATTCGGATGGAGCAGCGATAGTGAAGGAATATTATTCTGCTAATTTGCTTTGAAATCATAGAATGGCACCCGTCTGATCCTGTGAGGCAACAATTTGGTCTTGTCCAACCTATTCTTGATCCACACCAAAATACAGGGAGGGCTCATAATAAAGATTTAAGAGGGAAAGAGGACAACCTTGATTGGTTATTAGTGCATCATCAGTGGGTGGAGATGTGGATGCAACGGGGAGACCATTCCTTAGTAGGACATCCCATGTAGGGGTATCCCATTGATTATCGCCCCCACAAATGCATATTTGTAATGGTATAGGGATAATACTTATGTGCCTCTATGATTGACACCACTACACCAAGATGATGTAGCCCCACTACCTTAGCCACTGCCGCCACCACCACACTCACCATCACCACAACACTAACCGCCACCACCACTATAGGATAGGTTCACACTTGTCCAAGGGGAGGTAGTTTTGGATGTGCATTAATCACCTATCATGCAGGAAGAAAATGTGTATCGTTCACAGATTCAATTTCCATTTCAGTGTCCCCCAATTTAGCAATGGGGGATAGATCATGCCACAATGTCAGCAATTTTTGGAGGTCTGACTAGAGGGTTTGCATGTCAATATGGGGGATTTGTAGGTTATGCAAGTCAACCTGGGAGGTTTGCAGGTTATACAGGTCAGTCTGGGAGGTTTACAGGTTATACAGGTCAGTCTGGGGGGTTTGTACGTTATGCAAGTTAATCAGTTAGTGGAAGTCATGTTGAAGGCTCCACTAGTGTAGGAGATGTAAGTAAGAAAGACTAAGCTGAGAGAGCTAACGATGTAGGGGAACAAGGTGGGCGAGGTGCAAGTAGATATAACTTGCGTGAAGATCCCCAGCAACTGGCAATTATATCCACCAACAATCAGAAAACCAAAAGGGAAGGGAAAAGCATATAAAGGGGGTAATTGTTATTCAAGTGACCTCAATCAATGATGAACAAGAATTATTGTTAAAATGATATTTGTAATATGTTTTTGTGTTAAAAAGTGTTAAATTATCGGTATTTATAGACAAAAATTTGTGTAGACCATTGGTTATTAATTACAAAAGATGTGTCTCTTCAAAACACACTCATTTACATATTTCTGGGCTTGGTAATCGATTACAATGATGAAATTTCAAATTCTAGGCATACGAACAGCATGGTAATCGATTACAATGATTCCAGAAATTGAAAAATTAAAGTTTTAACACACTTTCAATCATTATTTCATTCTAAAATCATTTTAAAACATCATTCAAACATTTCCTTTTAAATCATACTCATATTTCACAAATCAAAACAAATTTTCCATTGAAAACAATTGAATCATTCCAAATCAAATTTTCCTTAGAATCAAATTCATTTTATATTTTCCAAAAAGGATCTTAGTTAAAAGAAACTCTAATTAACTTAACAAGGCCAAATAAAATTATTAAATAAAACCTTTTAATAAATTGATCTAGGTCCTAATTATTCTAACTATTTGACTTGATCATGATTTGTTTATCTTCAAGAAACTTCATGCTATTTTGCTTGCACCTTTTTGTCATTTGATTTTTGGCATCATCAAGACCCACAACATAATATTCACAATAGTAGTACTTCATTTGTTATAATTCAGGTTCTGAAAACTGGATCGGACCAGCCGGTCGAACCAGTTAAACCGAGAACCGGCCTGCTGTTTGGTTCGGGATGGCCCCCAAAATTGATGGAGATCTAACCGAGCAAGAACCGCTTTGAAATTCTGGTATGGAAATTAGTAACTTGAGAGATTTAATCTATATGGATAATGTTTATTTTGATTAAGAGATGAATTATGTTAATTCTATGGGTTTTGTTAATACCTAAATTAATTTTTAGTTATTTATATCATATATTTTATTTTATGTTTTTATATATTTATATAAATACAGGTTTTATTATATACCAGTTATATTCTGACTGGACCCCGGTTGAACCTCTGAACCTCTGAACCCTTACCTTGACCGGTTCGATATCCGGTCCGGTTTTCAGAACCTTGATTGTAATTGCATGATTATGTGATTATGTTACCCATTATATAATATAATGTTGTTCAATATACTTTCATTTGTCTATTTCAACAAGAAAATACTTTCTATTTAATTGTGTAAATAGAAAATAGTTACATTGAAAAATAAATTGACATTTAACAACATTAGTAATAAGAATCAAAGTGCATCCACTTTTAGAATTACAACAACATTATTAGTAAGATAAGATAACAACGAAATAATAAGAAAATGAAATAACACAAGGCAACAACAACTAAAAATGACACCATTACAACTGTGATAAGATGCACCATTACAAACTTGAGCTAGGAGCGATTGGACAACAACTGCGACTGTGTCCACCACAATGTCGTTGTCTGCGCATCTCATGCATATCCATTTCATTCAAGTAGTGAGTAGATTTATGTCGGCTCTTCATTGTGGGCTTTAAGGCAAGGTTTGCACAAATCCTGGGGCCTATATACAGAGGCCATGTACTTTGGTAGCCCACAACCTTGCATATGGAATTTGTTCTATATATATCATCAACATAAGCTTTCCAATCAAGGCGAGAACTGTTACAACAAGTAATCACATGACGACAAGGGTATCGATCTATCTGAAAATCCCTACAATCACAATAACTCTGCCTTAGATCAACTCTGTATTCTCTTATACCGAACAGCTCTTTAACGTGGTAGGTCTAAAGTTGTCTATCAAAATGAGTGGTTCTGAAATCTTTGGATGCCTTCTCATTTGCTTCCAACCATCTTGCCATAGCTTTTAAGAAAGGTAGACTTGCATTTCTTCGTGCGTATGCCGCACTGCTTTTTTGAACAAACAACTCAACACTCTGAAAGTATGTTGCTTGAACTAGTGATGTGATAGGAAGATTACAAGCCTCTTTTAACATAGAATTGATACACTCGACTAGGTTTGTTATCATATACCCCCATCAATATCCACCATCAAATGCTAGAACCCACTTTTCTCGGGGAATTTCATTAAGCCAGTCTATATATGTCTAACCATGTTCATGCGTATGTTGATAGTGATGATTAAATTCTTACTCGGTCCTTGAGTATCCTGCAAAAGACAATACGTGTAATTAAAATAATTGAAAATTACTTCTAAAACAAGAATAAACAAAAAAATAAATTGCCTATGCTCACAACAAGTCTATGCAAGTTGGGTGCTTTGAATCTTTGTAAAAAATTGGTAGAGATATGCCTGACGCAATACATATGGAATGCCTTTGGAGGTTCTAATTGACCGTTGCTTCGGGCTACTGCATCTTTAGTAGACTCATGGTGATAAAAAAAATTAGTCCAACTCCATCTCAAGTCACTACATGTCTGCGCACATTGTTAAGGAAAAAGGACCACGCATCCGCAATCTCACCCTCGACAATAGCAAAAGCAATTGACAATATGTTCTGATTGTCATCTTATGCAACTACAACCAGTAGAGCTCCTCTATATTTCTCATACAAATGTGTCCCAGCTACTTGAACAAGTGATTTGCAGTATCTAAATGCTTTAATGTAAGAACCAAAAGTCCAAAATAACCTGCGAAATATTCAACTGTTCGGCACCATCTCACCCCCACGACTCACCATTACAGAATCCAATTATACAATTGCTCCTTGATTAGCAACACACATTGCTATACACCATTGTGGGAGATCTTCAAATGAGCTTTCCCAGCCATTGAAAACTTTTTCAATTGTTGTATGCTTTGCTGCCCATGCTTTTCGGTATGTTGTCATGTACCCGAACCGAGAATGAACCTCTGCAATGATAGATTTTATTTTAATAAATGAATCAAAATTTACCAATGGCTCTGTTAATTGTGCAATCATGTCAGAATCCAACTTTGAATGGTCCTGCGATTGCCTTGACCTCGTGCAAGTGTACGGTCCGTTGTACTTCCTAATTTTCCAATAATCCTTATTCTTCCTTAAATCGGCCCTTAGAAGCCACAGATAGTCCTGCCTATATTGTACATATTTACAATAAAATGTTCTCGGTTCTGACTCTTCAACTTTGTAATCTGCTCCTTTATCTATGCTATATTTTTTAATTGCCTTAATTACAAGCTCCCTATTGTTAGATTCCATTCCAATAAAGAATTCAACATTGATAACAGGAGCCCTTACCAAGAATATTAAACAATAAAAATAATAAAAAATAAATGAAAAAAATAAATCTATAGCATTTTTCACACCTTAGGTATCAAATTTTAAATTAATTCTATAATTAATAGCAAATATTCATGTTTTGGAACTATGGAAACTCACGACATTCATAGCTTCAAGATTCAATACACGTATGAAAGGTGGCTCATTGTTTAGATATTGCCTGGCCACTATGTTTGCCATGTCCTCTTCACACATAGCATCATTCACATCATCATCATCATTATCATCATCACCGCTTTTATATTCTTCTTCATCACTTTTTTCCCATACTACTTCTCTATCTTCAAAAGTTCTCGACTCATAAGCTACATTCCAAGCAACAACTTCTTCGAATTCAACATACAATTCAATAGCACGATTGTTTGGCTGATGCTGTTGATGTATGCAAAACATTTATTGAATGGTGTTGTCATTAATGATTGGAATTGTTTGATAGTTTATGAAGTCACCAAAAATCGAGGATGAACATCTATATTTTATAGATGTCATTTTCTTTTGAGTATTTGGATTTGTAGATTGACAAAGAGCATTGTCTAGCTCCGCAAATGAGAAATTATATGGAACAAAAGTATTTACTGGACTCTCACATGTAACAAATACACAATCATTTGAATTTGTAAATACATGACTATTATAATATACTACTATCATAATAATACTCATTTTTTTCTCAATCAATTTTTTTCTTTTTTGTTGCAAGATGAGGACAGGAAGGGAGAATGGCAAAAAGAAAATTGAAGGAAGTAAGGGAGTAACTGAGTAACAAAGGAAGGAAGAATGGGTCGAAAAAATTTGTGCTTGAAATGAATTTATATAGACTAGTAAAATAGTTAAAAATTCTCCATGAGCTACACGAGCATCCTCTCCTCACACTAAAATGACAATTTGGAGATAGCTTTCTAATAACTTCATGTTCGGAGAGTTGGCAGGACATTCTCAGGTGACAACTTTCGAGCGAGAGTTGGCGAATTCATGAAGGGAGGTGTTGTCTTACCTTAATTCACTGGCAGTGAATTCTTTCTCTTAAATTTTTTTTTTTTTAATGTATCACAATATGAATGTGTTTTGACTAGAAATGCAATATGAATGTGTTTGGACTTGTCACATTCCATATGCAAATCATTGGGCCGCGAGGGTTCCATTTGCCTCCCAATTAATTACTCAACATTAAAGTCAAACTAGAATTCTTTTTTAGTGCGCTTTGCGTGAACTCCAACACTAGAGTCTCTAGATGTAAACGCAAGCTAAGCCGCAATAATATATTATGACCAAATAAAAACAGGCACCATAATAATATATATATAACCGACTAACAGGAACAACGTTACAATCAAAAGGTCAAAAGACCCAAAAACAAAAAAAATATATATCAAGAAGAAGAAGCTCTGAACCAACAAAACTTCATGTCAAAAGAAGAGAGATTGTTGGATGATTTCTTTTTTAAAAACCTGTAATACTTCCGATATATATATATATATATATATATATATATATTTGGTTATATTAATTAAATATATTTATTATTAAATTTTAATTTTAATATATTGACAGTATAAATTTTTATGCATTATTATTAACTCTTACTGGTACATCTTAAGAAGTTAACCTAATAAAATGATTTAATTGAATAACTTTTTATATTATCGGTGTGCCAATATTAAATTTTATTGTTTTCATATGTTAAAGATGTACATAATTAATTAAAATAAATATTTTGTACTCAAATTTTTCCTCTCATTGTTCCCCTTAAGTACCATTTTCTTCTCCAATTCTTTAACCCGTGCAATAATAGGCGAGATTTTTTTTTGAAAAATGAACTTGGATTTAAGGGAATGGACTAGAATGTTAGCAGTATCTCTGAAGCGTAGTAGTATTATTTGCATGCAGTAATATTTTTACTTAGATAAATAAAATTTCTAAACACATTTCTTATAGTCGATCACCTAAAACCCACCCTGATTAGTTTAATTGATGAATTTAGCAAGAATGAACTCGAATTTAATTATATGAATGGACTTAAATATTATTACTTAAAACACATACATTGATAAATCGTATCTTTATTTTTCTTTTTATTTGTAAAGTTTCAAATAGAGATGGTCTTGAGTTTCAATATTTATTAACTTTTTGTTTTAAAGTTAATTTTGATTTAATTTAAATACAACAAATCTAATATTATGCATTTACTATATTCAGATTTTATATGCATACAAATGATTTAGTATATAAATCTCATTTTTTGCATGTATACTCTATTCAAAATTTATAAATATGATTTATGCATAGAAAAAAAGAGAATATATAAATATGACTTTATAGTTAATTTTCTACATGTTTAAGCATCATTTAAATCAAATTGAAATTCATCCATATTGAATTAAGAAATTAATTTTATACATTTCTACTCTATTAATACAACAAGCATTTCAGTTTTTTATGTTTCATTTTTCAACTTACTTAGTTTTTTTTTTTTTCATTTTTGAATGAGTGCATGTTTATCCACACGTGCAGCATATAACTGCCTATGTTTTTTTTCCCCCTTATAAAGCTTCCATCGGTTAGCCAAAAATGCTAAGAGTGGTCAAGAACAATTTGAGAGAAAAAGCCAAGGCCTTGTTTTCTTCTTTGCATGAATTAATATATCACGATAAAGGCTTCTGGCTCAACTTGCAAAACCTTATGCCTTTCCCTTCTTCTTCTTCTTCCATGGATTCTAATTGGGTTCTCAAATATCTATCCATTATCTTATTGGTTTTCTGCCTCTGTTCTTCTTCTTCTTCAAGCTCTGCATTAACTAGAACCACTTCCTCACCTTATTTGGAACATGTGGTTACAAACACCACAACCCTGCACCGCAATTTCACTTCCTTGTCCGATTTCAGAATGATAAATAGGCGAGTCTTGGAAGATTGCTCTGCTTCCAGCCCCCATCTCAAGGTCATTGTCTCCTCAAATTCTACCTTGTCAGATGATGGGTTCGTCACTGTCACAGTCACCGGAGTTTCTAGGCCTTCCAAGGGTGATTGGGTGGCCATGGTCTCACCTTCCGGTTCAAAGTAAGAATTCAATAATAAATGGTTCATGATTATATTATATAGTAAATAAATTATTATGTGCTCATATATCACAGCTAAGAAAAAGGCGATGCATATGAGCAGTCCAATTTTGTGAGTTGTTAAGACCCACCTTTCACACCAACCTTCCATTCGTTAGTTTGGGACAGGGTTAGACCCATAATCCTAGGATGATACTGGAATCTTCTCAATGAGTGGTATTGAGCCACCCGTAAATATTTTATCCGGAAAATTTTACGTTCTAAATGTTTGGCCTTAGGTACGAAGGGTATGTTGAATTTTACTTCCTCCATTTCTTTTTTATATGTTGTTTTTTGGGGTTTTTTTTTTCAAATTAATTGTTGGTTTTTATTTTAAATGAATCATTAATTAATTTATACTTAACTTAATGGAGAAAGAGAAAAAATAAAAGGATAGTATTGTCTTTTACTTTATTACTTTAGAAAATTAACTAGATTTAATCATTATTTTAATTTTTGTATAAAAGCTAAAATTGACACTTAATATGAAATTGAAGAAGTATTTTGTTTAAAAATATGGTCAAAATAATCTTTATAAACACTTGAGCATCTCTTTACACATGAAAATTTTAGAGCGGAATTAAGTTCACGGTATTAAGATGAGTATTTGTTGGTCCTCACTTTTATCATTGAAGACGAAATTTAAAGTGGAGCTTTATTGCTCATAAGTCATATTCATTCCAATAACATGAAGTTGGCTTTGGTCTGTTTTGTTGCATGTGCAGTGTTAATACCTGTATTTCCAACGAACTCTACTATGTTCAAACTGGTGATATTGCCAAACTTCCCCTGCTTTGTCATTACCCTGTTAAGGTATGTTCATGCACATGCTTTCATATTATAGTTTCCATTTTATTTATTTTCCCTTTGTAGTTAATTAATGCTGAGGCTCGAAGTTTGGTGCAATCCATTTCTTTGTTCCTAGGATATCTGAGCGATATTGTTTAGAAAATGGGAAATGTTATTTCAATGTTTAAAATTGGGTGTCCATTTACCATCATATTTAAGGGAGTTAAAACGGGTGCTCAAATGTGGTGCTGTTATTTAGCTTGAACAGGAATTACGCGAAAATGCACGAATAGTAATTTCACCAATGAAATGCTAGTGTTGGCGAAATCATGGAAAAATCAAATGGATGAGAGAGAGTTTCAAGTCTCTATAATTGTTCAATAAAATAGTACGGAAATTGTTTTGTTCCAAATAATACTTAATTCGATCTTGAATAATTATTTATTTTAAAAATTTATTTTATCTAAAATAAATTTTCTTTTTTAAAGGTTTAGATAGTATTAATTTTTTTTATCAATAATACCCCTATTAAATATTATTGACTCATTAGTGAAGGAAAAGAGAAAAAGATGCAGTATTAAAAAAAAATGACAATTTAATAAAATATTTTTAATTTTTTCTAATATTAATGTCGTACCAATTATTTTCTTTATTCTAATGAGCACTTATGACTAAACAATTGTTTAAAAATAAAAAGAGTATCTTTCATTCAAATAACGCTACTCTATTGTTCTTACATGGTCGTGTGTACTTCCTTCTATTAGAAATAATTTTAAATATGCATAAAAATTAAAAAATAATTAAAAATGTCTCAATATTTATCTCGTAATTAATAATTTCATCCCATCCTTTCTCTCTCGTCAATTAATGGAGGATATGACAAAAAATTAACAAATATTGTTTAAAGTTCTTAAATGGATATATTTAATTATTTATCAAAAAATAAATTTTTTTAAATCCGCAGTTATTTAGATGTGGAGTAGTATATCTTTTAATTCTTGAACAAGATCAACAGCTGGAAAAAAAAAAAAAAAACATTAATAAATGGAGCAACGTGAGTCCAGTCCATGGTAGCATGCCTAATAAATGCCGTACCTGTCATCCTCTGTTGGATACAAGGTGCAAAAACTGCTTCTAGAGTTCTAGGTTGCTCCATTTAATATTAAACTAGTGTATTTACTCGTGAGATATATATAGATTAATTAGCTTTGCAATAGTAAATATATAAATATACCTGATATATTTTTTGAAAAAATATTTTATATAATAATTTTAAACAAAAATATTACCCACATCAAAAACAAAATTATTGTCGGTAATCGAAGGAAATTGAAATGTATTTAATTGAAAAGACTATGTATTATATTTTAACAACAGTAACAAAAATTGGTATGAAAAGCTTGGGTGTTTTTACTTATATGAATGATTAATTTGAAACACAGATTAATTGGCCGTTCAAAGCTTGCGAGTTGCTGTACATTTCTGCTAAGTGATGACATTAATTAATTGAAAATAATATATATTTTTTTACGTGAGAATATATACATTTAATTTTTAGGCAGTATTTTTATGTATCTCAACTGTCAAATGAAATGGCTGAGACAATGTGATAACGATCTGACAAGTATCATATCCTTTAATTTTTCTGGCGCATGCCGTCCTTTAATTTTAGCCCACAACCGCTAACCATTTTTCTAAACTTTACTTACATAATAATTTTATATGAATTGATATGAATTTTTAATTAATATATGACATTAAGTATGACCATGTATTTTTCTCTTTAGTTTGTCAATTTATTGATGTCTTGATATAATATTGTTGATACAAAACCTCACTGCTTCAATTTGAAAACAATTAATCTAATACTTATAAAAAAAAGTAAACACCCAAATTAATCCCGAATAATTTTATTGATAGATAAATTGGTTCCTGATAAAAAAATATTAGTGTTGAGGTATTTCATAATTGTAAAATTAGGACATTGTATGTCCCTAATAATTTTATTAATTAATAAATTAGTCGCTATAAAAAAATATTGAAGTCTATAATAAAATTGTAAAAATAAGACACTATAAATCATTCATTCAGCTACCTGCTAATATTGAGGTGGACTTTAATTATTGATTTATGTGACACCCTGTAATTCTAATTATCATTAATTTTCCAAAATGCACCCTTTGTTTTTGCAAAATCCTCCCTAAATATTCCAAAATTTAACAAATCATTCCCTACCAAATATGGTGGTATTGTATTACTTTGTAATATATAATCAATGTACTAAAGCAAACAAAATAATTATCAATTTAAGATATTGGTAGCATAGTACCTTAGAATAAGATGGTGATAAAGCATACAAAATTTGATCACAAACTTGATTCTTTCTTAGAATGATAAGTTAAGGGCAAAGAGGGTTTCTTTCTTGATAATAAATACAGTGAAATATCAAAACATTTGGGGAGGAATTTGCAAAAAAGAAATAAAAAATAAAGAAGAGTATTGATTGGGATTAGTGGGTATAAGATATATCAATAATTAAAGACCACGTCAGCATTTAATATGTTAAAGGTAAATCGGGAATCTATATGTTCTGTTTTACAATTATGGGACCTCAACAACACTAATTTTTTATTATTAAGGATCAAATTGTTCATTAACAAAATTATCAATGACCAATAGTATTTTATTTTTACAATTATGAGAGACTTTAATACTATTATTTTTTGTCAAAGATTAATTTATTTATCAATAAAATTATCATGGACCAATTTAAGTGTATCATTCTCTAATTAATTTTATAAATTAGACCACGAGGAAGCTCCATCTTAGAGGTTGGTTACTTTAAAAATTAATAATAAAAGAAAACAACTAATTAATGCTGGAATCATAAACTAATTATTAAGAGTCATCAAATACTCCACCATAGTTTTTTTAATTCTAGAAAATTGGCATTAAATTGAGCATTATTGCTACCGTAGTGGTAAAGTAATCATGCAGAAGGCGTGTTTCGCTTTCTCAAAAGTTATAGTTTGACTTGCCAACACTGATAAGCATCCTCCACCTCCAAGGCCACAACTGGGTGTCCATACATGTATGTTTGCTGTGTGCTTTTCTGCAATCTGACCCGCCCCCTCCCTTAATTGAATTCTATACACGCTTTATCTGAAACGTGCACCCATGTCCGTGTGCACCGATCTTTCATAGGGTATTTACTTTTAATTTTTAGTTTTTAATTTTTAATTTTTTTTAATTTTTTAATTTTTAAAAAATTATAAAAAAAATTAAAAATAAAAAATTACAACTTTTAAAATTTTTAATATTTTTTTTCATAAAATTTAAAAAATTAAAAAAATAAAAATAAAAATTGAAAATTAAAAGTAAACCGTCTCTAACGTGTTGGCTTGCTTTTCTGTTATCATGTTCATGTCTACATATCTTGGACTCCTTTTTCAAGTTTCAATCCCACACACTTTACACAGTACATAAATATCATACCTTGTTGACCTTATTTGTCTAGCATCATTTTTAGGATTTCATAAACTTAACGTCTTGCCCATAATGTTTGCAATGAGTGCAACTCTCTAAGTCTGATTCGGTTCTACGCAACTTTTTAAAAATAAAATTGTACCTTTTAATAATTAACTATAACTTTTGGTTTAATAATAAGTTTTGATCCAACATACCTTTACTACTACACCACCACCATATCCATATGATCATGTGTTGAATATTCTTGGACTGAACCTGGTGTTTATCCGGTGAATGTGTATTATTTGAAATATTTAATTATATACGTTCCAAGTTTATATATGACTAAAAGAACAGTTTCGAAAAAGGGCAAAACTTTGCCAGAATACTGTGTCATTTTATACCTTGTTCGGTTGGCAAAATTTAGAATCAATTATTGCTTTTATAATTGATTCTGGAAGAGTTTTTTTATTTCATTTTCTATCATAATCACATTTAGAAAAATTGTCAAATTTAAATTATTTTCTTTAAAATTAATTATATTTTAACAAAATAGGTAGAACTAACTAATTTTACAAACACAAAATCAAACGCACAACTAGTTTGATTTCCGATTCCAGTCGGCTTGTTTCCATTCATACTTTCAGTGCAGCCACACTTTTAATTCTGAATGGATATATATAATCCAGTACGCAGATAAGAGATATTTATATACGCAGTGTGCAAAAAATTAGAAAATGTTCACATTGTATGGTTTATAGAAAACACACCTTTTACACACCATATTAATTAAAATCCAAACAGTACTATTCAAATTGACATGTCCAAATGTGACATGGATGTGATGCTGCTTTTGGACTTCACTTGCACAAACTTATGATG
Source organism: Dalbergia cultrata (assembly GCA_031216105.1). Taxonomy (NCBI): domain Eukaryota; kingdom Viridiplantae; phylum Streptophyta; class Magnoliopsida; order Fabales; family Fabaceae; genus Dalbergia; species Dalbergia cultrata. The sequence goes on from CM062345.1 coordinate 7,828,582, forward strand.
AACAGCCTTCCCCCCGTCAAACGTATCAGCCTCTTCTTGTTTGCCTAATTTTTCCCATGCATTGTGTTTTTAGCATTGTTTTAAAAATAAAATCTTTGGCATTTTTACATTATTGTGCTAATATTAATTGAAGCTTATTTTAGTTATTTAAAGATTAACAGAACCCACCTCATGCCAACATCATTATTATTATTATTATTATTATTATTATCACTGCTATTACAACTTACGTCGTCGTAGTATCAGCACACTTGGTGTGAAAGCAACATTTTGTCTTCGTATGAGATGGAAGGATGAGAAACAACACCAAGAGATATTAAAGCCAAAAATATATGTCACAATTTTGCTCTCTAGAAGACATCGTCGAAGGGACGTTACGTTCACGCAATGTTTTATTATTATTGAAAGCTCCAAAATGATATATTGAGATAGGACAGTTTCTAGGTAGATGCTTTTAGCTTATTTACTTTATCCCCACCAAAATAAACGATTAATTACTTTATAGTATTTAACATTTAATTATGTCATTTAAAAAACTAAAATAAAAAATAATTACAATAGAGTAACAAGTTTCATGGATTCATTCTGAAGACACATTAAAAATCCTCACAATTGTTATGCTCCTGTAAGCTCTATTCATTTTATTTGTTTATTCATTTGTAGTGAGGATGGAACAAAGACATATTCCTTCGTAATTATATACTAAATCTTTTGTGAATGGTGATTTTTGCGCCAGATTTGAATAGGGAACACACTCTACTTTCTGCCACACTATCTGCAACATAATTCCAATTTCAATATAAAATTATGAATGTGTTCCTATCCTCTTTTGTTTATTTTTTATATTCACGTTTTTCTGCTTATGTGTGAAAAGTCCAAGCAGAAAAAATGGACAATCTTGAAAACTACAAGGGGAATATTTGAGGCCCCATGAGTGGATTCCTGAGAAACGTAAGTAACAAATGGTTAATACTTTGAAGTTTAGGTTCACTAGATAGGTTTGTATTAGAATATACCTTGGGAATCGCTTCTCGCCAAAAGGGCAAAAATAAGGGAATTGCATAAACCGGCATAACAAACCAAATCAAAGTGTTATGACTTTAAATAACAAAGTCACAAAGATTCGGTCCGGCAAAATTTTTAATTATTAATCTGCCAGTTTCTTAAGTAAAAATCAAAAGTAGGAATAGTCACAAGACTCAAGCTTCTCTTGGCCTCATAGTCTAATTAAATTAAATTTTAAGTAGTTTCAGTATTAGAAGAGAAATGTTAAAGTAGGGTGTGGATTGAAAAATACCATTAACCTTTTGATCAAGTAATCCATTCTATGCCAAAGCCCAATCCTAGTTGATAGGTTTGGACTTTGTTTGGAAGAAGTGCTTATGGAGATGCTCCCTTCTGCCCCAAGAGGATATATAATATCTGTTCATCAAAAGATTTCATGTGCTTTTCAGCTTCTTAAAAAAAAAAAAACATTGTAGATCATATTAATTATGTTTTCATAACACATTTGCCAATATTAAAAATCCATAAAATCACTTGCACGCTAATGAAAAAATCAATGACTATTTATTTGAGTGAAAATGTTGCGGAATGAAAACATAACTAATTAAATACCATGATAGTGAAAAAGAATTAAGATTTGTTCTATATTTTATATGTTATGGACATATTCTATATGTTGTTATAATGTTGTACACTCGGATTCATGTAAATGCAGGCACAATACATGTCAAACGATCCAAATTACCTCAGCTGCAAAAAGACAGGACGCAAGGTAAACCAAAATGGGGCATGTGCTGCCACAACTTGCAGTGGTTCAATAAAATTCCATGTTGTCAACATTAGAAGTGACATTGAGTTTGTGTTCTTCACCGGGGGATTCCTGACCCCATGCATTGTGGGAAGGTCCACCCCTGTGAGTTTTGCTAATCCCAAGAGGCCACTCTATGGACATCTTTCAAGCACAGATTCAACTGCAACATCAGTAAGTACCAGACTACTTTTCAACTTTAAATATACTCTTCACTTGTATATTGGATAATGTGATTGTAAAAAGGAGGAGGAAAAGAAAAAAAAAAAAAAGAAAAGCCAACCATTTTACAATGATTGGTGCTGCAGATGAGATTGACATGGGTTAGTGGAGACAAGGAACCTCAGCAAGTTCAATATGGAAATGGGAAAAAAGCTACTTCAGTGGTTACTACATTTTCACAAGATGATATGTGCAGTGAGTAATTGCTGTACTTTTACCCATGCATAAGTAGTTATTTCACACCAAGTAGAAGGGGTTCAGATCCCTTAAGCATAAGATCCGGAGTTTGATTATAGGATTCATGTATATGAAAAAAAAAAGAAAAAATGTTAGGAGGGGTCCCACTCCGTATTCTAAGAGACTAGTCTTTTGAAGGACACTTTGGAAAACCCAAAGTGAAAAAAGTAATCATTGCACTTTGATACATGCTTCTATAAATAATTTAACTTACAACATGAACAACATTGTTGTTCACTGTAAGTTAAAACAACAACTTAACGGTGGAGTTAATATGTTGTAAGCAATTAAGCATATACCTTGATTACAAGGTGAAATTCAAGAAATATAGGCATACATAACATCTGTTATAATCATGTACCAATGAATATTTGTTTTCACATGAAATTGACAGCTTCAGTATTGCCAAGTCCTGCCAAGGATTTTGGATGGCATGACCCAGGATACATCCATTCAGCAGTTATGAAAGGACTTAAGCCTTTAAGCACCTTCTCCTATAGATATGGAAGGTATATATGAACTCGATTGAGTGAATTAAGGTTATAATTTGAGAAACTATTTGTGCTTCCAAGTTAGATACATTAACATATGATCTGAAAGTGATTACATAATTTAAACTGATTCTCTGTCAAAGCTTAAAAGTAAAGAACTTGTTTGGGGAATACTATTTACACGTGCATTGCAAGAATTTGCATTTGTGCAAAGTGTATTTCAATAAATTGTGATTATGCTCAACAAATAATTTGTTTTTCCTTGCAATGATGGTCTAGCAATTCGGTTGGTTGGAGTGAAAAAATCCAGTTTTCAACTCCACCTGCTGGAGGATCAGATGAGCTCAGATTCATCGCATATGGTGATATGGGCAAGACTCCCCTTGATGAATCAGAAGAACATTACATTCAGGTATTGCCACCTGAACAAAACTAGCATTTAGAACTCAGATGCATATTGAGATATAAGCCAATAGGATTGGGAATTGGGATAGTGATGTAGACTTGTCCAACATCATTGCATCTTAAGCAGGTATTGAATACCCCTTGATCTTGTTTTTTATACAGCCAGGAGCTCTTTCAGTTATTGAAGCTATAGCTGATGATCTAAACTCTGAGAAAGTAAATTCAGTGTTTCACATTGGAGACATAAGCTATGCAACAGGTTTTCTAGCTGAATGGGATTACTTCCTTCGACTTATCAATTCTGTAGCTTCCAAACTTTCCTACATGACGGCAATAGGAAACCATGAGAGGTAATGTAATCCACATGAAGTTGATTGCAACTCACAAGCTGAAATTGTATGCACACTATTAAGTTTATATACTCATAATTGAATAACTGGCAATGTTGATTTAGTGAAAATAAAGAAAAACATGTTACTGTATCATGACATAAGATAACTAGACTTCATGCTTATGCTCAGGGATTATATAGATTCCGGTTCAGTATATATCACTCCTGACTCTGGTGGGGAATGTGGAGTGGCTTATGAAACATACTTTCCAATGCCAACTGTAGCAAAGGATAAGCCTTGGTACTCCATTGAACAAGGAAGTGTTCATTTCACAGTAATATCAACTGAGCATGACTGGAAAGAAGATTCTGAGCAGGTATAAAATGAGGGAAACCATTATTTTGTTTATCATATTTAGTTATTTATGGATTAATTGAATAATTATGTAATATATGTAACTTTTCTATTGCAGTATGGATGGATGAAAAAGGACATGGCATCAGTTAATCGACAAAAAACACCTTGGCTAATCTTCATGGGGTAAGTGAGTTCTGCACCTCTAAAGTTTAAACCATAGGTTTTTTTCAAGTTCACAGCATCATTGGACGTATCCCTTAATCATAATATTTTTGCATGCAGACATAGACCAATGTACACCTCCTATAGTTCATCTGCTGATAACAATTTCATTCAAGCTGTGGAGCCACTGCTATTAGAGAATAAGGTTAGCACATCCGGCTCCATAGTCCACTTGTTTCTATATTCCTTCTAGTAGCAGTTGATTGAATGATGAAAATGAAACAGGTTGATTTGGTTCTTTTTGGCCATGTGCATAACTATGAAAGAACTTGTGCTGTCTATCAAAGCAAATGTAAAGCCATGCCTAGAAAAGATGGAAATGGAGTTGACACATATGATAATGGAAATTACAGTGCCCCTGTGCATGTTGTTATTGGCATGGCTGGCTTCACCTTAGACAATTTTCCAAGCAGTGTAAGTAATTCTCTCTTCAACATACTCTCTCCTCCCCTATCCTTCAATCTCTCCATCTTTTCTCTTCTTGCAAGAAAATTATGTCACACACATTTATTCACATTTGCATGATAAATCCTTATGTTCAAGACTATGGTTATGGTTTTTTTCTTGAGCAATGAAATTGTATTTTGTGTATCAACAGGTGCCGAGCTGGAGCCTGATAAGGATTACTGAGTTTGGTTATTTAAGAGCACATGCTACTAGGAAAGACTTAAACTTAGAGGTTAGTGTTTACATGCTTATATTTCAATCTGAGTGACCTGATTTTCTGCCCTTACAATCACTTCATTCTTCAGTAATGTTTCTTTTCATATAGAAGATGTATATACTCAAATGCAGTTATATTGACTATTTTCTACTACACTGCAGTTTGTGACCTCGGATACAAAAGAAGTTAAGGACAGTTTTCACATCACAAAGTGAAAGCTCACTTGAAGAACTCATGAAACTATATGTAAGTCGACAGGCTAATATAGATTGAGATGCATAGACAGATACAAACATATAGTATTAAAGACAAAGGAAAGCTGGAGATAGTTGCAGACCAATAACTTCTCAATCTATACAGCATATGAATGTTCTCTCATGTAGAGTTTTATTTTGAGTGTGAATTCTAGTAGCTTCAACACCCCTATTACTTGTGTAAATGTGGATTGAGGTCCTTATTAATAATATTCGCTATTTTCTTATTTGGTCTTTGATTGTATTACTTTCTCTTGGCACAAGTAGGCCTTTTTATTATTTAGAAAAGAAAGATCTATTGATGAATTGAGGATTGCGGCCTTGGTACACCGATGCAAGTGTTATACAACATGTGAAATTGTTAAAGAACAAATGCGGCCAAATTTTTGCAAGTAAACCTCATACAAGTACAACATTTCCAATTATGCTTTAACTCATGAGTGATATGGAAAATTTGAGGGTCCAGCAAACACATGCTAAATTGCTAACAGATGCACATCATTGCTTCTGGAAAGTTTTAAAAAAGGAACTATCCTTGACACGTTGGATGAGAAGTTGCACTGAATCTTGCCACCAAAAGTTACGACTGGACTCATGCAAAGAGTAATTTTATGTTCAAACAGGTCATTCCAACCCATGTCCATCTCCCGGGCGCAAAACCTCATGTAAAATAGCATGTCTCAATCATGCAACTTGTGCTAGCAATAATTTTTCACCAGGATGGGTTTCATTCAGCTTTACTGATGGAATTCGGGTACAAAATTGGTAATTTCAACTATCATAGGTAAGCTTACAAACAATTACATATACAAGGAGACACTGGCGTTCTAGCATATAAATAAAGAGCAATGCTATTCAGCCAGAAAAATAATCAAAATGTTTTTACAGAAATCATGGTGGTGGTTGATGTAATAAAGTGGTATAACTTATTTATTCTTCGAATAGTCAATAAACCTACCACATCATTCTCACAAATAAACAAAGATTCCGGCTCTCTTTACATTTTTCATGAATAAACATTCATCTCCTAAAACTCCAGGCTGATATGGAGAAAAGGGGTCTATCGGCCCAGCTGACAAGTAGACAGCCATGTTCTTCTCGAATGGTATATCTGTGTCCATAGCTCTGCAGCACCTTCTTTGCATGCAACTCCCCATTGTTGCTCAAAGGGACCCTCACAAACCCTGCCATGTCAAGCCTTCGAATCCAGTTCCCAAGTCTCTCATAGCTCTCCTTTCTGTCAACTCCCTCACATGCTACAATGTTCTTTATCTGCTCTCCAAGAAGCATACTCTCAAGTTTTTTCCTCTCTAGAGACGTTCTTATAACAGTAGAGTGCAAGCAATCAAACAATGTACTATAGAAGTGCAATGCATTTTCAACCCTCTCCATTAAGTTACATCCATTAACATCTGCTTCTTGTTCAGTGATTACCACCAGTTTCGGTTGGAACTTGCGCAGATCATTCAGAAAGGCCTCCATCTTAGGTGAAGGATATAAAGGAGGAGGTGATAATGCAGAATCAGGACTTGAGATACATGCATTGATCATATCTCTCTCAAGCCACTCTGCGAAAGTCCTTCGGTTCATGTGCACTGCTCTCTGCAGATTCATAGATACTGTGGGTGAGTTCCTACCAACCATGTCATCATCGGTCGCGAGAATGCGATGCAATTGAAGGACTGAGCTGATGGCAAGAGCTTCACCTGTCCGGACAGGCAAGCTTTCAATGTCAAGATCTTCCAATGTGCTAACAACAGGATTGAATTGTAAAGGAAAATCCAATTTCTCAGCTTCACTGATCAAAGTAGAACTTATTTGGTCTAAAACCTCCTTCTTTTCATGAATGCATGTGATCTTCAAGTGGGGAGGACCTTCTTGACGTTTACTCAAAGTCAGTAAAAGGTCTATCCATTGAGCTGGCTCAGAACAATGGAGATCAATTATGTGAACCATTTTTTCACCTTTCATGGCTTCAACAATTACCTGATTTGTGGTCAAGTATGCACACTTCAAGAAAGGAAACAATTCATAGAAATAGTTTTGAACAAGGATTTCTGCAGAAGTAGATGATGGTTTTGAGGAATTGAGAGCTTTGTATACACCAGGAAGATTTTTCACTATCCTGAAAGCAAGTGCTTCACTGAAATAAGTGATGGTTCGCTGCGCTGCAGCACCATCAGGAGATAAAAGATGAGAGATGTACTCAAGTCCAATGTCTGCATTTTTTATGCTGCCACATGCAACAAATTTAGCACATTCAAGAAGAAGGCTGAATGGATTTATGTTGCTGCTGTCCTCCCATCTGAGCTCCTTGATCCATTGGGATGGTGAACCTAGTATAAGACAATTGAATTAGCACAAGAATAATAAATATGAGAAGAAAACAAAAGCCTATTCTTCTGCTCAAACCATACAAGTCTTGGAACCAAATAAAAATTGGCGTGTCTGCTGAAGCATTACTTTTCAAGTAGAGTATGCATCTTCTTGAAGAATAAAGAGGATAAATAAATGTTGATAGAGAGTATTACCTGAGTCCATTATGGTGCACTTTGGACACCAGAAAAATGCCTCTGATAGCAACTAAACCAAAGGTGAATGCAAAGCTTTACAGTTTGCAATGTTGGGTTTTTATGGAAGACCAAGTCCATCGAAATTTAAGGTCTTAAGTTGAAGGATTTCCCAATGGGCATATTGGACAAGAGAAGAGGTTGATTTTGTTCCGCTTTAATTCTTGTCCTTCAGCTGCTACATACGAATATGGGACTTTTGAAAATGCATGCCCCTATAGAATTAATCGTCTCTATGTGGATTATACGAAATTGGTGCTGGCCAAATGTGTATATCATTGACAAATACAAGCATGTCAAAACAGTGTCTTTACTGGTTTTCTTAGTGGTTGATGATGAATCTAGCTAGGAAAATCTTAGGAAGTGCCTCCAAAACTATGGGATTCATCATTTGATTTTGATGTGCAAGGCTAATTGTTGAGATTGAGAATGCCAAATGTTCGTAGAACATTTTCTATTCAGATTAATAGAGAGGAATTAGTTGCAAAAGAGCAATATACTTGACAAGTCCTAAGCAGTTGCTTAGGATTTGATGGATGTATAAGAATATGCTTTCATAGGCCCATAAACATTGTTCTATTGTAACGTGAATTGATTCACTGGCTCTTTATTTTGTGGTTTTTATCAAGACACTAAACCAATTTTTTTCCCTTATCCTCAACCGTACCCTTTTGTTTGCCATTTTTCCCTCAGCTTAAGATACAACCAAAACACACAGAAAACATATCAACAAACGTCTGGATCCAATAAGTTATGAGCAAGCCACAAGAAGAAAACAAACACTATCCAACCAAAATTTCAACACAATCTGTACTCTCTAGAACGTGGTCTCAAGTAAAATTCTTCTATCTCTTTTTTTTTTTTCGTCTCACTTTTTGTCCTTCGAATCAAACCTTGCCATATACTAAAATGAAGGTGGTTGAAAAAAATTTGATTGGGTAAGAAATCATAGTGATAACATCATTATATACGTGCCAAAATTTTATTGACGGGATAGATAGTAAAAAAAAAGTGAATAAAAAATTTGAATTTGTTCAGTTATTCATCAGACACTAAGTATTTTAATATTCAAATAAAATGAATATGTCTTAAGTCTTTAGCATGTTTTTTTTATGGAGCCAAAACCAAAATTTAATATTTTTTTAAAGACTAATTAAAAATGTATAAAGTCATTTTTATTTGATTTTTTAGCAATCATATTTTGTGAAGTTCATTTTAGAGATCAACAAATTACCATAAATTCATTATTGTTGAGTGTAAGTCTAATATGTCACTTGATAGATTAATAGTTATGCTAGGAAAATTAAGCACAAGTAAAAAGTTAATGTTTTGATAATTTTTCTCATACAATCTTATTTATCTTAATTTATTGATTTTATGTTTTTTCACTATATTTAAGCACGACCAGAATATTTTTACTCGTCCTTAGAATTTTAGGTTAATCTAATATGAATTCATGAGCACAAAATAGTGATGTGAGATATATATCCTAATTGTTTGTTTTACACACAATAACTTTTTTATTTTGTAAAGGGTAAATAACGCTAAACACTCTAAAGGCTTGGAGTTATTGCATTCCACCCCATTCTTCTACAAATATGACACTTTATCCCATTTTTTTTATTAAACTTGTTTATTTTTTTTAATTCATTAAAATTATCTTTTCCTTGATATATATATATATATATATATATATATATATATATATATATATATATATATAAAATAAATCGAAAGATGTATTGTTTGATGAAATACTGCAGCTTCAAATTTTGAAAATATAATAATTTCTGGGTTTAAAAATAAAATCATGTTTTTAACCTTTTTTTTTCAAAGTATACGAGATTGTGTTAACAATAATGTTGAGTGAGATTTATAATTAAATGATTATTATTTCATACAATAAGTTAATATTTAATAATTTTATATATTTCAAAAGACAAAGTTAATAATTTTATATTAAGGATGTTTAGTGATTACTTCAGAGGTCAAAAAATAAAATGATGTTTTTGAATATTTGTTTCAAAATATATAAAATTACTTTGATAATACTGAGTGTGATTTATAATTAAACAAATATTATTTTGTACCATTTGTTAATATTTTAAGATCAAATAGAATGTTACTTTTAGCAAATTTTATTTGCAATATTAAGGGTTCCAATACTCACAACCTAAAATTATGTTAGCAATTTCTTAACTCAAAATAAGAAATTAAAAACTTGTAGAATTAATAAATATTTCAAAAACAAATCACATAAATAAATTTTAATTATACTAGATGTGCGAAATAATTCCGAGAGTTGTTGTTACAAGACTAAATTTTTTTTATTTTATTAAAACATGTACGCTAATCAAAACATTGATAACCATAAATATAAAATAGATGTAGGCTAAAATTTTAATATTAAATATTAAACTATATGAAATATAATATTAATTTAATTATAATTCTCACTCAGTATTATTAGTAAAGTTGTCTTATATACTTTGAAAAGAAAAGGTTAAAAACATGATTTTATTTTTTAAACTCTGACATTATTATGTTTTCAAAATTTAAAGTTATAGTATTTTATCAACTAATGAATTTTTACATTTATTTCATAATTTTTATTATATATATTTGGGAAAAGATGATTTTAATAGATAAAAAATAAAAAACAAATGAGTTTAATAATAGAAATAGAGTGAAGTGTCATATGTGTAGAAAAATGAAGCAAAGTGTCATAACTACAAACCTCAAGAGTGTTTAAAGTTATTTACCTTTTTGTAAAAGATGAAAACTTAAGTTTATTTTTTTTATTAAAAAAATAAAGTTTATCAAGCCTTTGATATCATACAATAGTATTTTCTTTTTTTTTTAACCTTTTTGCCCTTATTTTCCTATGGAGGGCATAATTATTATAGATGATTGCATGTTTATTTATATATAAAGTTGTGATTTTTTAAACTTATATATTGCTATTAACTAGAAAAAATAAATTAAACTTATTATAAATAGACTTGGGGTGCTTATGTTGATTGGGTCCAACCCACTAATTTCACCCAGCCCAAAGTTCATTGGACCGAGTTTGAGTTTTTATATAAGATTTGGTACATTTTTTCAGCCGAGTTCAGGTCATACTTAAGGTTAGCCTAACCCAACCTAAAGCCAAATAACTCTTTTAAAGTTGTATTATTTTAATAATAATTAATGATTAATTATAAGATTTTAATTTTAATTAATATATTTTAGATAACTTAATGTTACTTTTATAGTGTTATTAATTTGTTTTAAAATATATACTGCAAAACATCTTTTGAACTTTGTTTCTTATATGTAAAAATTTATAATTTTATTATGTATGATGTCCAGATTTTATAAATTGTTTAAAAATCATGTTGACTTAATCATTAATTTGATAATTGTCAAGTTGGATTTGGATTCCAAAAAATGAATCGATGTAAAAATTGGATCAGATTTGGATTTGGTCCAACTCTACTAGATCCATCAATTATATACCTCCAAATATATAGAATTGGATATAACTTAGATCAAGTTTCTTATATCCATTTCATGACCAATCAAAGCATCACAAGGAATATTTTGATTGAAACAAGTAATTTTTAAAATTTAAAAGTATCCATTCATCTTTGAAAAAAGTTCCACATGTCCAAACTTGATTAGAAGATTGGATATAATGGTTATAAGAAACTTGGTCCAGCAACTTTTTTTCCAATAGACTGATATACATGACCTATGCAATGCACGGGCTCCCTTGCTAGTACATGACATTGCACTAATGCAAATGCTCTTTGTCACCCGCAAGATGTTAAGAACGAGTGTTACATTTAGCATCATTTAACCTTCCATTGGCCGTTAAACATTAATTAAGTTGTTGATGCGATTGCTTACTACTAGCTAGTTATGGGGCTTAAATGCTCTACATGCAGCCGTTTGTGGCCGTTTAATTGTTATAATCATAAATTAGTAGTAATCAAACTAGCTAGCCATTTTATCACAAGGTGAAACTGTAATTGATTTATGCATATTCTTCTAACAAATTTATACAAAGTGTGAATTTTTAAAAATATTAATAGTATATATAACTTGGCTGCATATATAAAAAAATGGCGCGTCTGAGTTTGAGGGGTGATTATGATCACTAATAATCAACGTTGTGAAATTCAAGTATAAACATGGAGAATAATATAACGTTGTTGTTGTTGTTGTTGTTATTGTTATTGTTGGTTTTATGGTTCAGTAATATTGGGCATCAAGGTATCAATGCTGAAGCTAAAGCCATTAAAAAACCAATGGTGCCAGCATTGTATGTATTTGGTGATTCAGGCGCGGATGCTGGAAACAACAACTATCTCAACACCCCAGCAAAGGCTAATCAGTTCCCCTATGGTTTAGATTTGAACAATCACACTGGTCGCTTCACCAATGGTAAAACTTTAGTAGACTTTATTGGTAAGTTTCCTACAAATAAGTAATAGTAGTACCCTCAATTTTTTTTCTCTTTTTAATTTTAAACCTTTTTATATTTAATTAAAATAATTAACTAGAGGGTAAGAATTTTTTTTCTTGATTTAATTAAAATATTAAACCTCAAAGATTTGGTTCTAGTGGTGAGGGGTTTAGATAGTATACAAATCTCATTACGATCAATGTAGTTTCTGAAGTATCGAAAAAAAAAAACTCAAGCAATAGAAACAAAATAAATAGATACTTTTAGAACAAAGAAAAAAATTGTTGTTTATCTCCAGTGGTAAAATGGAACAAGGTAAGTGTGTGTTTGAATGGTGTATTTTCAAAATACAAGAGAATTTCAAATAGTAGGGAATTAAAATGCTTCAATTAAATTCTTATCAATTTTTAAATTTTTTGTTTGGACAGATAATTATATTTTCTTCATTTGTAAAATATTTTACTTAGGTGAGGTAATTACATTACCTTAATTTTAACATATTTTATTTGAAAAACATAAGGTATAGTTTTAAAAATAATATTTTTTTTATTAATAATCAAAATTCAACCGATCTAAAATCAATTATAATGAGTTCATATTTCATAAATTATTTTAAATTTTATCCACAAAATATTTTAAATTTAATTTATAAAGTTTAATAGTTATATAAATAAAATGGAATGATACGTAAATATAATATAATCTAATATAGACTGAATATTAAAAAATTTAAAATATAACAAAATGAATTAAAAATAATATTAAATGAAAGTCTCATAAATATAAAGAAACTATAATGACATATAATAAAAGTGAGACTTACTAAAATAAGAAAAGTGTATACCTGTATATGTGTGGATTTCCAAAATTCTCTCTCTATAGGTGAAAATTAAGGCTATGTTCTTAAGTTTAAGTTTAAGTTTGGAAGGAAGGAGAAGGAAGAGAAAGATTTTTGGAGTTTTTTTACATTTACGTGTTTTAATTTTTAGAAGGAAAAGGTTTTGTAGGGCTTTCATTAACCCCTCAAAACCTTCCAAAACCCCTATTTTATAGTTCCCCAAATTGGGGGATTTCAAAGGAATTACAGTTTAAATTACATTATTATCGCTACTAAAAAAATTAAAATACCATTTTGATTAATCAATTTCAATTTCATCTTTTTATTATTTCTATCCAAATCTCACATTGATCTTCCATGAAAATTAATCACCTACCTAATTAATAGAATATGTTTAACAAATGAAAAGATTTTGCATAAAATAAAAATTTGTATTTTTTACTAAAAATGCGTTGACATATATAAATATTGAGACTTTGCTAAAAAGAAACAAAAATTATTTTTAATATACATAATTTTAAGGTAACAATTTTTCAAAAATGAAAATTCCTAAAATTTATAAAACGTAAAATGGTTTCTAGACTTTTCAAAACTAATACAGAACATATTAACTATAAAAGTATTAAGTATTTTAAATTTATTTAAATTAAGGGTAAAATTCTAATGATATATTATAATTCATCTATTTCTTTTCTTTTGTCGATTTTAAACTTGTGAACAGAATTTATTTAAACCCTTCCTTCTCTTTCCTTTTATTTCCCTTTGATGCTTTCCTTTCCTTCCCCTCTAAACCCGTGAACATAGCCTAAAATTTTCTATTTTAGATGATTAAAATCTCTCTTTAAAATCTCTTAAATTTTACAATTTCTTTTAAGTTAATATCTAATAGGATATTTTATTAGATGAATTTTAAATCCTTCTAAAAATTATATTCCCCGAATAATTGCTCCATCCAAACGCACACTAAGACTCTTTGCTTGCTCTAATTAAAATCACTTAAAAATTTCTTAGCAACATAGAAAGCACTTACACTGTTTGATATTGTTTATTGATCAATAGCTAACTATTTGGGCTTACCAATGGCTCCGGCATACTTGAGTCTTAACAATTCTGAAAGAAGACGAACAACCACGGGGATAAATTATGCTTCAGGCGGATGTGGAATTTTGGATACCACTGGGCCTGTAAGAAATCCAAGCTTTGTCCATTTTCTCACTAACGTTTGAAAATAAAAAAGAAAAAAGAAAAAAAAAGGGAAAAACACTTAATCCATAGATAAATTAATTACACCGGTCTCTCCTTTGATAGTTTAGTGCAATTACATCCGGTAATCTTCAAATATATTTCTCATAAAAGTTTGTAAAACAATTTTCAAATACACATCAATAAACTTCTCCGTATCAATAGCTTGTAAGTTAAAAACTTTAAATAATACTTACACGGTCCCACCCAAAAAAATTGTATATTTTGAGGTTAAAGAAACTAGGGGTTGTTTGGAAGTGCTTTTGTTCTTAAATTTTTTAAAATTATTTTAGAAAAAAATTTAAGCTCATTTTTTAAAAATAAAAAACAAGGAAACTTATTTGGATAATATTTTTTAAAAAAAAACTTTTAAAATGGATAAAATAAGAAATTGTTTGGCAATTAAACAGTACTACAAATGATAACTTGGCATCAAATTTACAAAAATCATAATAATAAAAATCAACAACTAGCAACAACCGCAACAAATATCAATAAAGAACAACAGTGGGATCAATTTAAAACTTGGTGTTAACAATGCGATCAATAAAGATCGGTGACCACAACACTGAAAGAAAGAGAGAAGCGAAGAAAGAGAAAGAAAGAGAGAGAGAAGCAAAGAAAGAGACAGAGAGAGGGAGGGTTGCGTACAACGGCGAGGGTGGAGGTGGAGCTGGGTTGTGAAAAGCCGGATTTGGTCGCATATGCGTGCAAAGGCGGAGCTGGGTCTTGCGTCGATGGATCTGGTCTTGTGCGTCGGCGAGGGTGGAGGAAGAGCTGGGTCATGAAAAGGCAGATTTGGTCGCGGGTGCATGTAGAGGTGGAGGCGAAGCTGGGTCTTGTGCCGACGGATCTGGTCCTGCGTGCCGACGGAGGTGAGGGCGGAGGTAGATGGAAGTCCTGAAAGTTGCCCACAAGTTCTTCTTGCCAAAGTTCTAAAATGAAAAAATAGAAGATGAGAATTTTGAAAAAACAGTTATGAAAAACATTTGAAAATTGTTTTCATTTTTTCGGTTTTTAAAAAGGGAGTTTTGTTTTTTGATTTTTAAAACATATCTTGAAAAATCATTCATTCAAACAATTTTGTTTTTTTACTTCTAAAAATCCCAAACAATTTTTTAAAAACCTTTGCCAAACAAGCCCCTAGCTTTCAGGTTTCAAAAATTGATCATGGTCGAGTTTCAAATGTCATTAAGAATTTTAGATTCAAGTGTTTGGTTGAAGGAGGTAAAACTTCATATGTAATTTGAGTATTTTACTCATTGACTTATTTTAATTATGTATATTTACAATGCAGGGAGGTTGTTTGACACTACGCAAACAAGTCAATTTTTTTGCATCAACTGTAAAGAAGGATCTTCCAAAAGCATTACGAAGTACAAAGAAAGTGAGAGGTGACCTTGGCAAATCCATATGTTTGCTCATCATTGGCTCAAACGACAAATTTTACAAGTTAAGCCCAAAATGGAATGACACTAAAGACAAACAAGTCTTTTCCGAGTACCTCTTTCGGAACTTGGCTACACACATTCGGGTCATTAATTTCTACTTTCTATTCTCTCCTTGGCCTAGCAAATATTGAAAATTAAGCATTATACACGATACTTTGTTTATGAGTGATGACACTGATGACCTACTCTCTTATTCTTTTCCCCCAGACGCTCTATGATCTAGGAGCTAGAAAGTTTGTGGTACAAAACGTTTATGGACGTAAATTTAATCTATATAAGAGATTGAAACAGTTGCAGTCCCATCTATCCAATTCAACATTCTCTCAATTTCATTCCGAACCAACAGCCGCCAGAGTCAGGAAAAATGCAGCGAAATATGGTAGGTGCATGAAAATCTTAACAAATTTAAATGAATATTTTTCTGTTGTTCTATAATTTCTTATGAGTTTTGCTAACCAATACTCTAAAGAAAACGATTAAGGAACCCAGAAAAAAAGAAGTTCGAAAAGTTTTGATAACGGATCTATTAATTATTTTCTAAGGCGCAGAAACTAATTAGTGATTATTTGTATTCTATAACAGCATCATAATGATGCCATGTAATGTGTGCAGGATTCAGATACCTAAAAGAACCTTGTTTTATTCGAGGGGTGAAGCCGGTGTCCAAGAACAGGAGTGAGTACTTGCATTTTGACGATAGATCTCACGTCACTGAACCAGCACACAAAATTGTAGCTGATGATTGCTTCAGTGCAACAATGACTTGCAAACCCTACAACATTGTGGCCTTGGCAAAAGTTTCCTCAAACATGTAGTGTTTCCCTTCTGCTTCCTTTCTTTTGATACAGTTTTTTCTTCCTTCTACTAATTGTTATTCAAATTTGTCTGCAAAGCCTATAGGTTTGTTTTGTGAGATGTATCATAGACATGTTATGCTATTCTATATTGTATATGCGGGCCGGGCCTTTATTCTTCTGTTGTTTTAATTTGTTTTTGTGATGTCTAATACTAGTCTATATCTTCAACGCAGATGGAAAAGGAAGTAACGCTTCTCCTAACTTCGTTGGATCACAAGATTACATAGATTAAATAAATGGATATAGGATATCGAGATCTAGGGTCAAATTTCATCACTATTAGCTATTATTGTTAGCTAGCTTACTTCCAAACTGTTGCTCTGTTGATCCAAGCTTCGAGTTGTTTACTTGAGGGTTAAGGCCAGGGACAAGAAAAGAAAGTGGGTTATGTGGCCCGGTCAATGCTTTTGCTTTCCTCTCCTTCTTTAGTTATGGACCCTCTCTTCCATTTGGGCCTGTGTGGTCCCTTACTCTTCCTCCAGGCCTACCTGCTTGAGATCAGATGATACAAGTTTTGTTGATTTCTACCAAAAAGAGAGAAAAGGTTATTATAGGTTTTGTCATGTTATATATATATATCTTTGACGTAGTGGTTAGTGACTTGATTACTTATCAATAAAAATATGAGTTTAATCCTCAAGACAGTCTAAAACATCTTTACGCCAATGAACAACTGATAAATTATCTATTATATGTAGTTTATGAAGTTTGTGTTTAATTATAATATAAATTATGAGACAACTTTATATTGATTAAACGTGAAAATATGGTAAATATATTTCGCATTGTTTGAGCATGACAATTAAACCCAAGACAATTATTTTGGTCTTATTCTCTATCTCCTCGGATCAATTGGAGCTGTTTATTTTTCTCATGTCAAAGGGGATGGGAAACAAGAAGCTCATGAGTTAGCAAAAATTAGCTGTTGCCAATCCTGACTAAGTGTGGATTGAAGGTGCACCCCAGAATATTTATAATCTTGCTATCATGGACAGTTTAAATCCCTAACAACAAACTCATAAACCCACTCCCTCGTAAGAGATTAATAATAATAATAATGCACAATTCAATACTGTAAAATGTAAATGTTGTTGCATTGCAAAGTTAAATTCCCATTTGCATGCATCTTATATGAATATTCTCCTGATGATGGACGAAAAATGTTAATTCTATAACATATAATCACAATACTGGCAAACAAAAAGTTCTTTTCGTTGTATAATAAATATGGATGAAGATAAGGTTCTTAATTCTTCTTCCTCTACTAATTAAGATTCCCACCAGCAAAAATTTACATTGTTTCTTATATACATTAATACTGATAGCCATACTGAAATATTCTTAAAAATAGTAGTACTGATTAATCAATATGCATATAAGGTTACTATTGGAGTTTCCTTCAAGTCACGAACTTTAGAGAGAGCTTTTGTATGTACAAGTAATCAAAAAGCCATGCCAATAAGCTTGACCTCTCTCTCTCTTTAATCTAATAATATTGATTCTTAGTCATAGTACCAAAATCTAACTGACATCTGTTCTAGTGAAATTATACAAATCTCTTACATTGAACATTACACTAATTTTGTGAAAGGTACTACTGGTCCCAAGAACAAAAAGATACCATTAACAATTTAACATAGCAAGATTAATGTTGTTGCTTTGATTGTATACTTCACCGACCTGTTGGCATAATCCTCGGAAGCTGATCCAATTGAAGAAGTTTTCATATTATTCATATAAATATTTTTTTTCTTTTGTTTTATTCTTTGACTTACATATGTATCTGATTTCTTGTTTCTTAAGATAACATTTGATTAGTCCCTAACCATAATTCATAAACAATGTAGGTACCATACATTAACATTAAAAGATATGCTATTCGTGCAACAAGTTTAAACACCAAATACTGCATAGCTTTTTACATAAACATATAATATGACTTATTTCATTTTGATTCACTTCATGGATTCAAATTGCAGACCGCACAAACTGATGCGGCCACAATATTACAGTGGTCCACTGGATTAACCTGTAATCGCAGTGTATCATCAAACCCCATGAATCAACCACAAAATAATCGTATCAAACTGCAACAAGCCCAATGCATACTATTTCAAGTTGCAAACACCCAAAAAAAAAAAAAAAATACATCAGCCGCAATATGTACGGTAATGAACACATTATACGCAATCACAATAACTGCATCCACAGTCACATCTATAGCCACAACCATAAGACCTTGATACACATATAATTCAATATTTACTCACTCTTGCATTAATTTACCGTGTCTATATTATATCTATACATACGGTATGAAATTCAAATATAGCTCCTCTTACATAAAAAGAACCAACGGATTGCTTGCAGCCGACCACCTTCAATCAGTACTTTTATAATCTATATATAAGAGCCTACATCGTCCTATGAGTGAAACGATAAAATACTACCGAATTTTGTACCTCTTTCTTTCTCTCTCTCACATGTAATTGATATTAGTTTATAGGTAAGAAAACAGGAGTCAAGTTTGTTGTGTTGTTGTGATTCATGTGAGCCAACAATAATATAACTCGTTGCTTTCTACCAAATCATATTAACTATGTTGCACTTTCTCTTAACTTTTTCTCTGACCTTTTCTATAAAATAAGATTCACTTTAATATTTCTCTTCCACCATTATATTTTAAACTGATTTCCATAGGTTGAACCATTAGTTCTGTGCCATATACCGGAAGCTGAGATTTGCTGTTGCCAAAAAGTAGATATTCACAATTTCGAGAAGAATGCCCACAAGACCAAATTCATTGCTCTCGTATAGTGCGAATGTGTATTTTACTTAAATTAATTAACTTAATCTAAATCAGATCAGCTGTTTGAAACTCCCCTTAATCCAAATTGTTTATTGAGCAGTGAGATACAAGAAGTCCAATTATTAGCTTATACTTTCAAGCAGTTTCAACAATTTCAAAGGGCTCTAATGCTTTGCACAAGCTTGAGAGGCTTAATATGCAGTGCTAATACAAGCTACCCTTATTCTATTTACTAAGACTTTGGATAAAGAAAATTGCAAAATGCTTAGATTCTAAGTACATAGCTGTTGGAGCTTCCTTCAAGTTACAACACCAGATTATGACAGCTTCTGCTAGTACCAGTTATTATCAAACAGCATGCTTGATCCTCTCATTTATTGGGGACCTGAGTCTAACCTAGTCGAACTTTATTCTTACTGGCTAATGAAAATACCAAACCACCTCACCAAACCCACCTACTGCACAAAATTAAGGATTATTGGCTCCAAATATTCTCCTCATAACATCATGCAGGACCAGATTAAGATAACTAGTTAGTTCAGTAATGAAGGAAAATACATGAAATGGGAGAAGTGAAGTGGACAGACTTTAATTTTTCACCAAACCAATTTATGCATCTACATTGCTAAATTACTCAAAGGATGAGTCTCGGTGCAACAGCAGGTAAAATTGCTGCCTCATAATCTATAGATCATGGGTTTGAATTCTAGAAATAGTCTCTCCACAAAGCAGGATAATACTGTGTACATCTACCCTTTTCAGACCTCGTAAAATTGAAGTCTCGTGCAATTGACAACCTTTTTTACATTGCTAAATTGCCTCTAACAAATTAACAAAGGTACTATCCATATTTTTGTATCTTATCTCTCGTAAATTCTATGAAGATCAATATACTAATCCTAAACCGAAAGTATGAACAAAGTATAAGGAAGTCTGCTAAATTACATACCCACCTTGTTTTTATGCTGCATATAATACAAGATTACAAATTACGATACGTTTAGATTCATGTGATTTCTTATCAGTTCTTAATTAAAAACACGTACAGTCACAATAATTCAATACAAAAACGGAGCTTTGCTTTTTTTCACTTTTTAGTGGTTGTTATTACTATATGAAGACTATTTTGAGGATAATCTTTCCTTGTGGTTTCTCCCCCATTTCTTGGGAAACACACTGTTCTTTTTGTAGAAGACTTGGGTGGTATGGTAATGATGGACTATAGCGGCTTGAAATGTTTACGTTTTGTTATTTTAATCAAAGCAAGAGATGTTTGCAGCCGACCATTTTACAGTCAATATATAGCCTGTTTATTAATCTTGGTTAGAAAAAAAAAAGGTATTGGAAAGTCAATAAGAGGAGCCGGCATGTGGTCCTAACAATAAAACATTTAAATACAATACCATTAAACAAGAAAGAAGTTATCTATATACTAGCACGTCCGTTTTTAAATAAACGTCCATTTTTTAAAAAAATTAATTTTCATAAATAGCTGTCTATTTTAAAAATTTAGGTAATATTATTTTTTTTTTCAATTATATCTTTATTAAACAGAATAGTAGAGAAGAGAAAATAATTTAAAAAAAAGAGAGGAAAGTATTCAGAATAATTTAATAAAACACATAAATTATTTTAATATTAAGGGCATATTTGCTTTCAATTTTCAGTTTTCAGTTTTTAAATTTTTTAAATTTTGTGAAGAAAATACTGAAAATTTTGTAAACTATAAATTTTGATTTTCAGTTTTTTTTTTAGTTTTTCCTTTATAATTTTCTGAAAATTAGAAAATTGAAAACTAGAAACTAAAAATAAACAAACCCTAAGGGCCTGTTTGGTTTGTTGTTTTTAGTATTCAATTTTCAATTTTCAATTTTTAGTTTTTGTGAAGAAAAAACTGGAAATTGCAAACCAAACAACCCCTAAGGATGCATTTGGTTTGTTGTTTTCAGTTTTTGTGAAGAAAAAACTGAAAAAGTTGAAAACTGAAATTTTCAGTTTTCAATTTTTCCTACACAAAAATTGAAAATTAAAAACTATAAACTGAAAATTGGAAGACTGAAACCAAACACATCCTAAGATTTTTTTCAATTATTTTCTTGATTGATATGGGCACTAAACATCTATATGAGAACAGAGGAAATATTAAAAGTTGGTGAAGTATGCATCTTCTCTCTTGCTCTCTCTCTCTCTCTCTCTCTCTCTCTCTCTCTTATAATTTCTCATGAATTTCTAGATAAACAAGCATGTGTGTGGGGTTAGTTATATTGACGTGAGTCTTGTGACTTAACAGTAATAAAACCTATTGTTCTACCAATCATATTAACTATATCACACACAAACACAGACACACACAACACGCTCCGACGCTCTCCCTATCTTGCTTGCACTTCCTATCGCTTTCCCATTTAATTTCCTTTTAAATTTATATTATCATTATACATTCGTGGGGTGGCATAAAACAGAAGCAGAAATATTCTTCTATGAGCTAAGAAGTAATGTTTCAAGATGAAGAAGGGATTGCTATGCCCGGAGGGTAGTCACTCTCAAGGACTTATTTCACATTGAAAATTTTGTAAACCCAAATTGGGAGAAATGGAGATAAGTGAAATCAAGACTGAAATCCGTCTTCAAAACCAAGGTTAGTGCTGTAAATTCGATTTAGTAATAGTATCTTTGCTATATTGAATTCAATTTTTTAAAATTGGATATAATTGTCATATAATGAAAGTGTTAAAAAAAATTTACAATTATTCATTCAATTACGTACTGTCACATAAATCATAATAGTTAACTATTTTACACTCACTATTTAAAAAGTCATCCAAACAAACTATTTTTATTGGATGACTATGTAATCCAATTTTATACTATTAGTATATCAAAATTAATCACTTTAAAAGTTTACATTAATATATTATTAAAAACTTTTCTTAAAGCGTGCTCGCTTATGCAATTTGTAAATCATCACGTTGTTATGAATTAAAACACTATCAATAATTCCGTAAAAGAAAATAAAAAACAACGATCAATAATTCTCCAAATATAAATTTCGGACAAAATCAACACTTGTCATAAATTCCCATCGAATATTACTAAAACCGGAGTTAGATTTTTTGAAGAAATATATATTTGATATAATAAATAAGGTTAAATAAAAGAAAACTTAAATTTAATAACCCGTGAAAATAAATACTGCTGTGCTAGTCTCTTTTTATTTTATATACATAAATTTTCATAAAAGAAAATAATAATATAACAATATGAAAAACTTTACCTGAAGTATCTAAACTATATATCTAAAGGCACGCTTTTTTTAAGGATCTCAATTCAAAATCTGATATGCATAAATCGATGGAATTAATTCTCCCATTATTATTGCAATTAATGATTATAAAAAATAGAAAAAAAAACTGAAAAAAAAAAACCTACAAGTTATAGAAACCCAGAGGCTAGAGCAGATCTTATGTTCTTAACCTCCAAGCAGGGTTTTGCTTTTGACGACAATTGGCTGTAATCAAAAAAATACAACGCAAAAACAATGCCCGACAGCTCAAACATGCAACAACATTACAAAAGGGGCATTGGTCCCTAAAGATACCCAAATTGCAAAAAATTAAAAAAAAAAAGAAGAAAATACTTTTCATATTACATAAGAGCAAGCAATAACACCTCGTCATTTGTCAAGGTAGCCGTTGCACCTTTCCCCCTATCCATCCCTAGTCCCACTTCCACATTATACTATTCTACTCTTTTCCTCCTTTCCCTGCACTCTGCTTTTTTATATCTCTTTTCTCTGCTCCTTCCTCCCCTGTTTTGCTTGCCCCATCTCCCCAAAACTCCTTCTTTAACACTTTAACAACAACCCCTTTTGTGTTCTTTCAACGAATCTAATGAATTCCCCTGTTCCGATAACCAAACACTCTAATCCTCTGAACTCCTCTGTCGCTAAAACCAAACTTTCCATTACAATGGATTCCCCTGTTTCATCAACAGACCCAATGTTTTCCCCTGTTTTCAAAACCAAGCTTTTCACTGCTCCAATTCCGTTGGATTCCCCTGTTTCAAAAACCAAGCTTTCTTCTATTACTCCAATGGATTCCCATGTTTCAAAAGCCAAACTTTCCTCCCCAGTGGATACCCCAGTTTCAACTGAGCAAAATTCTTCCCCTGTTTCGAAAACCAAGTTTTCTTCTGCTGATCCAATGGGTTCCCCAGTGTCAAAAACAAACCTCTCTGCTCCACCACCATTCTCTGCAGCCTCAAGTTCCATCAGCAGTGGCAGCAGCATCTGCAGCAGTAGCAGCAGCAGCGAAACTGACGAAAGCCCCATTTCCTCTCAACGTTTCGATCTCCACCATGTCAAATATCAGTTACCAATTCCATCATGCACAACACTTTCAGGATTCCAATCTCACAGATCACTGGCTATTCTTTCAGGCCACGTTGGCTCTGTTTCATGCTTGGCCCTGTGTGGTGAATTCATACTGAGTGCATCACAGGGAAAAGACATCATAGTTTGGCAGCAACCAGATTTGAAGCTCTTTGCGAAGTTCGGACAAGGCGATGGCTCTGTTAAGGCCCTTGCAACCGTTGGTAACAAGGTTTTCACTGCTCATCAAGATAGCAGGATAAGGGTTTGGAAGGTTTCGAGGAGCTCGGAGAATGTGTTCAAGCTTGTTGACGCACTCCCAACAACAAAGGACTATTTGGGGAAGTTCATGAAGCAGAGCAACTATGTCCAAACAAGGAGGCACCACAAGCGTTTGTGGATTGAGCATGCCGATAGCATCTCTTGTTTAACTGTTCATAATGGGTTGATCTATTCTGGTTCATGGGATAAGACCCTTAAGGTTTGGAGGCTCTCTGATTTGAAGTGTTTGGAGTCAATTAAGGCTCATGATGATGCCATTAATGGGTTGGTAGCATGTAAAGGTATTGTGTATTCTGCTTCTGCAGATGGGAAGATCAAGGCTTGGGAAAACGAAGGGAAGGTTAAGGGTAAGAACAAGAACTCACAACAACATTGTTTGAAAGGGGTTTTGGAGGGTCACAAAGATGTTTCATTTAATTCTGTGGTTGTTTCTGATGATGGGAAATGGGTCTATGGAGGGGGTTCAGATGGGTTTGTTATGGGGTGGGAGGCGGTGAGTTTTGAGAGTTGTTGTTGGAATCTTGTTTGTGAGACTAAGGCACATGAAATGGCTGTTTTGTGCATGTGCTTAATGGGGGAGTTTTTGTGCAGTGGATCAGCTGATAAATGCATTGGTATTTGGAAGAGAGAGGCTTTTGGTAAGCTTTGCAAAGTTAGTGTCATGAGTGGACATGAAGGGCCAGTTAAGTGCTTGCAAGCATCATCTAATAGGATTGGTGGAGGGTTTTTGCTGTATAGTGGAAGCCTAGATAGAAGTGTGAGAGTTTGGTGGGTTCCTAGGTATACTTCGGGGGTGGAGGAAAATAATAACTCTACAGCACTTAGCAAACAGAATAATAAGTCCATTGTTTCATTTTAGGAACCGTTTTGAAGGCAGAGTTAATGAAGCACAGGATCCCCTTTTTTTTTAACAGTGTCTGATGTGCTTTATTCTTGATTTGTTTTCTCCTTGGGAACTTGTTCTAGGTTGCAGAAACAATGAAGGAGTTACTTAAGGTTCATACAGCTAAGAGAACAGCAAAATTGAAGATTGTATTAGAGTCTTGTAATTGCTGTTTTGCTTTTACATTTTTTTTTTCTCATTTCATTTTTCTGAGATTTGATTGTATAACTTTAGGGTGAGCTTGCTTTGTTTTTCTATGTTGTATTCTTAGTAAAGAAATTAGGGGGACATAGAAGAGTGGTGTGGTTTATACATTTTTTTCATTTTCATATTTGTATACAACTGTAACTATGCCTTCAAAGGATTCAATGAATGGGAATAAATTATGTTCATTTGTTGGTTACATTATTATTTTGCATCCATTTTTTAAAAGATTACTGTCTCCTACATATCATATAAGCTCTACAGCAGCCAATACAAACAAAACAAGCAACCAATCAACCAGTTATAAGGGAACAACAAATATAAAGAGATTCTTGCGACAAACAATTCTGTTAAAGTTTGAGTCAAGGAATCTTGTCCTATGTTATAATATGATGTCTTTCTTATGCCCTCCTCAGACATTGATATGTAAATCAGCATATACTCATTCTGCTTCCTATTATTTTGTCAGTGTAGACGAGACAAATGTCACTATATGAGTATCAGCATTTTAGAAGGATTGGAGCGAAATAAGGTGAAAACAAGAGAATAGAGTATAAGGGCCTATTCTTTATTTATCTCTATAAGGTGCTTCAGCCATAGTTAAGGTGCTTTGGGCTATGGATGCTATTATTCTTGCATATGACGGACTACCAAAACTTATGGTACTCTTTTCATGAAAACCAACAACTAGTCATAAAGAAAAGCCAAAAAAAAAGTTTGAAAAACCAATAGCAGTGGCCAATGGAAATCTAGCCAATAACCATGACACTTAAAATTCAGCTTTCTGATTCTTTGAAAAATATACACACAAACTAGTCAGCAAGTTTTCTTTTTAGAATAGTCATACAATAATGTTATTTGTACATTATTCTGAGCACTGAATACAACACCTCTTTTACATAAATCTTCAGAAGTTTATCCATCCAGATATACGTATATTTCAATATTCACTCACACTCTCATTAATATATTATGTCCATACTATGTCTATACAATGGATATTATGTATGACAAAGCTATATAGGATCGTTTGATCCATATAGTCGACCCTATTTAATAGGACAAAACTTAGTCGTTATTGTTGTATGTCTAGACAACAAGGGTTTAAACAATATTTCTCAATGGTCATCATGCTGTATTACATGTTCCAAAATTTAAAACACTCCGGCAGTGTTGTTTCTGCTGAAGCAATCCAGGATTCTAAAGTTACTGACTATTAAACTACAGTGAGATCCTTTGTCTAAATATTAGAATGACTTTTCAGTTCTTCCACCGTCCATTTGGTACAAAGAAACTGAAAGATGCTATGTAATGTATGTCTATTTCGGTGGACCACAGAAAGTCTTTTTAAACCAGGGAAGTCATTGCTTTAAATTATGTAAAAAGCCACCATTCACCACACAGCAACCTAATTTCTTCAGCTCCCATGAAGAAATATTTGGTGTGCTGGGCTTGGACCACATTAAAGAACATAAAAAAGCAGTATATTCTATTCATGTAAAAGAAGGAACAGCCAAATGTAATAAACTACATAAATGAGGAGCTGTTTTGTTTCCTTCCTTTGTTATTCTTAAGATATTCAAAAGATGCTGCCGCTATTAATTGTACCAAACCTTTGCTTTTCGAGAGAGGAAGAAGAATCATGGGGTCTGAGAGCCATGTAAAAGAATTAAAGTAATCATTTGAAGCAACTAGTAGAACACCTTGAAAGTAATGCAGGTGCGGCAAAATTTGAAGGTCGTGCATTTAATATTATCAAAAGCAATCAAGGTATTCGGAAAAGTAACAATGTTAGTGTTGGTTGGGTTAGTCGTTGTTGAACTGCACTTTAGGAATTAAAATAATATTTCCGTGTTCAATGGGAGAAACACACTTAAGAACACATTTCAATTAAGAACTTCAAAGTGGAAGCATGCCAAAACATGGAAGCAAGGAAAAAAGGTCAGCCAAAACCGCTTAGATATATTATAAGAATTTAATTTATATGTACTAATATTGTCATCAAGTTATGTATAGCCATATCAACAAAAATAATTGCACATCCACTACTTAAAAAATCATCTAAATAAAATAATTTAATTCAATAGCCATCAATGATAAAAATTAAACCCATTATAATGTTAAATTGCTAAAAGTGTGGTTTCCGCTATCTTGCTGCGCCAGATTGCCTATGCATTCTAAAATCTTACAATTAGTAAAAACGTAATTTAAAATGGAAAATTGACGATACCTGATACTTTCTAACCAGTCCAGTTCGTAAAAAATAAAATAAAAACTATTCAGCAGTCAAGGAAAAATAAGCAAGTCAAACCATAGAATTGATAACATCTTTAGATCCCATTCTCTCGTGAGCCAGTGAGATTACATAATAATCAGCATTTCTTATAGAGTTAATGCTCATCTTAATCACTCACTTTACACTAATGCGTCATTTTAATAGCATAAATACATGCTTGTGTCCTAAACTAGGACTACAAAACTTTTCCAGTTCAACACAAGAAGCAAAAAGAATATTACAACAATTACTCTTCATGGCGCTGTGGATTTGAACGACCATTTATGGCTCCCTAAGCAATCTTGAGGCCTGACACCAAGCTCCACAAATGAAATCACACCTCACGTCTTCTCCATGCAACACATTAATCCAGAAGCAATCCTTTCTTACAAGAGAGAGAGAGATTTCTTTTTTTTTTTGTGTGGGGGGGGGGGGGGGGTGGTTGTCTCTTTCTCACGTGAAAATGGTAATAGATATTGACATAACAATATGTATATGATCACATCTGCTGCTTGTAGAAGAGGACATATGCCTGATCATGCAGCACCTTGTTGGCTCCAATAGCGAAAACAGATGCATCATCAAAGCGTACCCACTGACCATTGGGGTATAAGGCATCAGCTGTGTAGTGCCCCTTTGAAGGCTCCCTTCCATGGTGAGTAATTGTAGCAACTAGTTCATATCTTCGACCCTGCCAAACCATGAAAATCAATCAGCCCCGTGGTCTTCCCATTACCATTAAGATTCCAGAATACTAATCAAAATATCATTTTTCCCATTCAGTTAAAACTTTCTTTAAAAATTAAAAAAAAAAGCACCAGAAATTCAGTCATCCATCCATGTTCTTGTATTTCTAATGGGACCTCACACTTTCAGATCAGAAGTAGAAGTGGGGAGGACGAGCTCAAGGAGAGTCTCCCAGATGCGGTAATCATCAAATTGATGCATTACACATTATATTAAAAAAAAAAAGGGTTCCCTGAAAGTTGTAAAATTAAATAAAAGAAAGAATTGTGCCCGTAAATTCCATCAGAAAAAGAGAGAAATGCACCATTGAGAATAAAAATAGTTGCATTCTAGAAACCATAAAGAGTAGCAATCATGAAACATAAGGTGACTAACTAATTTATGTTCAAAACAAAGGGATTGGGACAGAAGTATATAGATACAAATTACAGCACCTCAGTAGATGGCGAAACAAGCAAGTCCCGACCCAATACCAGTTCGAGAGGAAAATGAACAGGCTTATGCAACTTAGTGCTTCCTTGGCTTCCATAACTAAAACGCATCAGGTGCAATATCATTATTTTTGGAAGTGTCTGTATCTGCACAGACTTTCTTGCAGTCACAATGCCAGCCTGAAAGAAATTTAAAATTGTTAATGGATTTTGTTAACATTTGCCAAAATATTAAGAAGTTAAAATATAAACTATAAAATGAAAGGTAAAAACCCTTAATATCTTGATAATCCAAAAGACATTTAATGGTTTCTTCTTTCAAGTAATTACAGCAAGTTGTTGAAGGGAAGCTTCTTAACATGTAGCAACCCTAATATTTTAATAGCAATAGAACAAAGTCTCTTATCAAATATTGAAGATGACCCCAAAGGCCATCATTACCTAGCACAAAGGATAACTTAAGACAGATGGGTCAGCAGAGAAAATAAATTAATGGCTAAGATGAAGACTTGCTATGCTGTCAGTTCATATATATGAAGACCAGCTCCTTGGCCTCAATTAAACAGCCTTGCAGATCAAGAATTCTGAAAAAAACTCTTGCCATAACCTCCAATCCTCATGAAGGTTGTTCATATGTCAAACAATCAAAGTATGATAATGTTAACAATATCTATTACATTTAAAAGGGTTAAATACCTTCCCAGTGAATGAAGTTCGGTACCCTTCAAGAGTTTCTGGTGCAGGAAACAAGTGAAGTGCATCCTCAATAGTGTGAACAGCATCAGGATAAATGTCAAGATGGAGCAACAGATACGGTTGAACAGTGGCAGAGGCTCTATTCCCTGCTTGCCAGAAAAAAATAATAAATGATGATAATAGCTATAATGTATTATTTTATATACTTATTTTTAAGTCTCTATTTACCCTTTCAAGCAGTAATAATTACCAACAATGGTGGGAAGGTGGATTGTAGCAAGAGCAAAAAGCAGAAAAGAAAGTAAAAGTAGAAACACAACTATACACTGTACAACATAATGGAACAGAAAGACCAGGTGAAGTTCCACAAAATCTCAATGGACATGACAGTTTGAAACAAAAATTAATTCCTTCACTAAGCATACAATAAAGTTTTATTTGTTACCTTTAGCTCTAACTAAACTTCTTAGTTGTCCTCCAAAAATACCACTTAATTCTGATGGAACAAAGCTTTGAGTCCTTGTCACAGCAGACTTATTCTTTGGCCCCACTGTTTCCCATTCATCATCTTCTGCAGAAGAAACTAGAGATGATTTGCTACCACTAAGACCAGACTGTCCGTCGAGCTTCAGCAATTCATCATGCATTTGATCCATTACAAAGCTCAAGAATTCCTGAGCATCTTCCTGCCTGAACATGACCCGGCACGAAGAATATCATAAAATTGCAGTTTTATATTACATAACCAATTAAATCATACTTGAGCATATAATTGCATTGCACACTTCCAAATTACCAAATAACTTGCTGAATCTGGTAAAAAAAAAAAATCTAGGACACAGTAAACACAATAAGGAGGTGGAGAATGATTGAGACAAAAGCTTCTAAAGATTGTATATATATCTAAATGTATATCCATCAGATTTTATCTTAAAGATAATGTCTAGTCATTGAATCTCTCCCAGTAAAATAAATTAGAAACAATTCAAACACGTCCCTCTAATGATCTCACAGATATTACTAATAAAGCCACTTCTCAATTTCTATGATAGAGAAACTGACATACGACTACAGCTTAAAATGGTTGGTGCAAATAGACCAACCAGCATGGATATGGCCCTTTATGACAGACCAGGTACATGCCTAATTGTCAGCAATAAATTCGGATCAACTAAAGAATTGGTTAGGGAATAATTTAATTTGGACTTTTCCTGGGATTAGAAGGCGGGAGTAACATAACCAAAAAAATAAAAACCAAATTCTCACCAACCTTGGTCTTCCTGACATGCTATTTGGCACGTCCGGTGTAAAATTATTAAGAACACCTTCAAACATAACTGGGCGGAAAGGCCTTCCAGTCTCAAAAGAATTTGTATCTTTCTTCTTTAAGTTGGTTGTGCTTGGCACGTCAAATTGAGTTACAAACTCAGCAAATGCAGTCAATGTCGGATAACCAACCTATAAATTGAAAAGTAATAAGCATGCAATCATATCAGCTCAATAAAAAAAATTTTCCCTTCAGTTACAAGAGAAATCTAATAGTATGCACGGAATGACATAATAATCAGCATGTTTGGTTAAAGATTGATTCTAACACCAACCGGCATTCATTGGAACGAAGACCATACTTCCTTTTGTTAAAATTACATCGGGAAGTATGTTAAAGCAGACACAATATCAGTTCAGTAACATAAATATCAAACATCTTTTTATTTCAGCTGTTACATCTTTATTCCTTTAATGCCGTGCAACTCAAAAGTTAAGCTAAAACCTTAAGAAAGCAGTATTAGTTGATATGCAGGATGCAGCAGCAGACAAACCAACCTTAGGAATGCTGCGAGTTCTTAACTCCTGCAAAAGCTGAACAAAAGGAGAACAAGACAAGAGAGCCTGCACGGTTGCATTAAGAAAGCATAGATTCCCTGAGTTAATTAGGCCCCGAGGCAGTAGGTCCTTAACGTGTGTAACAACATGGCCATTAGGTGCCTTTTTGGAATCTTGATTAGATAATTTTGACGAGGAATCATCACCACTGCCAATTTTCCAAACATTTTTCAGGCTTACAGCCTCAGGAGCATCTAGGCTCAAATTCGTAAACTGGTTCAAAGGACCATCATCTTCAAGCGATGAGGCAGGATCCACATTATCTTCTTTAACTTCGTTTACACTAAGAGTACTCGAGGGACTGACGGAGCGATTGGCAATGCTGCCATTCTCCTTTATAATACCTGATGCTCCAGGTAAATTACCACTGACACTGCTTACTCCATTGCATTTCTGAGAATAAGAGGGAGGAGCACTATCTGGTGCTCTTTGTGAATTAAGCTGATTACTTGATTCAACGGTAGCAGCATTCACAGAACCAAATTGCAGCTGATTCTTCGCGATGGGTTTTTCATTCCTAACTGAACCAGAAGACTGCTTTAGCAGCAATGACCTGGTTTCATCTTCGGTAAAAGATCCAAATAGAAGCACCTAAGAAGCAAGAACCAAACAAATTAAAAGTAGCACACTCCCAACACTCTAGAACAAATTTAAAAGGAAAGGAACGTGAACCATGACACTTTTGTCCTAGTATTTCCGTAATAACAAAAGATTAGTACCATTGATACATCACTGAATTGTTTCTGCATTCATCACAACCATTATAAACCTCAAATTCACCATTGAGATAACTTCAAAAAAAATAACAACCTCAAATTAAAGGAATATTAAACAATCAAAACATAAAGTGCAAACCTTTTTCATCATTAACTGTACCCAAAAAAAAAATCAATGGAAAAGGGGATAAAAAACACCTAATTGTTAAAAAAAAAATCACTTTTTTACGCAATTGAAGCAATTCCCACCACCAAACATATCAATTCCCAATTTTAATCACAACAAGCACTCGCTTCATCTCACAGAACAAACCAAAGAGGAACCAAAACCCAACATCGGAAACTACTAAAACTCCAACTCTAGAACGAATACAGCAATAACCCCAACCTTAGAATTACTCATGTTGCTCACGCGATCCAAACTGCTGACCCAAAATAGTATGATTGAATGTTAATTTGGCAATGTAAGAGAAAAAGGGAAAAGGGTTTGTAGTGGGTATAAAGAAAGGGTGGAGATCAAAAAGTAGGGTTTTTGGGGACCCTGAAGGAGGAACAGAGGTGTTGGTGATTGAAGACATGTAATGGGAAAACAATGCAATTGGAGAACAGAGAAGGAAGAACAAGAAGAAGAGGAAGAAGAGAGAGAGCATTTAACAAAGGAACCCTCCTCCCCAATTCAGCCTTCGTTGTTCCACGACGGTGCATCGACAAGAAAACGCAGCAGATTAAGATAAAAGGGGCTTTGAATTTTGATTTTGATGAGACAGTATTAGGGTTAGGGTTGCGAGAGAGAGCAGTCACTGCCTTCTTTCTTCTGCTTGCGTCGAAGGTGGTGCTAGAGTCTGGGTGTATGTAACTTGACTCCGATCAAATACTATAAAACTAATTATTTATAAAAATATAATTTTAAAATAATATAATTTGTTGTTTTAACGAATGAGGACGAGGCCTGTGCCTATCTGTCCATCTATCTATCTATTTATTTATTTTGGGGATTTAACCTAATTGAACTATATTTTGATATTGCAAATCAGACATAATATCTTCCTGTGTTTCATTTTGATATTTTTCTCACTGTAATAATACTCATTATCAGTGGTTGAGCCTATAGTCTAATAATTATAGTCATCTTCTACATTTTTTGAGTGGAAGGTCTCATATTCAAATTTCACCATCTCCTATCCTCTAATCCCTAAAAAGAATTCCTAACTATAATGTCTTCGATAAGAAAAAAATACCAATCATTATTTCTCTATTAAGCAATGGAAATATATTGGCTCTTTTTAATACTTATTAGAGGTTGCTCCAAACAAAAATTCCTATTATAGGTTGAAAATACAATACTCTCATGTCTCCTTCTAAATTTTTGTTTGAGTTTAATTTTAATATATTGATAATATAAAATTATTTTACACTGCTATCTAATTAAAATTTATTATTGGATGATTATGATAAATAATGGGTTAAATATGTAAAAAATTCCACATTATCAATGGATGAAAATTAATTTCTTTTTTTTTATTTTATGTTGAGAACTTGGGATTCACATGATTGAGGCAAGATGAGTGAGGTGTTTGGTTGCTTGTTAGCCTTTGTTTGGAAGATTTAAAATGAAAAGAATGATTGCTAATGGCAAGGAATGATCATCAATGGTGATCCTTCTCAAAACTTCTAATTTGGAGGGCCAAGAAGTTTGTTCAATTTATTGGGAAAAATGATTCTTCATGTTTTTCTATTGTCATTCGTTGTCTTCCCAATTTTGAACACCCAAACACATATTTTGTTTGAGTATGTTTGTGAGTTTTATTTTTTAGGGAAAATAAAGAGTTTATATGGTAAGATTTTAAAATTCTACACTACAACTCTTTCCTTTTCTTAAAATTTAAAAATTTTATCGTACAAATCCTCCCTTTCACTATCCTCTCAAAAATTTAAATCACAAATATACCTTTAGGGTATGTTTGTGAATTTGAGTTTTTGAGGGAAAATGAGAGAATGAGAGAATTTGTAATATGATTTTACATTATAAATCTTTCTCTCCCCTTCATTTTCCTTCAAAATCCAGACTCATAAACATATCCTTAATGTCCTTCACTTTTCTTCCCACTCTTCCATTTTCCAAACACACCCTAGAGTCTTTAGGAGGGACATTTAATCTATTATTTGTGAATGACATCATTTTCCTTACTAAGGTAGAGTACCATAGCTCAAGCCAAGATTTTGCCAAAGTTTTGTAAAGCTTATGGCTTTAAAATCAATTTAAAAAAATCAAGGGTCATTTTCTCTCCTTATGTGCCAATGGAGTAAAAATGGGAGAATTGTTAATATCAAAGGCATTCCTTCAAGGCAAACATGGGGAAATATTTGGTTTTTCGTATAATTATAGGTTGGAGAGAGCTAATTTCCATCCGATCATTGAGAATTTGAACTAAACATCGTAGAAGGGAAAATTCTAGACAAATTAGAAAAAGTTTCTATAGTTAATTCGATTCTAACCACTTAGTCAAGCGACATCATGTAAAATTATTGGCTTTCGACTTCCTTATACAATGAAATAGACCAAAAAAAAGTGAAATGCTTTGTTTGGGGTGGAGATGGCATGAATTTGGTAAATTGAGATAAAATCACCTTGTCAGAGAAATCATGTTACACGCATGGCACAGGTATGCCTATATATATAAATTTTATATGATAAAAACTAAAATTTCATATGATAAATAATTAGAAAACATACCAACTTCAACATACAATAAGTTTAAAGTGTTCAATACAACATTTCCAAAGAAATAAAAAATACAATACTTAATACATTGTCCAAAGCAAGCATACAACAATCATTTAATCATAATTTTAAAACCAATTTTATTACATATTTACCGAATATTTGTAGAAATTTTAATTTATAAATAACAAATATTCTAAAATTTCTATTATTTACCATTGATCCAATTCTTAATATGATATATGATAAATAAATATTATAATTTAGATTAGGTGTCATAATTACCTGAAATATTAGAGGTTGATGAGTCTATGGCAGTCTGTTTCCTTTTATTTGTGAGAGAAAACAACCAAAAGGGAGAATACTTCACCTATCACCATTGTAATCCCAATACATGTTCTGTTTCAATAGGGCAACAGTCACACTGAAGTGGTTAGGAGCAGGGGTCTCTTTAGTTAGTAACAGAATGCGCCAAACCTACCTATTATGGCTTAGCTCATTTTCAATAATCATAACATATCTACTGTCAACAAAACTTAACATAGTTAAGTCCAATAACAAAAATTAATCATAAAATTAACTAAACAATATAATCAAATATTTTAATATCTAATTAATCTAAAACCAAATTAAAACTATAATAATATATCATTTATGTGAATCCACACATATATAATATCCAGCAATATTAATATTATGGGTGTTTTTTTATTAAGAACAATTTATATATTATTTTATTGAACAACACTATTATGGCTTCCCAGAAATCCATAACAATACCAACCAGGTTATTTTTTTGTGTGTTGGACAGAAGGGAGTTATTTATCTTTTTATTTATTTTGTCTTAGAAGAGTGTTATCTTTTGTTGGTCATGAGAAGAGTGTTATCGGTTAAACGAGTTTCAAGCCTGCAGTAGCCCAATGTACGTTTTTCTTTAACAAAAAAACCCAAAGGCTGATGTTAGATGATGTTCCAAGCGTGCGACGAAAAAAAAACAAAAAAACAAAAAAGCCTGTGACAACTTTGTTATTTTTTATTTTCGATAAATCACATCCTGTTTGGATAGCATACATTTTCACATTAGCAAACATTGTTGTGACTTGCCATTTCACTTTTAATGGATGTGTTTTAGGTTTTAGAAAAATGATATTAGTCGAAATGAAAAATACTAATTTTTACTTTTTAATCTAGCATCAATTTCTCCAAACTTACTTTTCTAACATGTTTTCTAAACATAAATCAATTTTTTTAAAACCACTTATTTTAAAATCAATTCCTTCAATATCAATTATTCTAAAAGTAATTCTATCAAAATCTAAATCAAACAAACCCTCAATAGTTTGTTGACCAAAAGCTGAAAATTATACAGCTAGTAAAAAAAACCAAGAAAATAACGCGGACAAAAAAAGGTTTAATTATTTACCAAAGAAATGGTTTTAATTTAATTCATTTTCTTAATTTAATTCATGTTTGTGCGTTGCATTTTGTCATGGAAAATTCAATAGAAAATAAGTCCCACAAGTCAAAGACTTTACATTGTCCTTATTAATCGAACTAAGGTTTTTAAGTTGACCCAACTTAATCATTAAAATGGTGAATTGACTTGTAAAAAAATTGGACTAACATGAAAGTGGATTGATTTGGCCAAATGACCCATTAGTTAAATGGTTTCGGATCGGGTTGGGGCTGGTTGGCCTAATCTCTTAGTACATTAAAAAAGCTCCCTATTTGTCGCAACCGGGATCGCGACGGGGACGGCGAGAAAAATGAATTTGAAGTTTAAAATTGGAGTCGCCACCAAATTTTTATTTAATTGGAAAAAATTATGGAAAAACCCATTTAATTCAATAAAAATGATCTTTGAAACCAAATTTGAATTCGGGAGTCGGTTATGATTAGGGAAGGGTAGGGATTTAATCCTACAGCACCCCTAATACACCCGTCTTTAGACGGTACCTTAATTAATTGTGCAAATTATTAATAACCTTTCAAAATATTTATTTACACTTTTATTTTAAGAAAATTATAAAAGAAAATCTTTTTAGAATAAGAAAATTTTGGAGTACCAAACTGTCGCAGCTCAGGTATCCGTAATATTGAGTTAACAAGCCGTCACGGCTAAATTAATCTCTTTATTTAAAATAAAATATATACACTTCAATGATTAATTTAAATTAAGATAATAAAGAAAGAGGAGGATAATAATAATAAAAAATAAATATTTACAATAATAATAACAATAATGAACAAAAATATTTACATACAAAACAAAATAAAATAATATCATAAATCTTGAAAATTTGAAACCTCAAACTGTCACAACTTAGATGTCCAAAATATTCAGTTAACAAACCGTCTCGGCTAAATTAACTTCTTTATTCGAAATAAAATATATATAATAAATAATTGGTTAATTTAAAATTTAAAGAATAAAAAGATATTAAAGAAATATTTACAAGTAATACGAATTATAAAAATCTAATTTTTATTTGAAAATTTAAAATATCAAGTCACATGACTCGAGATATTTAAATGAGTTAATAAGCCGTCACGGCTAAATTAACATCCTCATTTAAAATAATTTAGTTATTAGCTGAAATTGAAATAACACATAATAATAAAAGACAATAAATATTTATAAATAAACAGAAATAATAATAAATATTTACAAATCAAAAATGAAATAACATAAAATAACATAATAAAATATAATTTTGACTTGACAGGAATCACCTGCTCCTACGTATCCTCTAGTGCTATGAGGAATTCAAAGTCACGTAGTTCTTTAGAAAATTATTATGTGTTGGATGGATTTTAATTAAAAGAGAAAATAAAATTGCGTTGATTAATTTTAATTTTGAAAATGATTTTTGATTGATAAAGGATTTAAAAGGACATCTGTTTTGCACTAGATTCAAGATAGCATTAAACTACTCAGTAAACTCTTACGATTCAAAATTATGAAGGGAGCACCGACTCCTTAGTCACAATCATTGAATGTTGCAAGGATTAAAAATTATCTTTTAGATTTTTATTTTTTTTGTTTTATTTTTTTTTATTTATCATACTTAGCATTTTTAAAAAAAAAACTTTATCAAAAAAATCCAACTGAATGCAATGACCCAAGGAAACTAAACTAAACACCATGATTCTTAACAAATTTAGAACAAAACTTTGAAGGGACTAAACAAAACCCACTGTCCTAAAAAGTTTAGACCCTAGGACCAAAAAAGAATTAACAAAAAAACAAAAAAACAACAACGTAGACCAAATGCAAACCAACGTAACAAGACCAATGAGACTTTAACCAAATAAAAATGAAATATCTAAAACCTGTATAGATCTAAAAAAAAAAGCAAACCAAACACCCTAAACCCATAAACTAAACAAAATAAAGTAATTAAATTCCTAGAAGCCCCAAATTAAAAGAACCCTATACGTACCAGAAGAAAAAAAAAATCAAAACTCCAAGGCCCAAAAACCAAATTCACTCAGCAATTCTGACTCAAATGGAAAAAAGTAACTTAACAACGAAAAAAAAAGGAACGCTGACACAAACTTCCCTCATGGTTTCCTTTCCTCACGGACCCAAGTGACTCTAAAAATTTGACCCAGAACAAGACCTAACTTTACTCCTAGTTGCAACATGAAATGGCATCAAAGCAAAGGTAACAAAGGTGCAAGGGAGGCAGCGCATAAGGGCTACCAGGAGGGTCTTGGTTCGTGGCTCTCAAAGCGACACGACGAGTTGAGCGAGCGAGGAGAGAGAAACCGGTGATGATGTGCCGGCGGGACGGCGGAGATCTTGGCCAGCGGCAAAGGTGGTTGGTGTGCTTCTTGCGGTGGCAGCGAGCGAAGAAATTTGGTGGCGCGATCTCGGGGGCCGTGGCGTCGCGGAATGGCGGTCAAGCGGTTTTGCGGGACTCGTGGCGGAGAGAAGGGAGGTTCGCGCGACCTGGCGATGGTCTTTGGTGGCGTTTCAAGCAGAGGTTTAGTTCCCTTTCTCTCTTGGTTTTTATTTTCGGTCTTGGCTTGTAAGAATTGATGATGAATTTGATATGAAGATGGTGGTTTGTGTGTAATTGTGATGATGGGGTTGTTTTTGGTTGAAATGATAATGGTAGAGATTGTATGATGATGGTGATTATTGGGTTGTGGAGGTTGTATGATAGTGATGATAGGATTGGATCCGAATGGTAACAAGATGGAGAAGGTTGCGATTACTGAGCTCTCTTCCTCTCT
Organism: Dalbergia cultrata; assembly: GCA_031216105.1. Lineage (NCBI taxonomy): Eukaryota > Viridiplantae > Streptophyta > Magnoliopsida > Fabales > Fabaceae > Dalbergia > Dalbergia cultrata. Next base: position 7,867,250 of record CM062345.1, read on the forward strand.
GTGATTGGTTTACGAAAAAAAATCTCTAGTTCTGAAAGCACAAAAACTTTATATATCGGCCCCAAATGTAATACAATGCCCTTTATGTCTCTGCTGGTTCTCTGCTAAATATTTCACTTTCGAATATCCCCCCCCTCAATCCTCTCTGTTATCACTCCCTTATTGCATCTCTCCCCCTCTTTGTTAAAAAATGAAAAAAAACCCCCTTAAAATGATCGCATTCCCTTCTTTTTAAACTGAAAATAATACCCTCTGATCAATTCTTCGTTCAGCCATATTATAGGTTGGCTATCTAGCTCCTCACCGAAAGGAGTTCTGGCACATTGCGAAGAATTTGAGCAGAACATCATCATTGTCTTCCTTTTCCTTTTTTATTTTTCTAATCATGTTGTTGCTTCACGTGGAGAGTCACAGAACCACATCCCGTGACTTTCCTTTATTATTTTTTGTTTCATTTTTTTATTTTTATTATTATATTGGGCTGTGCTTCCCTTTTTTTTTATTTTTTATTACTCAACTAAATAGAAATGGACCAGAGTGAATGGGTGGACCAAAAACCCTCCCTTTTTTTTTTTTTTAATGCAGATGATACAAAAATGTAAAACGATAATAACTGAAACTTAAACAAAAATTAAGTTTTGGATTAAACACAACTGAATTATCTATAAACAATATTTGAAATGGTTTGTAATTTCACTTAACAAAATAAAATTGCCACATGAGTCTATAAAGGGACTAAATTTTGAAAACATGCTAATTTTGAATTTTTTATCTTATAAGCCGCATAAAATCGGGTGTTCACACTATTATATGTGAGACAAAAATATATCGCATTAGGATTGAATTTGAATTTAATTTAATATTGATTTTGTATTTTTTTTTTCTATTTCATAGGTAAATGTATTTTTATTTTCTCTGTTTTATATATTTTTGGCACTTTTTTCTGTGGAATTTCATGTTTTATTTTATTAGTTTTAAATATTTAGTTTTGAAAAAAAAAATTGTGAACCATCCCTTTCAATTTACTAACTCATGGGTTAGGTCGGATTGACATTTTCTTACTCATCATAGAATTGAGTAAAATCGGTCCTTATCTTTCTAACCCAACCCTATGACCCAACCCTATGGTAGCCTCACCTAGCGGCTATAGCTGACAATTTGTACAGGTTACTACGACCTTAAGCACTTTGATGATATTCTTATCCGATATTAATATTTATATAATTACACGCAAACTTTTAGCATACTTTTATGTATATTTTTTAAGATACTTGTTTTTCTAAGTTTCGTGCTTATAAATTTAAAATAGATATTTAAATTGCGCCTATATCAATTACCTTTTTCGAATCATATTATAATTTTTTGTAATATATATCATACTCCTCCGAATATTTACAAAAAGTGATAAATATTTATTCTTAGCAAACAAGAGGAAGGAGGAGGAAATACATAAGAATCATTTTGTCACTAACAAATCATGCAAAAAGAAACCTTCCCATTGCTCGTTGCAGGCATAGAACCCTATAAAAAGTTTGTAGTGCCATAGAGCATGTCAGCGAACTACCAAAAAGAAAACAATTAAATACAATTATATTTTTATTTTATTTTGTTTCCACACATTATATTTTTTAAGGACCCTGAACGTCTGATAGAGGCACAGCGTCTCTTTTTGTGGAAATATCACACAATCTTAACTCATGCATAAAATTCACTATGTGTGCGTATGTTACGTCTCATGTCATGAATAGGATGAACTACTAACCTCTGCAAAAATGATGATAAGTTTCTTTTTTTTGCTTTTTTTAAAACAAATGTGCACCAATCATTTCTGCTTTTGTAATTTGCTCTGCAGAGAGTGATAACCATGTTTCAGATAATTTTATGATGACACATTATTGATTTCAGTTGTCATCAAAAGAAAAGCCTTCGAGTTTATCAACAAAACGACAAATCCATGAGGATTGAGGAATGACAGTCCCTTAATTAGAGGTTGCCTTGAGTGGAGACTAGATTAAAAAAAGGATTGGCATATATCCTTACATTTTTTATCAAATTGAATTTTTTTAATAGTTAATTTGATATTCACCTAATAATCAATAATATTATTAATGAGAACCATGAGCTAGTGTACTGAGAGTTTATCTTGTCTCTTAAATATATGATCAGGGATTCGATCCTCACTTATAGAAATTAAGCATATTTCGTGGTCAACTGTTTACTTTTTTAGAAGAGCTCCTGAGGTGAGGGGATTTGTCACTGCTACGGGCGATATATACCCTGATTTTGATTAAAAAAATAATATTGTTAATGACGTGGAAATATCAGGTGTACTTACTGCTTAATTAGTAGATTTGGCATAGGAAATTAGAAATTAAGGGGCTTCATATCAGTGTATTTATGGCCTAGTTGTGGCACATGTTATACTTAGATAAATGATATTTCAACACCCAGAAGTAATTGTTCATCTGGGATACTCAATCCATTATTATTGGATATAATGATAATTTTTATTTTTTTCAATAATTTATCATATTCAATAATAATAAAATAAATATTTCAATTGAATATTTTTTAAATATTAAAATAATAATGCTACTTACCTGCGGGAGTCTAGGAATCCCAGTGGGAAACCGCTTTTGTCTTTCACTATTAAATATCATTCAAGTTCTGTGCCAACCACGCAATTTCATTTTCATTCAGCATTTATATTGTCTGTTACTGTATAGTCATCTCTATTGTTTGATTTGAAATATGGTTTCCCTAGAAAGTTCAATTGCACCGTGAGAGTTTGTTCCTGATAGACAACGCTAACAAAACCAGCTTGACTAGTCTATTTTACAGCAGACAAGCATCTTTTTTCATCAGCATGAAGAGTCGATTTTAAGTAAATCCCAGCGTGACAGATTCAACCGTTTTGATTTTCTACCGGCAGACCACACACTATTCACAGTATTCGTTCAAGCTCTGACATTTAGACCAAAAGCCGTATATAGTTAATGTCTTAATGGTGATAATAATATGTTAGACCTGGCAATTACCATTATAGAGTCAATAATCTCCTCTAGTGTTAGTTGAAAGATTCAAACCCATAATCTCACTATGGTACCACTTGTTTGTTCAAGTATTTTATTACTATATCAAAAATTATAGCTATTAATAAGGGTGTAAAATTTTTCAAGACTTTATTAAGTTTGAGGGACTTCACCCATTATAAGTGCATGGGCTAGAGTGTTAAATCTATTAAATCCTAAATGTGACACTAGATTAATAAAGCCAACATGATATAACTTAATTTTCTTAAAATTTAACATAACCACAATTAATATAACAAATAAAGTATGACACGGGTGGTCATGTAGTTAGTCCATATTCTTTCACAATGACATGGATTTGACTCTTGTCGATTGTTATGAGGTATCCTGTCACCGGTGCTAAATGACTAAACTGACCAAAACTTTTGTTAATAATAATAAAAAAAAGTAACCACATCCAATATAAGGTGTAACATTCACTATAGGTGCTATAAATCGAAACATTAAGCACATCTAAAAGTGACCCGAATGAAAAGAAGTCAACAATTTCAGACTTTTATAAAAAGAAAAGATGGGATGAGAATGTATCATGCCAATTGCTCTTTTTGGTACTTTTACAACTGTCTTCACCCCTTATGATCCAAATATTGTTTGTTTTCTTCCTCTACATTCTCTACCCTTTGCACATTAGGTGTCTCCAGTGCCCACGCTCTTCAATTATGCACTTCCCCACCTCTTCCTACGCCTGCCTGCAGCAATGTCTCCCAATACTTGTGTATAACAATTGTGACACTTCGTTTAAATAATGTCAATCGTACATATTCATATGTTCATATCTGTGTAGCTGATGTGACTGCTCTGCCTGCACAACATAGCTGCCTCTGCAGGAAGTAACAAGTGTATAAATGTACTCTATAATAATACAAGTTTCTCATTACTTATAAAAGGGGAATGAGACTTAATGGCCAATGGTATATTTACCGTATGATATGACAAGTGGCGCAAGCAAATAGTGTTCTATTTATATTTTTCTACTATGAGTTAGTGTTGGAATTGATATAAATACCTAATTAAAGATTGTCATCGATGATCTTCGATTTTAAAAATATTTAGAAAGAATTTAAAAAAATTTAAAATTTATTAAAATTTTATTTAGAATTGAAAATTATTAATTATTAGGATTGAGGTCGAATTTAGTTTGTGTAGACTATTATAAATAATAGTTTTGAGAATTATTTAAATATGTGAGAAAAATATAATTGAGAAAGTAAAAAATAGAGAGTGGAGAGAAAGTGGGTGATGATGAGGATGACACAAATGATGAAGAGGAAATTGATGAGATAATGTGATGAAATGTTTATAACTTTTACTAGAAAAATTGCATTGATAAAGGGTTTGCAATTTTTTTTATAAAAGTTGTCTTGATAAAGGATTTGTAATTTTTACAAAAAAAGTTGCTTTGATAAAGGGTTTGCAGCTTTTACTAGGAAAGTTGCTTTGATGGTGATATTTTTGTAAGTAGCGGTTGTGCAAGTGGTGAGGATAGCTTATGTCAAAAGTCTTCATGGCAATGTTATGCTAGGCAATATGTTCCGTGAATAGCGATAGATTTGTTTGAGATTTGTTGAGATTGGTGATTATATTCCTCATTACATTAGTGAATTGATTTGTGAGATCGTGGATGGAGGTAGTGAAGGTCGAACCACATTAATTTTATTGTATTCCTTTATGTTATTAATATGATTGATTTATATTGAGTAGAAATTATTTTCCACCCGTTAGTAATTGCTAGCCATACGTATACCGCAGAAGATATGCATATATCCTGAGTCATGACCCTCTATCCACAAATTGACCAAGCACATGAATGTAAGGCTGTTGTAGCTTGCTAAGTTGCTATGTTTGCTATATCAAAGTTGATAAATGTTTAAACATCCACATGGACATTTAGTGAACGTGCATAAAAAGGTGTAGATTTGAGTTATGTAAATGTTAAATATGATATTAGATTATAGTGGACAATAAATAATTTAACATTGAAGTTTATACTTATTTGTATACTATTAATCATATGCAAATTTTGGTGTTTATATCACTATGTTAAAATTGTAGATCTATTCAAAGATTATATTAGAGACTTAGAGTTCAGTGAAGGATAGTGCTGTCATTTCAAACCCAACAGATACATTAACATGCTACAGTTAGACAGATGAAGAGAAAATAAAAATTAGAGGACCCATGAAGCCAAGAGAGATTGCACTCTCTATTCATTCAGAGGCTGTCTCTCTCCCCTAGTGAATACAAAGTGTCTCTGCTATTATCCTGTGCAATGCTTGCCTCTTGGAGGCCCCACATTTGGGAGAGAGGGAACTCATGATGAAGATTTAGGAAGATGAGAAAATGTGCATGATTGCTAGTTGCACCCCACACACATGAAAATCATATCCACTTCACCACACGAGAGCTTTTTGAGTGCTTGGAAATTCCTGCTCCGGAAGAGGAAAGGGTCCTTTTGATATCTGTGCACACACATTTCACTGATGAAATCTACTATCTATCCAAAGTTCCAAACTCTTCTTCTTGGTTTGAGTTAACTGATATTATAAAGAATGTTTTCTGGTTTCAAGGCCTGAATTTAATGACATGACTGATCTTGTTCCAAAGCACTAGGCTCTCAAACGGTGGCTCTTGTCCTTTCTAATAGAAGTTAAGGGAATTTCATAAAATGGGTAAGTAATTAACTTGGATCTCACTCCAAATCTGCATAGCATTCATCAATATTATTATTAGCATTTGTTTTCAAACTACCTTGACTTGTGTGCATTCAATGTTTATAATTTACTCTGAAATCAAGGTTCTGATTCATGTGCATTTATTTTTATATTTTTGGCCTTTTTTATGACTGCTTGTGCAAATAAGAAGCTTACTCTTATGACAGGTTCTGCTAATTGTTCATTCTTTTTTGGACAAGTCTAATGTTTTGAGTTTGTACAATTCCATCACTTTATTGCCAACTCTCCAACCAATTGTACCTTTTCACTCATCATGATGTGAGAGGTTTAGATTTAGATACCCCAAAACAAAGCTATCATCAATTATCATCTCTATAAGAGGATGCTTATGGGAGAATTTTCAGATCACAGGCAGTCAAGTTGACCAATGTGATATTGTTAAATGCCCATGAAGAAGAGCTGGTTCAACCTTGTGAAGAGGCTCTTTATATGGGACTCACATTCCACCACGCAAGAGAAGAAGGTAAAATTATCTTGAAATTTCTGCATTATTTTTTTTAAGACGAACTGTGTTGAGTTAGATTGTGTTTCTAATGAAATAGAAACTTCTATGCAGAAGGAGAAGAGAAGGAAATGGGTATTTGGAAGGATAAAAACCAAGAGATTGCCTTCCATTGCAGCCCCACCACCACCACCACCATCAAAAGAAACAACAAAACTGAGTGACGCAGAGGAAGAACAGAGCAAGCATGCTTTGACAGTGGCTATTGCCTCAGCTGCTGCTGAGGTTGTTTTGATCACTGGGGTTCCACATAAACCAGAAGAATATCAAACTTCAAAAGCCAGGAATGGTGGTGATCCTCAATACGCATACCAGTGCCAGAGGAACATCAAAGAATTTGCAGCCATCAAAATTCAAACTGCCTTTCGGGGTTACCTAGTGAGTTGATCCAAGCTTTTCTGTATGATTTGTTTCCCCCAAGATTCTCTTTTTACCTGCCATAATATTTTTACCTTAATTGCAAAATTGCACACTGATGGGTTGAGGTTAATTTTGATAGAACATACTATAACTAATGTGAGTCATTGATAGACAAACTGAATTTGTACTAAGTTTAACTAGCTGAAACTTGCAACGAGTTCAGCAACTACTAAGAAGGGCACCCAGTGTATGAGATTTCCGCTAGTGGCGTCTAGGGAAGGTAGATGAAGGCAGTCTTTCCCCATAAGCAGAAAGGCCGTTTTCCAAATTTTAAACCCGGTAGCAACCTTGCCATAGTGCAATTCAGAAACTATGTCTAGTTTACAATATTTCTCTTAACATTTGGTGATTTGTCAAATTCAACTCCAAAGAGGGTAAAAGAAACAATGAAAATCGAGAAAAAAAAAGAAGAGAAATTAGCGGTAGGAATTGATTAAGTGGAAGAAACCACAATCACCTTACTAATTTCTTACTCATTTTTCTGTCCTCATTCACTGACTGATTAGGATATAACAGGCTAGGAAGGCTTTGAGAGCATTGAAGGGAATAGTGAAGCTTCAAGCTATAATTCGTGGCAGAGCAGTAAGGCGCCAAGCCATGAGTACCTTGAAGCGCTTGCAGTCCATTGTAAGTATCCAGTCACAGGTCTGTGCAAGGAGGCTCAAAATGGCTGAAGGCGAATGGGATTGCACTGATAATGAAGAGATGCAAGATTCCAAAGACAAGATAATAAGGGTGGGCACAAGAAGTTACAACATATCACTATTAGCCTTCTATCACATTGCTAACACCAAGTTCCACTACCATAGAAACTCACCTTATGCATTCTATCATGGAAGCTTTATCAATTATATTTTAGTTGTTATCCTTGTGCAAATCTAGAACTTGAAACATGGTTTTCATATTTTCAGATGGACTCAAACAGTGAAAGAAAGTGGGATGAAGGCACCTTATTGAAGGAAGAGGTATATACCTCTTGTATTAGCAAGAAGGAAGCTGTTCTTGAGAGAGAAAGAATAAAATACTCATTCAATCATAGAGTAAGCTCAGATAGCTATTTAATTTATTTTTGCTTTGTCCTTGTGCATGTTAAGGGTGAATTTGGCTTCATAAACCAGTTTTTAGTTTTTATTTTCTATTTTCATGTTCCTGAATCTTGTGAAGGAAATATCAAAAATTGAGAAAACTGTAAGATCCAGTTTTCAATTTTCATTTCTAGTTTTTCGTATTTTCTTTCACAAAATCCTAAAATAGAAAAATCGAAAATAAAAATTAAAAACTATCTTTTGAAACTAAATGCACCCTAAGGTTCTCAAAACTAAGTCAATGAAACCCCTCAGAGATCAGCAGAATCAGAAAGAAGCAAAGTGAATGGAAGATGGAGGTACTGGATGGAGCAGTGGGTGGACACACAACTTTCTAAAAGCAAAGATCTTGAAGATTTAGACTCAGTTTTCCACTCACTTTCTAGAGGTGGTGGTGAGGAACATGGATTAAGACAACTTAAGCTGAGAAATATGCACAACAGACAAAGTCCAGTTGAAGGGTTAGATTCTCCAATACTTGTTTCAAGAAAAACTTTCCCTCATAGGAGGCAGTGTTCAGTTGGAGAAGACCACTCATTTTCAAGCTCTCCTGTGACTCCAGCATACATGGCTGCAACAGAATCAGCAAAAGCAAAAGAAAAAGCAAGGTCAACAAGCTCCCCAAGAGTAAGGACAGGGAATTTGGACTCTGATAGTTGTTCACCATACAAGAAAAAGCTATCTATTGTGTCTTCTAATAACAGTGAAGTTCTTAGTAGTGGTAGAAATGGCAAGTTCAGTGGTGGTGTTCAGCAAAGGTCTCCAAGCTTTAAGGGAATTTCAGTGCCTATAAAATCAAGAGGGACTATAAAGGATCTCAGCATTAATTCAGACTGCTCACTTCCCAGTTGGGATAGACAAAGTTCCTTCAAATAAAGCTATATATAGAGGCTGATGTTGTTTGAATTAACATAATTCCTTGTCCACCATCAGAGAGGGGCTTGAAGTGCAAAAAACTGTTTATGTGTGATGTATATGTGATTGATTGGATGCTATTTTGGTTGAGAATTGAACATTAATAAGACAGCAAGATGTTAAGTTGGTAATTAATTTCTTCATTGATTAGATGATTGGTTCTTTAAGAACTTTCAGAATAATTTTTCAAGCCATCTTTATGTACAATTATACATATAGCTATCATCCTCATCATATATTTATTTAAAACTTACACTTTATTCAGAGCTGTAAGGTATCAGAGGCTGAGAGCTAAAAGCATTAAAAGTGAGAGAGTTATTCTGTAAGAGACTTTCTGAATTTATGACCAAAGAGAGATACACAGAGAGGGTTTTATATACAGTCCACTCACATAAGTCCAAGCTCAGCACTAACAAGGCACTAACAGAATTGTTTACAAGGCTAACAGATCTGTAACAAGCCTAACAATTCTATAACCAGATTGAAACAGATTAACTAATGCTTAAGGTATGTTTGGTTGGAGGGGTGGAAACATGGATAAATTTTTCATGATTGAGTTTCATGTGTAAAATTACACATAATGCTCAATTATGAAAAAATTATCTCAATTTTTACCTTCAAACCAAACATAAGTAAGTTTGTGCCTTCTTCCCTAATAAGAACTGCATAATTCCCAACATTTATGTTTGAGCCAAGTTATAGCTGAAGTTGCAAGAATAAGCATAGCCAATCAGATGACCAGAAAATTTAGTTACTCAATCGGTTTGGTCAACCATTTTTTTTAAAATTAATTTAACTGCACTGATAGTGCAAAATTTTCTCACATTTTCATTCAATCAAATATGTTCATGACTTTTGAAGTAGTAAAATAAGAGTTAAACTTATTTTGTGAATGTGACAATATATCATAGGATAATTATGTAAAACAAAATTCACTTTATCAGTTCGTCAAACTGATGTATAAAAATATTGAATGACTCTATAAAACTTTTTTACACAAATGGTGTATAAAAAATAATCTCTCTCTTTTTTTAATTTAAACCTTTATTTTTGTTGATTTATGATCTACACCTTGTCAGGGAATTTTTTTTTCTGGTCGAACCATGTCAGGGATTTAAACAAATTTTGCTCTGTGGTTTTTTTTTGGTCCGATTTGGGTGGTTCTAATCCAATATTTAAACTGCGATTTTTTGGACCTGTTTCAATTATTGTTCACTACAAACAAAATGGGCTGAAAACCAAAAGACGAAAGCCCTGGACATGCTATCTGACCTTATTTTGCGGCCCGTAACATACAAATACTGAGCACAGTTCTGACCAAAACAATAAATAAAGAAAAAAACACACAGTGACCTGCGACCAGCCTAAAGAAAAAGTCCAAAACACAGTGCAGACAGAGAGAAGATTAGTATCCGACAAATAGTTAATTGTCTTTGGTTATTCAAACACGGAAAGTCATTGACTTCAAACCAAAACAAAATAGCCATTGACTCGACCCAACAGAGAATAAGACTGTATAAAGTCGTGAGTTTTTGCGTAAATAAACTAAATATATTATTGTTGCTTTTAAAATCATTTTGGTTAGCATCACAAAACAAAACAAAAAAAAATCATTTTGTTTACTAGATTATTACCTTCACCATTTAATAAACTACTACACTCTCTTTTAAAATATTTGGCACTTTTATATAAGTATAAATATTAATAAAGATAATAAATATATTGAAAATAAAGTAAAATATAATAAATAAACTAATATGTCATTATTAAATGAAATTTTTTTAAAATTTAATAATTAGCGAATGAAATTAATTAGAGATACTACTGAAAAAAATACTATATTAAAATGTGAAATTGTCTTAAAGTTAAAAGGTATTTTAACAGGGACAGTACCAAAGAATCAACACATTTCTGATTCTATGTTTCAGAAAACAAGGAAAACAATGATATTCGCAATCCTTAATGAGATTATATATTTAGAATTAGAAACAGAATTTTGGAGCCGAGAACAAAACTAAATAAATTAAATTAACCACAAAACTGTTGGCCAGCACAAACAAAAGAATACAAAAAACAAATTGTATTTCAGAAGAGAAACCAATGTAAAGGAGATTAAAATTTAATGCGATTCAGCTTAAACTATTGGTTACAACCATAACTTCTATAAGAAGTTTCAAAATCTTTCATTATATACAATTTTTAAATGGTTAAAATTATAAACGATCCTTATAAATGTTTCATCAGATGAATAGCTCCTAAAGACTACGCATATAGATCACTCTCATTTTTTGAGAATATCTAAACCAAGCAACCAAAGGCTCCATTTATAAGCCAAAACACTTGCAAGACTTCTAATTCTTTTCAATGTGGAACTTTGAGTTAAATCCTAATAAATCTTTCCTTAATCCAAAGTCTTGCCAAAAGTTGGCTGTTACAATTGTCTCCATAAACATTCTTTTTGGAAAAACTTATTCTATTCATTTGTACTGCCTATGCACATGAAACACGTCACTTAGTCTTCACATTGCTAAGAAGACTTTCGATACAAGCTCTTTTCACTTGTATCGTTGCTACTCACAGAAAAATGTTGTCTAACCTATGTATTGCTAGGAAGACTTTCCATACAAAAGACTTCACATAAGGATCCATAAACTACTATTCTAAGTAATACTCAATCAAGCCCCCATCTAGCCAAAACCATAGGCTTTGATATTACTTGTTGGACAATCAAAGCAAAAGAAATATAAAAAACAAACTATAAAAGTAAAAGAAATACAAAAAATAAACTCTCTTTTGCTAGAGGAAAAAATGCAAGAAGAAAAAAGAATATAAAAGAGAGTGCAACTTTTGAATAACTTGAGATGTAAATTATCCTTAAAAATATTTCATTATGTAGATAACATTACCCATATAAATCACTCTTACTTTTAAATAATATCTAAATTAAGTAACCAAAGACTTTATTTATAAACTAAAACACGATACAAGGCTTTGGATTAAATCTCAATAAAAACTTATCAAGAAAAACACGGAAGTGTGGTTATCATCACATTCTCCATTCTGGAGAAACAAATTTTCTTTTTTTCGTGAAAAAAAAGTGAAATGATTGAAGCCAATAATAAACACGCTAGCCATAGTACTCTGCTCTACATTAATACTAGTAGTTCTGGCAAGTTGAATTAGTCATTATTTTCAGTGATAAGGGTGTGTTAGACTGTGAAGTAAAAATGAGGATAAAAATTATCTAAATAAGTTATATGTATTATTTTACACATAAAACTCATTTAGATAAATTTTATCCCAATATTACTCTCCAACCAAACACACCTTGATTGCAGAGTACAAGGATCATTGAAAACATGATTCCTTTCACCATTCTCATAGCTATTACACGTGGAACGGTAAAATAGAGTTGCCAAAACGTTAGTGCTGATTCTAAGTCTACGATCAAAGAAGTTTCATGTTCTAAAGTTACACGATTGATGCACTAATAATTCGATACGTGAAAGCGAAGGTGTCCACCACTTTCGTTGTGACTTTCAAGCATGGCTTCAACTCAGACATTGGTCGTTGGACTTAGACCTAACCATCACATATTTCAGAGCTTGCACACATCACATGAAGTTCATGTGACAAGCTTAAGCCACTGCGGCCCACAAATTAACAAGGAATCAATACCATTTTGACCGAAGAAGAAAACATGGAAGCAACATCATATGTGAATTGACTCATCAGAAATAGAAGGGGCCTTGATTCTTTTTGTCTACATACATTTTTGAGCTCATTTGAACGCACAGGGCATATTTGGTTTTGTTCTACAAATTTTAGTGTATGTTTTGTGAAGAAATATTGAAAATTAAAAATGAAAATTGGATTTTATAGTTTTCATAATTTTCAATATTTTCTTAATAAAATATGAAAAATTAGCAAACAGACCTTTATAGATTATATATTGGTGAAAAAAATCTAAAGTGTCGAATCTAAATTATGGTAATATACAAGTAGAATTAAGTGAGTCAACTTATTGATAGAAAGACTATTTTTAGGTTGTAAGAAGTCCTTCAACTAAATATTATAAAGTAACATTTTCACTATTCCAGAGGGTGGATCTAAGACAATTATGTGCGTGTTTATTTGAGAACGTTAACAAGTCACTACCCTTTGATTATTATTATTCGAAAATGACATCAAGTTCAGACCATTTGAGCAACTTTTAAATCAGAACAAAATTAGAGTCTAAAAGATTGAATTGATAGATTGTTCAGTCACCAAGGCTCTTCTAGCATTCTTCACCCATTATAGTTGCATGACATATACAGACACCCACTTTCTGGTCCATTATAGCTATATATGTGTTTATACACACAGGGAAAATGACCTTGCACATATAATTGAATATTATGATTCCAAATAATCACATGAAAGCATTATATTTTTTATATATGCATTATATATATATATATGAGAATAGGAGTTAATTGTTAATTGCGCCTTCTGTCCTACAAATCGCATCTACTAAAACATTTATGAATAAAACATTTATGATAAACTATTGGAAAGATAATATTAAAATATATAAATATTCTTGCATAATCGTATTCAATTTTCTTGTTATACTTTACTTTGATTTTATACTTTTTAATGTCAGTTTCCATTCTAATTCATTATTGACTTTATTATTCTGTATTTTTTCCCTTTTTAATTTCATATCTATGTGTGTATCATTTTTTTTTATCAATTCTACATGAAAATTTATAATAATAAATATTTATTAAGCTATCAAAGAATTAATTTTACTCTCATATATATAGTTGCACTCTTTATTGGTTTTCTTACCTTTGAAGTTTTACGAAGTATATTTTTGTTTAATTTTTATTTTTGAAAATACAAATCATAGCCTTATGATTTTGTCTATATTTTTAGTTTAAACCTAAGTCGAAAATTCCGTAGCTAGTAGTAAAATGGATGGTTTAATAGCTCTTCAATTTGATAAAAAAAAAATAAAAAATAAAAAGTTCATAACAGGGACCTCCAGTTTCTTTTCAATATTGGTCCTTGCAGGCTACTTAGCATGTTTTGGACATATATGAGTCCAACGAGGCTGCTGGGGACCTCTGATTTCATAGTGTTCCACGCATGATATAGACATTTTGATGCAACTAGCTAGAGGATACAAACAAGACATACTACATATAGGCGCAGAAAATTAAAGGAATATAATACAGAAGAAGACAACTCATAAAATATGATACTTATATGCCAATTATCTAAAATACATTATGAAATAGGAACATGAAATTTCAAACTCTTAAATATCCTACGAGCATTAATTAAGGGGCTGTTTACAGCTAGGTATTTTGAGTTCAAACTCTCAAATTTGATATAGTTTGTGAAAAAATCCTTATTATGAAGTTTATATATATAGGGAGTATATATATATATAGTCGAGCATTTATATTTTATGATTGAGTCATAAACTAATTAAGATGTAAAGCTCACGGATTTATAGGCGAAACCAAATACAAAAAACGGTATAGAGAAATTATATGAACGGTGGACAAATCATAATATATGAATGAAAGAAAACAAAATATCTTACTTGCCGATGTAAAATACCACCAATGAATCAAAAAACAAATTGCATGATCCTTGCGTGCGTTTGGCATGGAAAGTATGCCCAAATCAAAGCCTCAAAATGACAATTGCATCCATAAGCCTGTAATGACATACCAAGTGGATTATTAAGCAGCCTCATGATGAAGAAAATCTAATGTTCAAACATATCAAATCACATAGTTTAATCTGTGCACACTATCAGCAGGTCCTCCCTCCTCCTCCTCCTTCTTCTTCTCTTTTTTTGTTTAGGCGGTTGCATACCCTAGCTAGCTAGCTCAATTTACTATGCATCCCATGTTATGCGTGATTAATGTGAATTATGTGAGATCATAGAAATATATATTATTGTTAAGATGTTCATATATGTTATGCATGAGAATAGCCAGCCAGTTATGATAGGGAAGCTATTAATATTGCTGCGCTGAATCGTATAGTGTGGCCTAATGCGGGCCACTATTTTAACGCGCATATATAAAAATTAACTTTTTATTTGTTAACAAGATGTTAGCGTATCGCGTACGTAGTATAGGTGAACGGAATATACATAGTATGGTGTATTATATCTTTTTTATTGGGCCAAAAGTATGGTATATCTTGTGTCTTTGCTGTTGTGATTTTCAAATTGTTTAAATTCTGACTGCATGGAATAAATATTTATGTGCTGAAATTGACTGGTTTATTTTGTTTTTGAATAAAATGATATGGTTCAAAGAGAGGCAGCCCTTTTGTCATTTCCTTGTTATATTCACATCTATGGTTCATGAATAACAAACATATAGTCCTAATAATATTATTCAAGCACATTGTGCTTTTACAAAGTGAATTAAAGGTTTTAGGGTCAAATATCTTTTTCATCCTTAAAAAGTGAGTAAATTTTGGTTTTGTTTCCTACAAAAATTTATTTGGTTTTGCTCACTACAATTAGTTTGTTTTTGTTAAATGCTAAGTTGGGTAACGGATAAACCATACTATCCAATCCTATATAGTATCCACTAATTGTATGTGACATATCACAACCATATGTATCAAAACCTAACTAGAAAATGAGTCTAGTAACTAAGATAGGTTAATGAGTTGGATCTAATGGATTATTATATCAGGATTTTGACTTATAAGAATATGGTGGTGTGCCATATATGACTTTTGACTATCATATAATATTTAATAATGTGACTTTTTATTAGCTAATTAGGTTAATAGAGACAAGACTAACTACAGCGACTAAAATTAAACAATTTTGAAAATCATGAATAACAAACGTATAGTCCTAATTATATTATTCAAATGTGTTACACTTTTACAAAGTGAATTAAAGATTTTTCTTTTACCCATTGATTGAATGTGAGTGAAAGAAACTTATAGTTTATATGTTGGTGATGAAAATAAAGATTAATTGGTAACGACAACAATAGAAAGGATTTATCATTTTACCTTTGGTATCTGATTGTGGTTGGGATGAGACAAGGGTACATCGATTAAAGTATAAAAGGAGATGTGGAACATGATAAGGATAATTATATAATCTCATGGCTTTGATTATTCTAAATCAAATTTGTGTCCTACCAACCCTCTCAAGTCTCAATACAATTCTAGTCCCCAAAGCAAGATGACAATGGCTGAGAACACTCCTATGTGGCAAAGCCACATGCACCTATATCTCCTTTACGTTGTTGGTCTCTTATCCCATTTGTCACATAATCAGTAGTCTATGAGAAATCGCTGACCATTCCTAGTGAAACTGATGTGGAATTCTTGTCTTATTTTGTTAAATCGAATGATTTAACAAGGGTGTGACCATGGAAATTGTAAAAAGATGATTTCCCTCGTCGCCGCCCATTGATTTTACACATGACAATTGTTCAGCGTTTCATAATCTTCAGATTTTTCACTGCCTAAAAGAGGATTCTGCTCTCCACAATCCAAGCATCAATGGCCACTAGAGGCCCCATGATGTGGCTTTCACTATACGTGTTATGGAGTATTCCCGCATGATAATTACCCTGCCATAACAATAGCTTTTGTCTTGATGTCTTTTTATTTATGTAGTCGGTTTCCTTCTATTTTCCTTCTATTAATTTTTTATTCTCCGTCAAAAACAATAATTAAATTCGTTGAAATATAAAGCTCATTAATATAAATTTTATTTCTAACTACGAAATAATTTCCGTACATAATTAAGAACCAAAACCTTCAACTAAAAATTTAAAGAGCCCAATTAATTATTAATTTTACTAGGTCTCGTTGTTATATTCGGTTTCTTTCTATAATTAAAGCAAAGTCATCGAAAGGATTAGGTGTTCCACCACCACAAATAATGAGAAGACTACGTCAATTGCGTTCACATTTTCACACTAGAGGGCAGAATGCCCTATAATATATAATACTCGTGCGCTCAAGTCAAACTTTACAATCTTAATTTATTACAGGGAAGTGCTTGGAAGCCCTAAAAATTGCCAGAACTTGAACACCCCGACTTATGTGTAATATCCTGATTTGCTGCCATTTTGATGCTTTCTCTCACCCATATTCAGTTTTTTCTTTTCCACCAATAAATAATAACCACCCGTGTCGGTATGTCATATTTCAGGAATCCATTTCGGCCGTCTAGCATCCTTCTTTATTATAATGGCAAGCAAGGGGCGATTTAAATATTTAAATCTTGATCGGAACATGTGCATGAACATTGAGGTGGCCCTTCATGTTAAAATTGCGGTATTTTTTTAAGTTATGTTGCTTTTCATGCTATGAATATCGTGTAACTTTCACAATAATGGATATATATATATATATATATATATATATGGTTTTTATTATGGTACCAAGGATATCCGTACCTTTTTTATTTTAAAAATTGTGATTTAACTATGAATATTAAAAATATTAATAAATTTAGTTAGTGGGTTACGTGATAAATTTTCAATTATAATCTATTTGGAAAGTATCAATATCCATGAATTTTATAGGATACAATCGATATCTATAAATTATATATATATATAAAATAAATTCTGTGTATACTTCCTACAAACAAAAATGAATTCCCCACCTCTTCACTAAACACTACCCTCCAACAAGGGCATGCAACCATATCCTTAAGTATTTAGTTGACTGTAGGTTATGATAAGAAAGGCCAATACTTACATTGGAGGGTAGACTAGAGAGGACAACCCTGTATGACTGTCAGTGTGGTATTGTGGTTTAACTGTAGCAGGTAGAGAATTGAGCTGCATTTGAATCATTGGCAAGAACTTCAGTTACGTTTGTATGATCAAAATATAATTGTTTAAATTTTTTAGTGCCCTTTATACTAGACATGGAACCCTTCAACATAAAGCAGTAAAATATCAAATTCGAGAATTTAGATAAATTTATTTTTGTGTAGTAAGAACAAAAACTTTTAAGAGTTTAAGAGTTGACTTAAGAGTTCAATAATCATGCTATTTTGTAAGGTTATCAAACTCAAAAGTTTAGATATACTTATTTTCATATAATAAGATTATAAACTCTTAATAATTTAAAAGTTAACTCAGGAGTTTAATATGCATATAGCAGAATAAGAAAATGGGGGCTGTATTGTTGTAGAATAAGGAGATAACTCATATAAAAGCAGTGGACAGATCAAGAAAAAGTGGTAACTAAAATAGAACTTTAAAACTACATAGACATAAAATATATATGTACAAAGTATAAAGTATAAACCACAAAAACCAAACAGAATATCCTCAGTCTAACAGATTTGAGGAAAGTAACGGAAGAATAGAAAATTGTACCAACATCGATTACGAGGGCTTTTTTTTTTGTTTTTTGTTTTTTGTTTTTTTTCCCTCAAAACATGATAAATCATGGATTGTGTAACCTAGAGGCTGTAGCCCCTTGGTTAATGTTTCCTATAGAAAACAAGGAGGTTTTACAGGACCCCATTATCCGTTGATGGCCAACCAATATAATCTCAACAGAAATTAAGAAAGCAATTTTGCAAATATAATGAAATGACAAATTGATTTGGCAGTTATAGGAAGGAAAGGGGATAAAGATGCTCCCCTTTGAAGCTGCAAAATTTCTCATTGGCATGCAAGTTGCAATGAAAAGGATAAAGTCATTGCAGTACCAGTGTGATAGTGATCAAAGTACCGCCCACATTTAAAAAAAAAAAAAAAAAAGAGTCCAGACAAGAGAATCGCTCAAAACTTGTCCAGAGCTTGGTACAAGATTTGACATAACAGCAAATTAAAGGTGCAGTGATAGTAGTGTATGCTTCAGTAGATATGTAGGTAAAGGAGAGGCCTTTCATTTGTTTGTCTCAATCTGCCACCCGCATTTTCACTTCTATGTATACTTCAGTACCATCCAGTAATGTTATTTATACGCAGAACATGGACCGACTTTAAACGTGAATATCCAAGAGAAAGACACAAAAAGCATTTGATAATAATTGCTAATAGGTGATATCAATAATTTATATTTATATATTTGCTAAGGTTTCACTCTTAATGTACATTATCTAACTAAAGATCGCATTAATCTTTAAATTCCCTTATTCTTTCTTGACCTGTACACACTACACAGCATAGGTCCCTACATGGCCAATCAATGGCCAAAACCATAGCCTCCAACCCAACCAAGCACAAATAAATGAAAGACATCACGTGTCGCATGGACCAACACATACCCCACCAACTGATCTCTCCCATTTGGAAATGAATTAACAGTCCTTCTCATCCAATCTCATTGCAGGATACGCGATGTTTACATTCCGACAGCAATGGACTCAACGACAACACACCATCAACATACGTGTAAGGTAGATACACAAGTGAGAGAGGGCGTATCTGTCCATAAGAAATGATAATATATGCACTGTGCGTGGCAAAAGCAAGAAGGACTCATTTCTAAATTGGGAAAAACATTCTTAAATTGGTTGATGAACAGGAATTTGAAACATGTGTTAAGGTGGAACTGTGGAGGTTAACACTGTTTTGCAAAAGCTGGAAGATTTATGAGATCTCTTTTTGTTTTTGTTTTTAACTTTTCCTTTTTTAACTTGGCTTCCCTATGGTGGCTTTATTGGCTTTTTTTAAACAAGCTATAGCCCAAAAAAGGAGAACCCCCAGAAGAAAATCCTAAGACTCTTTCTTTCCAACGTAGGCAGTCTTCACACGCATTCTCTCATGAGTGAACAAGGGTTGACTCAGCAACCCCACAAACTCCTTTAAATTCTGGCTCAAACCTTAATTTTCCTTCACTCTTCCCATCACTTTCTCTCTTTTGTTTTGAGAAAGAAAAAACGACGCCCACAAGATCAGAGTTCTCTTATTCCTTCTTCAACTGCCACATCATATCATACCTTCTAACAGGAAAAAAAAAATGAGATACCCAACCCTAAGCCCCTTTGGACAACACAACATTCTGTTCCTCAGAAGCTTCATGATCTTGCTCATTAGCTGCATAACCGTTAGGCTTAACTTGTGTCGTTCAAGTATCCCTTCTTCACTAAATGCACTTCCCCTTGTAGGCCAATTCAGTTTTGATGAAATTAGCCTTAGCCATGCAGCCAAAGACTTTGGCAACAGGTACCAGTATCATCCAATGGCAGTTCTGAATCCGGAATCAGTTTCTGATATTGCTGCCATCATGAAGCATATATGGCTGATGGGTCCTAGCTCCCAGCTTACTGTTGCAGCAAGAGGCCATGGCCACTCACTCCAGGGCCAGGCACAAGCTCATGGAGGAGTTGTGATCAACATGGAATCGCTCAAGTTCCCAGGAATGCAGGTACATCTAGGAGGAGGAGGAGATTCTCCATATGTGGATGCCTCAGGTGGAGAGTTGTGGATAAACATCCTGCATGAGACTCTAAGATATGGGTTGGCACCAAGATCATGGACAGACTACCTTCACCTCACAGTTGGTGGCACTCTCTCCAACGCTGGTGTCAGTGGCCAGGCATTTAGGCATGGTCCCCAGATAAGTAATGTTCAGCAGCTGGAGATTGTTACAGGTTTGTTAAATTATCTATCTTGTGACTACCATATCACTAATGAGAACATGCATGGTTTTAGATTGTAGGTGGTTAAAAAATTGCAAGACTGCTAATGCAGCCGGAATTGCTGATGCAATGTGATTGCAAAGACCATTGTGGTAGCAATATTGCTGCTGCAACTGTGATTTGATGAACAAGGGAAAGGAGAAGGAATTTTATAATTACAACAACTAATTTTTTATTTTTTATTTTGTCTCTTCTGAACTCAATTCATTTAAACCTGGAATAGTAGCTTCCTAAGATTCCTTGTTGTTAACTTTGACATTGGTGACATAGCAAAGTCTCGAATAATTAGCTGAAACAAATTTTCAAATGAAGAAATGTTTTCTCTCTTTTGATGAATAAAAGATGGTCAATGAATGAATGCAGGAACAGGGCAGGTGGTAAACTGTTTCAAGGATCAGAATAAGGAACTGTTTCACAGCGTGCTAGGGGGGCTTGGCCAGTTTGGAATTATAACCCGGGCAAGAATTTTACTGGAACCAGCACCTTCTATGGTAATGCCTCAGTCACTAAACCAAAGATCTTTTATAATTTTAATCAGTGTTTGCGCGTACTGGTTGTCATAAGTCATAACAGAAATTTTCTATCTTTTGAAACAGGTAAAATGGATTAGAGTGCTATATTCAGATTTCACAGCATTCACAAGAGACCAAGAGAGGCTAGTATCTGGAGAAAACGCTTTTGATTATATTGAAGGATTTGTGATAATAAACAGAACTGGTCTATTAAATAATTGGAGATCATCCTTCGACCCACAAGACCCCATTCAAGCTAGTCAGTTCAAGTCAGATGGAAAAACTCTCTTCTGCCTAGAACTGGCCAAATACTTCAATTCTGAAGAAATTGATGTGGTAAATCAGGTCAGGCCAGTAACATCTCAACATAAAGACTGAGTTTTATGAAAATGAATAGACAGATAACTAAATCATTAATACATGCAAGTTAAAACATCAGAGTAAAAATCCTAAATAAAATGTCGCTCACTATGTTTCTTTCTTTCTTTTTTTATGCAGGAAGTTGAGAAGCATTTGTCTTATTTGCACTATATCCCATCAACTCTATTTCTAACAGAAGTCACATATGTAGATTTCTTAGACAGGGTGCATGTATCCGAGGTCAAACTGCGTTCAAAAGGCCTGTGGGATGTTCCACACCCATGGCTCAATCTTTTTATACCCAAGAGCAAAATACACAAGTTTGCAGAAGTAGTCTTTGGGAATATCCTAACAGAAACAAGCAATGGCCCCGTCCTTATCTACCCAGTAAACAAATCAAAGTAATGAATTGTTCACAAAACGTTAATACTATCTACCAAACTTTCAGCCTTCAATATATTTAATTAACATATAATATATGGTTTTTTTGTTCCTTTGCAGGTGGGACAATAGAACTTCTGTTGTTATTCCAGATGAAGATGTTTTTTACTTAGTGGCGTTTCTTACCTCTGCAGTTCCATCTTCTAATGGAACTGACGGCCTAGAACACATTCTAAATCAGAACAAAAGAATCTTAGAATACTGTGAAAGAGGCAATCTTGGAGTGAAGCAGTACTTGCCCCACTACAAGACACAGGAAGAATGGCAGGCCCACTTTGGTCCTAAGTGGGAGTCTTTTCTGCAAAGAAAATCTGTTTATGACCCATTGGCACTACTAGCTCCTGGCCAAAGAATATTTCAAAAAGCAATAACCTTCTCATGACCACACAGCTTCCACATTTTATTGTTATTAATATTAATATAATCTGGAAAAGGAAAAGTCCGTCATGGCATTATGTGGAAATTGACTATAAAGCAGCTGACTGCTGAGTGTAGGACCAAGACGGCAGTGCCCTGCTGAGGTCAACATAATGAGTCAAATATTAATTTCAGACATGAATTACTTGCTATAGGGTTTCCAAAGAACTTCCAAATATTGTCAGTGCTAGAACCAATGTATATATCAGATTTGTAAAAACTACCCTATTTTATTCTCTATCTCTCATGTAGCCAATTTCCAAGAACAAAATTGCAAGAGTAGTGTGCAAGGCACGACAACTAAGACATTAGACCTCCGCAGCAAAATGGAAAGAACTATATCAGCAACTATTCTTATCACTGTCATAATAAGGAGACACTAGCATAATTCAGAAACTGTTCATGGCTTTTCAACTAAAATAGATGGCCAAAAAAAAACCATTTCAGAAAGTTCATTCATTTGCTTCCATCGTAATGTTCAAATCATGCATGCCCATGCCCTAACACTCCTGTGAATATGTTCTGTGATTTTCTTGTCCTGCTATGATTTTCTTATTATGCTTATCCAACTACTTCTAGTGGGGTATATCTATTGCTTCTATGGTTATAAATTTAGGGGTTTTCTAACTCGTTAAGGAATCAAAACCAGTAACTTTTGCATAGCAGAATGAATTTTTTAACTTTCCGGTAGTCCGTATATTAAAAAATTTAAAAACTTACAACTTTTGATTTCCTAACGAGTGCCTTAAAAAACCATAAATTTATAATTGCTCTAATTACATGGCAGTCGTTAGAAAAACCCATAAATTTACAATTGCTCCAATCACTAGAAAGAAAAAGATGAATTAGAAAGTTAACATGAAAGGCTAATGCTTGATTCGTCCTGGTGCGATTAAAAAGTTAACCCTAAAAGAGTTTTACTCTATAACGAGCTGACGCACGATTATTTAGGGTTTAATGGAATCTAGAGTTTGAATACTAGATTGCGGAAATGGTATTTATTCACAGGCTTCTAGATCATTTCCATTACTCACTGTCACTGAAATACATATATCACCAAGTGAAAGCTGCATCACAGCTTCACCACTCCAGAATGCTTTTAGCTCAAAAAGGCTGGCTTCTGGATTCTGGTTTTGATACCACTCCCCAGACAAATCACTCAAAAGGAGACCATAGCTACCGCTTCAAACAATAAAGCACAATCTTTCCACGTAGATGAGACCACAAAATGCATCATTTTCACAAGACTAGATGTTGGCGTGAAAATTGAAACCACTCAACAAAGAGCTACCTACATAACATAACCTACTTTCCATGGAGCAGAAAGGATACTTTTTGCTAGAGAATAATGTACCGAAAGGTAGACCTACCTTTGATAGGATAATGTGCATGAGGAAAGTTGAATATAAATGAATGCTCATTCATGTGGCCTATCCTATGAAGACGTGTATCTTTTAATTTGTATGAATATCACATTTTTCAAGCATGATTCTTTGGCAAATAAACACCATGTATGATAGGCTTATAAATGCAAAAAAAAAAAAAAAACATGTACCTCACTGCCACATTTTTTTTTTAATTTAATAGTCCCAACTATTGTGATTGATCTGCTGCAAACACAAGCAATTGGAGGATCGTGCACACGAAACGTGTTTTCAGCAAGAAAACATCGATCTTTTCTATAGTGTCAAATTAATCTCTAAAATTATACTAGCCACTAGTTCACGAAATTGACTTTGTGGCTTAATTAGTATTTTTCAACTGCACTAATTCACGACAATTAACATTTACGAGAATATGTGGAAAAAAAGTTCAATTGATTCCTATTGCAACTTGTAAGCTACTACAATGCATAAAGGATGAAAAAGAACGCAACAATGGAATGAGCAATCGCACCCGGGAAAGGGACGAGAGAAGGAAACGCTAGCTACCGCAGTAGGGTTTGAATCCATCATGTACTGTCACTGTTCCACTGGCCCAATTATTCCGTGTGTTTTGATGGATATTAAAACTATAGCGGCCCAAATTCAATTCCAGTTTTTGGATCGACCGTAGGGTCAAATATGATTATAGCCATTTATCGCATTTTTCTTTTTTGCAAAAGTCATTTATCTCGCACGATTTTAACATGTGCGGCCTTCGAACAGAGAAAAAAATAAAAGAAGAAAAAACAACACGTGCGGCTTTAAATTGCGTGAGTGTAATTTTGATACCCTCCTAGTACAAAACTTCAAGTAGGGGTGTAAAATGTAATTATCTTTATTGATACGATGATAATATATGATTAAATGACAATAATAAATATTATTAATATATAAAAATTAAATTCAAACTGCTCATCATTAAATTATAAGTGATTGGTGGATTTGAATTGATGTCAAGGCCTTAGGTTCATGGAAAATAAAAAAAATAATTTCATTATCTCAAATACAATTACTCTTTCTTTACAAAATGTTGATCAACTTAAAGATTAAAACATAAAAAAAAAAAGTTAGACGAATAAGGTTGCATAAGTGACAACTTGGTTTGTTTATTGGTTTTTTTTTTCTTGTGCACAATTATTATCTTTAGAATTTAAATCATCCTATACAAAAAAAAAAATTATCTTCTTCAAAGTATGGTTCACTTACCATTATATCGAAATCATTTTTTAAAAAAAAATCAGTATATGTTTAATTAGTTTTTTTTTTTTTGCAGCTCCCTTTTATTTTCACCTCAATAAATAAAGAGTAAACAATTTTTTCATTCTCATATTTTTAATCTGACATCAATTTGATAAAAAAAAATTAACAATAATTTGGTTTTAAAATTTCAAACTTTGACATCAATTTAATTTTAACACTTTTTATTTCAATATCAATTTAGTTATTCTATCAAGGTGTATCCAATGAAATGGCTAAATTGGTCTGAGAATTAAAAAAAAAAATTGATGTTAAAATTTTTACTAGAAACAAATTAACGTAAAATTGCAAGTATTAACAAGAAGAACGATATTTACCCATAAATAAATGTCAATGGGTTTTCCAACTCCAATCCAAGGGACGAGGACTCACGAAACTTCATCAGCTGTTATGCTGTGTACTTTGGTGTTGGACAAGACAACAACACAACGCAACACAAAGGAGCAATATCAGCGTGCCTATCTGTCCATCTCTACTTCAATTTCGAAGCCACACTCTCTGTTATACTCTGAACTCACTTCACTCCCGCACTCACTACTTCAACTTCACGCCGCCGCCATTTCTTGTTTCTTCCGCTCTCAATTGTCTTACATTGCTAATTTGATGCTTCTTAAGGTGGGGAGGGCTATTGTGTAATTGTGAAACCCAATTGGTAACTCTTACAACATTCACCAACCCAATTCATCATCATTGTCTTTCTTCTTAGTTCCTTTGTTTTCTCCGCTGTCATTTGATTGGTGGGGTTTGTTTGTTTCTTTTACCTAGAATTTTGATGCTTTAGACAATTGTAGTGTGAAATCGTGCTTATAAAGTTTCAAGCTTTGATGAGATTTTGCACTAAGGTTTTGCGGGTATTCGAGATCTTTAGTTGATTAGAATTTTGATGTTTTAGAGAATTGTGGTTTCTTGGGGTGCGGAATTGTGCTTATAAAGGCTCAAACTTTGATGAGACTTTCCACTAAGATATGTGGGTATTCGAGATCTTGGCTTGATCATAAGTCTCAGCATTTGTGCACTAGAAGTTGGCCTTTGTCGGTGTCATTTGGATCAAAGATGAATCACAGCGAATCTTCAAATGGTTGTTCTCTCCAAAATGGAAATGGCGGTACTGGTTTGGAAGATAAGCTTGATGAAATTCGCCAGCTTATGGGGAAAGTGGATGGTGATCCACTGAGAATAGTTGGTGTTGGAGCAGGCGCTTGGGGTAGTGTGTTCACAGCTATGCTGCAGGAAGCTTATGGTTCCCTAAGAGAAAAGATTCTGATAAGGATATGGAGGAGACCAGGGAGAATGGTTGATAAGGCCACTGCTGAGCACTTGTTTGAGGTGATCAATTCAAGGGAGGATGTGCTGAGGAGGCTGATAAGGAGGTGTGCTTATCTGAAATATGTTGAGGCGAGGTTAGGGGATAGGGTCCTTTATGCAGATGAGATTTTGAAAGATGGGTTTTGCTTGAACATGATTGACACCCCTCTTTGCCCTCTTAAGGTTGTCACAAACTTGCAGGAAGCTGTGTGGGATGCCGATATCGTGATCAATGGCTTGCCATCGACAGAAACCCGAACGGTGTTTGAAGAGATCAGTGAGTACTGGAAAGAGAGAATCACATTTCCTGTGATTATTTCCTTGGCAAAGGGTGTGGAGGCTGAATTAGGTCCTGAGCCGCGAGTAATAACTCCCACCCTTATGATCAATCGAGCAAGTAAGTCACAGTTACATTTGCTTTCTTACCTGCTATATGTTGTGGTCTGTGTTTGCTTGAATTCTCTGCACTCTTTCTCCTTGCATATTCTCTGTAGCATTTAAATGCAGATTTGGTGCTAAGATAGTCTGTTTTAGTGTAATAAACATTTTAAGTTTTATGATATGGTTCTGATTGTTGTTTTGGTTTCTTGATTGGACTACTCCTCTTTAGTCACTTAATCTGCAACTTGAAAGTCTGCAACTTGAATCTCTAATTCAATTCAACATCGATAGCATATTTATCCCAAATAAATGATTTATTTTTCTTCATTCCCTTCATTATCTGATTTCATGTTTTCCAGCTAGAGTCCCCATTGAGAACATTCTTTATCTTGGAGGACCTAACATTGCCTCAGAAATTTACAACAAGGAATACGCAAATGCACGGATATGTGGAGCGGGAAAATGGAGGAAACCATTGGCGAAGTTTCTGAGGCAGCCCCACTTTATAGTGTGGGATAATGGTGACCTTGTGACCCATGAAGTTATGGGCGGATTAAAGAATGTGTATGCTATTGGAGCTGGTAAGATTTATTTTATATACCTTTTTGCATTGTACAGAAACAGCTTAGCAGAAGCCAATAGGTGAATGCTAATTTAAGCCAATTTATGTTGTCTCTGGATTTTATTCAGGCATTGTGCCTTCCTGTCCTGTTCCTTGAATTCTTTTGTGTTAACCACAGTAAAAAGCTCTAGAAATGTTTCAAAAACTAGTAATTTGTATTCATGAGTCTCAATTTAACAGGAATGGTAGCTGCTTTGACAAATGAAAGTGCCACCAGCAAATCAGTGTACTTTGCTCATTGTACATCGGAGATGATTTTTATCACTCATCTATTGGCAGAAGAACCAGAGAAACTTGCAGGACCTCTCTTGGCTGATACCTACGTAACCTTGTTGAAAGGTCGTAATGCTTGGTATGGACAAAAGTTGGCCAAAGGAGAATTGAGCCTTGAAATGGGTGACAGCATCAAGGGCAAGGGGATGATTCAGGTATTAGATTTTGGTCATTCAACACACCTGTGGCTCTTGCAGTCTGATTAGAAAGAATTAATGATAATACCATTTGTTCAAGTTTATACTTTGCAGCTTACCAATGATTTATTTTTTTTCTTCTTTTGAATTTTGAAGGGAATCTCCGCAGTTAAAGCATTTTATGAGCTACTTAGTCAGTCCAGCTTGAATGTGCTAAATCCAGAAGAGAACAAGCTTGTTGCCCCAGTGGAGCTTTGTCCCATCTTGAAAATTTTATATAGAATACTGATAATAAGGTAATAAATTTTGCTTCCCTACTTTTCTATGTATTCTTCCTAACTATGGCTGCCTGCCCAATTCGAAATACTATTGACACCAGCGGATTATGTTTCCAGAATCATCTGACATACAATAATATCAGTAATGCTAATGATATTATTAAAGGGGTGCTATAGGATTCTAACCTGCTGGCGGAAAACTGAGTTCAGTTATGAGAAGTTAAAAAACTAACTTTTTTCTATGGTTTTGCTGAGCTCTAATCTTCAGGGAATCTCCGGTTCAGGCCATTCTTCAAGCATTGCGAGATGAGACCATGAATGATCCCCGCGACCGTATTGAGATTGCCCAAAGCCAGGTTTTTTATAGGCCATCTCTTCTTGGTCAGAACCCAGAAGCCTTAGAATCCTAGATTGGTGATGAGTTTGGCAGTTAGTTTTGAAATTTGGTGAATGTATATTTCAGTATCTTTGTGCAGCTACATAACAATCTCCAGTCATAAATCTGTTTTTATGGTTAGAGTGCTGGTGGTTTTTTTTCAGTTGAGGCAAGCTTTAGAGCAGGCATTTGATTATATTTAATAAATTCTTAATATTACTTTTTCGTTAATTCTTTCTTTTATGAATACCATTGCATTCAACATGTTTATTTACACGTTTAATCTGGCCATCAACATTACAATGGACAAAGCAATTAGTAGTAGTGTCCAAAATTCTGCAGCACATCAATGCGCTTGCATGTGGCTTACAGCCTTTATACTGAGTGGTAGTAGGGTTGCAGATTTAGCAGAAAATAAATGAAAAAAGGATTTTTCAAGTATGCAGAAGAATAATTCAAGTCCACGTGGCAAGGGAACAAATCAAAGTTCATGTGAGTCTACTCTTCATCTCTATGCCACAGTGCATGCAGCCTGATCCTTGGTATTAGTGTTATGCATGTTTGTAGAAGTTTTTGGTACTAATTTTTCTTTGTTTATCATTCACATATTCTAAGTTCAAACTCTCTACGAGTTCTCTTTTTCCTTTTCTTCTTTTTTCCCTCGTTTTTCATACTTTTATTTCTTCTGGATGAACTTTTTCCCTTTTTCTCGGTTGGTAACGAACGAATGTGGTCAAAAACTGGATCTCTGCCTCCAGGATCCTGCCCTTAGAAGTAGCATTAGAGTTTTCAACCACCATCAAAAAGGGGTTAAAATTGCTTTTAGGAAGTTGTTATATGTTATCCATACTATTCCATGGTATTGTATGATATATGCCTTGTGCTATAGAAGGAAAAATATATGTCGCATGAATATTGGTTCCGGTATCCAATACGAGCTGAGTATGGTATCGAGTATGGTATAGAAATGTATAAATTACAAAGAAAATTGCACTTTACCTAATGAACTATAGATTATGTGTATTTTACCCTCTAAATTTTAAAAATATGTAAATTGATCTCTAAATTTTCATAAATGTACATTTTAGCTAAAATAAGTATATCATACCTCATTAAATTTTGAAATATGTACAAATTAACCCTTGAATTTTGCTAAATATGCACCCAGATATCCCCAAAGTTTATTAAATTTGTGATATTTTTATTAACAATTGATAGAAAATTTAATAGAAGAGTCAATTTGAATATTTAAAAAAGTTTAGGGAATTAAATTACACATTTTTAAAGTTTATGGTCTTAAGTGTACATGTCCTATAATTAAGAAAAGTAAAATGTAATTTTTCCTAAATCAAATTCAAAATATTAAAATAGAGAAAATATCTAGAAGTATTGATAAAATATTCAATATAATACATGTTCAACACCACTACAACTATTTTGAAATATCTGTTTCATCTAAAAATTTTCATAATATGCCGAATGAATCTAAAAATTAGAGTCTGTTTGGTTTGAGTTTCCAGTTTTCTATTTTCATTATCAGTTTTTCAGTTTTTTAGATTTTATAAAAAAAATACTGAAAATTTTGAAAATTATAAATTACAATTTTCAATTTCTATTTTTAGTTTTCAGTATTTCCTTCACAAAATCTTGAAAACTAAAAAACTAAAAATGAAAATTGAAAAATCAAATCAATCAAGCTCTAATGTTTTCCTTTCCACATGTTTTTTTTTTTTTTTTGTTGGATGCATTTCCTTTCCACTTTTCCTCATTGTGTTTTCTACGATGGTGCCCAAACGATGTTTTTTCTCTCAATTTTAGTTAGCCCATGAAATTCGCATCATCTTTTTCTCATAAATTTTCGAGCTAGATAGAATTTATGTAAAGAGATTCCTTTTTATAACTTTTTTTTATTCGCCTTTCCTGATTATAGTGAATTTAAGTCCGAAGTCATGAGATATTATTTCTTAGATAAGTTTAACCTTATATTTACATATACTCACAATAAAAATTAGTCTGAATTGAGTTGGGTCTGCACCGTTTTGATTTGGCAACTTTCGACAAATGTTGCTTCTTTATTGATTTCTCTCCGTCTCTCCCTATCATCACTGCTGTAATTTTTTCATTTTTTTGTCAGGCACGCAGTTGAAATGTTTTTTTCTCTCTTTCTTCTTTGTGTTCTCTCTTCCTTTCTTTTTCTTCTGTTCTAGATAAAATATTTGGTTCAAGTTGAAGGGCCGGGATGAAATAATTGGATTTCGATTTCTCAAGTAAGGATTATTAGAGTTGGGGTCAAACTATAACGAAACAAAAATAATAGGGTCAGTATGTAAAATTAATGTCTTTAGTAAATGAATGTTGTGTGGGACAAAATTAAACACATGGCTAAACTTCATAGGACCAACTAAGAAAGGGTTTAGTACCCTTTATTTTAGAGAGCGTTTTACAGAAACCACCATAATTTTATTCATTGTAAAATTATTTGTATGTGGATCTTATCAACTTTTATAAAAGTGTATCTATATTTAATATGTTAAATTTGTGTCTATGCAAGAATTATTTCCAAATCAAACTTGGTTTTGGACTACCTTACATTTGAGTGACTTTTATTCGGTAACTTTTGCCACTACACTTAAAATTATTCAATTACTTCTACCATTATCTTTTAATTTTTAAAATTCTAATAAAAATAATAATATGAAATAAAAAAATAGCTAAATAAATTAACTTAAAATTTCATTGCTTAATATTTTTTTTTTTTTTTTTTGCTTTGCTAATTGCTAATGATTTAAAAATAATAATAATTTACATTAAATTTTTAAAAAAGTAAGTTTTAGATACGTGTACTGATGATGCATTTGGAATTTTGATGGCTGACATCAAATGGTCAGAATTCTATTATTTCCTCAGTGGAGATTGCGGTGATGACCATTCCTCCATGGAAAGTGTTGGGTAACTTGTGCCTAGGTAATAGGTAATGCTACAATCAATCTCAGCCCCCGGGGCCGAAGCAAGAAATTTTAAGTGGGGGTCAAATTAGTTAAGATATATAATATAAAATAAAATTAAGTATAGTATAGAAAGTATAAAATAAGTCAAAAATTTTGTTAAATAAATTATTGATAAATTAGTATTTATTTTATCATCTATCCTCTTTTGTCACTTAAAAAATGAGTTAACAATTTTTTTTAGATTCACCCTTAAAAAAAATATATATCAATATATTAGTTAATATTACAATAGTATATCATAAATAACTAACTAGTAAATAGCAATTTCAATAAATGAATAAAAAAATTTAATAAGAAAAAATTTTAAAAATATGTTTTAAAGCTATTTATATGTTTCATACTTACATATCATGCATGTTACTTTCTCCATTTTAAATTAAATATCTTTTTTATTTTTATATTTGAAATGAAAAAAAGTACTATACTAATATATTTTTATTATTTGTTATATATAATAGATGTAGATATGCTTGATTTTTCTAAGAAGAGTGTGTGTGTGTATATATAGGTAGGTAGGAAAGTAGAAACACAATGGAAAGAGATTATCTATTGTCACATCATATTTAATGTATTTTTGATTAATCATCTTAAAATATTCTTTCTAAAAGATTTGAACTTAAACTATTTTGTTGTTACTTTAGTAATATTCAAATTCATTGTTATTAATATTAATAAATAAATCTTCTTTTAATATAGTTTCTGTAATTTTATTTTGTGAAAAATATTTTACAACAATTTTATAAGATTTTCATTAAATGATTATTAATTTAATTGCAAATATTTAATGTTGATTATATTTTATAATTTGAAATTATCATTAAACATTATAAGTATTTTTTATGAATTTATTTGACGTAATTATTTTGATATAAATATTAAATTGATTTATGAATTTTTTATAATGTAATAATTATCTACATAATATAACAGCAAGTATATTAAATAAAAAGTAATTTTAAAAATTGAACAAAATAATTCTAATATACAACATATATGGCCAAGATTTTTTTAAGCTTGTATGTGTATAATTTAATTTAGTATTAAATAAAAATATCATGCAATACTTTAAGCGCTGTTCTCAAACATTTTATTGTAGTTTTTTTTTCATTTTATTCTTAAAATTTGAGGTAAACGCAATACATTAAATTAGTTAAGTACTGTATAATCATATACTCTATCATGGTAAAAACTCTATGCTAAAATTTGGTGGTATATTTTCACAGTATTTAATGTGTTTTAGTAATATATATGAGATATTAAACTCATTAACTACTATTGAATTTATGACTGTTCATATATTTGGCTCAAGTCTCTTGGAAAGGGCATTTTAGGACTACAAATCAAAAGTACATTAAACATTTGTGACAAAAGATAATAGGACGCGACAATTGTCATTTCCAATGAAAAAAGGAAAAAAACAATTACTCCCTTAGTTAGACACATGAATCTGCAAATGAAAAACCAATTCGACCGAGAGTTAATGCTTATTTTAGTCCTCAATTTTTTACTCATGAGTCATTTTAGTTCTTGACTTTTAAAACGAGTCAAATCAGTCCCTAACATTACAAAATGTGAGTCAAATTAGTCCCCTGTTCCACTTTTATTTAACATTTTATCAATTAAATGATGATATGTAACATTAAGTTACATATTATTATACCATGTGTCATCTAAAGTATAATAGAGTTTAAAATAATTTATTTTGGTATCTAAAATTGAATAAAATGAGTCAATTTATGATGTATAATGAATATTTAAATGAATTATTTTGTATAATTTTAAATATCAAAATAAGTCATTTTAAAATATATTCTACTTTAGATGACATATAGCATGTCAAGGTATCACTTAATGTTATCAATTATCATTTAATTGATAGAAAATTAACTACAATTGGGTTAAGGGACTAAAATGACTCATATTTTGTAATGTTAGGGACTAATTTGGCCCATTTTAAAAGTCAGGGACTAAAATGACTCAATAATAAAAAATGAAGGACTAAAATGAACATTAACTCTTATTTCAATTTGAGTTAGTTAATATGGGAATAAAATTCTGCATCTACCATTTTGACATTTTTTGTTTTTGTTTGCGTGTTGTTAAAGCAAGACCCAAAGCTACCTCCAGTGAAACAGCCATCTGGAAAACGCGTTTGCGTTGGAAGTCATGCGCACACACCAGAAGTCCCGTTACGTACCCCCACTTCATTAGAATTTGAAAACGAATCAACACGCTCTTTCAATTGAAAGCTGTGTGCGCGCAACAAATGCATGAATCACTCTTGGAAACTCGCTTCCATCCATTTATGGTCTCTCACTAGTCATTAACAAAAATACTAGATTAATTTCCAGTCAATATCAAACGCAAAAAACTACCAAAATACTAAAACAAAACTAAGAAAAAAAACTTAATTTCCTTATACTGACAATAACAATATAAACACTATCATTCAATCAAATTAACCTACTTATCTAATTTTCCAAGTAATAAGTGATAATGTATGATTGGACCACAATGTCAATGCATATAAATTAAACTAAAATAAAAATGACATCCGTTTTCACTTCATTTTCGCTCGGCTGTGAGGAGGTCTAATTCTAACATATATTTATTACAAAAAATAATTAATATAATAACAAGTAAAATAAAGAGGATCTGTATATTCATAATTAATATTCAATTTGCATAATGCTCTTTCTCTATCTGATTTGTTCCCGCTATATTCGGCGACGTTTGAAGCTTTCTTCGTGCTGACAATAACAATAAGACTATAGTGTGATTGTGAATTAAGCATAGTGAGTGAGTGACCGTGAGATCATAATGGAGAAGTACCTT
This sequence comes from Dalbergia cultrata, assembly GCA_031216105.1. Taxonomy (NCBI): domain Eukaryota; kingdom Viridiplantae; phylum Streptophyta; class Magnoliopsida; order Fabales; family Fabaceae; genus Dalbergia; species Dalbergia cultrata. The sequence goes on from CM062345.1 coordinate 7,901,284, forward strand.
AGAAACAATTTTAACGTGCAGCCGAAGCGATCCTCCGAGGACGCCCTCCGGCGATGGAGATCCGCCGTCTCCGTCGTGAAGAACCCCCGCCGCCGCTTCCGCATGGTCGCCAATCTCGCCCAACGCGCTGAAGCCGAAAAAAAACGCAAGAACCTTCAGGTGCATCTCATGTTACTGCTCAATATACCTACATATATGTGTGTGTTTTCGTTATTTTTATATCAATTTTTCAATTTTTGGATCCAATATTTTAGTGTTTGGCAGCTGTTGCAACCACACCAGATCAAAAATCTGAATTCGATCCTACTAATTTCTTTCCGAATTTCTAATTTATTTAATTATGATTGCTTTGTAACATTGAAGCTAGTTCTGCTCTAATTGTAAGTCATTAGAAGAGAATAACAGCGTCATTGACGTGACGCATCATAAGCCTTTCCGCACCGCACAGTAAGGCATCGTAGCTTTTCAGAGTTAACGCAAACTTGTTTGGTATCGGTTACCCAAAAATACTGGTGTGATTTGATATGATCAAACCAAACGGTTCCCTTTAATATTGTAAAAGCTTACTCCCTTCGTTGCAATTCTATTGGTATAATATCACTCCTCATCATGAATAAAAAAATATCACTCCTCATCTAATATTTTTATATACAATATTTTAAAATGTCCTTAATAAAAAAACTTGTTGTGTATTTACTTAACTAATTGATGTTTTTTAAAACTAAATTAAATTTTATATGATAGAATTTTTATTATCTATTATTATTCCTTATTTATTATTTATGACACCATGAAATGCCTTTAATTAAAAACTAACTTTATATTTCTTATGCGTTATTACCCTCGTACTCTAAATTTATATTTAATAATTATAATAATTATTACTAAATATGATAGTAAAATATGCTATGCGTACACCAAAACAAAAAAAGTAAAATATGCTTTGTTACTTACGTAAGTAGACCTTAGTTTGCGGCCACAAAATCACACTAATTTTACTGTGAAATTTTTTAATCGCTCTAACCAAAAAAACTCTCTACACCATTTACTTGTTGATATATCGATTATTCCATTAAAAATATAATTAAAGTAGAAAGTTATGATTCATAGAGTTTATATATAAAGTGATCAATAGAACAAGAAAAAAAAATTTGCATACTAAGAAATTCTGCTCGCAGTGTTTCTAACCAAAAATAAAAATGTTATTATACCGTACCATTTTTGTATATATCTACTGAAGAAAATCACCATATATAAAATAAATTTTTAATAAAATGACATTAAAAAAATGTTACAATAAAAAAAAAGGAATGGTAATAGATAATTGAGATTCACATAACGTTTAACTTAGTTTTAAAAATATAAATTAACTAAATAAATGCAAAACAAGCTTTTTATTAAGGGCGTTTTAAAAATACTACACAAATAGACAATATATGTAGATGGGTATTAGACAAATAGGAGTGATAATAGTCACTCTCCCTTTTAAAATATCTGTCTATTTTCAAACAATTTTATATTTTAAAATATCTATCAATTTCATATTCTAATAAAGAATTAATTTTTTCTTCTAATACTACTCGTAATTAATTTCATTTTTTCAAAGCATTCAATTTAATATTAATCTTAAACATTGTGCTATATTGATTAATATATAGGGATATATTAGTTTATTCACTATATTTTATTTAATATCTAATATCATTTATTATCTTTCTTAATATTTTTATTTGTTCTAAATTGATAGATATTTTAAGAGGGAGGGAATATGAGATAAACACAAGTTTAACAATTTTATACTTACAATGCTCAATTTTATTTGCAATGGGATGAATTGGTAGCCACTTAGTTGAGAGTGATAGTTTACCGTGAAAGTGAGAGAGGAATTAATTTTGAAAGTTAAATTTTATATGACTGATCTAGAGTAAAATATAAAGGTATATGACTTTTTGAAATGAACATATAAGTATTAATTATAATTAATTAATTTTAATCTTAATTATTCATATATGGTTATTTCACTCATATTCACTCCTTTCACCTAAATAATAAGCCATCCATCTTATGTATGTTATATGCCCCTGGATGAATAAGACTCGTTTTTTTATTATAAGCGTGTCTATTGCCTAGACTTGTAGCAAGAATATCTCCACCATTACACATATTATGCATGGAAAATACCTGTGTGGAAGGAGAAGTGCTATTTGAACACCCAAAAGTGGGTGTGCAAGCAGACATCACTTTTTAACAAATGGGATGTGATGGATGTTAAGAGTAAATGGAGACATCCACTACATTCAATGGTTATAAAGTGAGTGTCTGTTTCAGACACCCACTTTTAGGTGTTCAAATAGTTTTTCTATGTGGAAGAGTTTTTTTTCTTCCTCTTAGTTAATTCAGAAGAGTCTAAGAATAATATAGTTTAATTTATATATATGATATATCCTTCATTCATATATTGTCATAACAATAAAGGTAATTGACCTTTACATTCACTATTTGAAAAGTTATATAAATATAAATAAGAACATTTGATTAGATAACAATGAAAAAAAAATTTATATTATCAGTGCATTAAAATTTAATTCAAAAAACTAACTGCATGATTGTGAAGCTGCATGGAGAAAATAAATCTTTTTTCTATGGAATACAAAAGAATGATGCGTTGTGCGTGAGCTGACTGTTAACTTTTAAGGATTAGTAGTTTCGTTGGAAGTTTCTGATCTGTGTCTTTTTCTTCTAGATGGCTGCTGTTTAGTGCGAAATTGTCTTCTTCAACATTGTTATTATGCAGGAATTTCGGATAAAACTAGTCGTACACAATGTGTCAATTCCTCTTTTTGGCACTATCCATGATTGTTCTTCTCTGTTTCCTCAAAGTTATTATGCGTGTGTAGGTGTGTATGTTTATTATATGGAAAAAACTATTTTAACACCTACATGGGTATGGGTATAGATATCCATATGAGTCCCATGTAATATGAGAGCAGTGATGGAGAGAGAATAAGTTGGGAAAAAAAGTAAGTGGTAGAATCCATGTGTAATGTGAGTGAGGTGTTTAGGTGTCTGAGAATATGGGGTGTTAAAATAGCAAAACCCTTATGTTATTCCATGTAAACCATATAACCACAGACCACTCATATTGTTCCATATGTGCTATATACCGCAGCATAAGATGCGAGGTGCTGCACTACTTTGTGTCGGTTTCTTCTTTGCCTTGTACCTGATCCCATATTCTTTCCTGAATAATTCTTTTAAAATAAGTTTTGCAAAAATAGTTTTTACATTTCAAAAAATTATGTATCAATGCATAATTTTTGAGAAGTAAATTCACCACCTACTGCCGAATTCTCAATTACTTATATATGATTCTTATATGTCAAAAGCTACAGAACTTTTGTTCCAGCAATATTATTCTTCCTTGTTAGTGATTTTCTTGCTAAAATTTAGCAAATTTATTAGAGATTAATTTTAATACGTTGTAAATTATTTTACATGAGGAGTTGCCAAGAATTTTCATACTTCCTCTGATCAACTAGAGCAATATATGTTATTCCATTGTTGGTTAATTTGATGAAACTCAATTTTGGTATTTAAGTGACAGTTACAAACAATAACCAGCAAAAATAACTGCAAACCCCAAATATTCTCTTCTTCTTGAAGGTAGAAATGCGATATTTAATGCTTTGCATATTTTTTGGTTCCAAAAAGTTTAGGTGGATTCGGGGTGTCAGTGATCCCATCAGGTAATGATTTGCAAATTGTCAACTTCGTTTTTTACTTTCAATATCTTCGTTGAAATTGGCACATCCCATTTACTTACCTTTGACTGAAATCGATTAATGATCAAACTGCAATATTACCATTTAATATTTCAGAGAGAAGTGGGATTATGATTTATTTGTTTTCGGTCTATTATTATAATAACTTGTTATCATAACCATTATGTCCAAACAATTTACAACTTGATCCTGACCATCATGTTCCTTATTAGATTGAACTTCAATGAAAACAAATATTCTTTGTTATCAGTCACATTTAAGTATAAATGATTCTAGCATGAAGAGAGTTCTCAGAGATACTAGTGTAGACTACTCATTGACCCTCCCATGTTAAAATATCTAAGTGCATGCACAGAATTGGTTCACAAACTTATCTTTCCTTTCTTTTTCCCCCCTTTAGAATTTTCCTTCCAAGTTAATTAGTGTCACATTCACACGTCTGAACTTTCAGTTAGTGTCATGATGTGGATAACTTTTGTCTGTAGTTCTGTGCTTATTATTGAGCAAGAAAGTGAAATATTTCATGTCTGTCAGACTGTCACTATGAAAACAGTTATTCAATTAAGAATACCACATATATGATCTTGCTAGAAGCAGAAAGCGTGTAGGATTGGAATTCCACGTGGTTACTCACTCCTCTAAAACATTGCATGAAATGCATTCTTTATCCGTCGCTCTAAAACACTATGCTTATGCTCTAACTATTCTTGACCAGGAAAAGGTTCGGGTAGCTCTCTATGTGCAAAAAGCAGCATTGCAATTCATAACTGGTATTTGCATTCAATCGCTTTCACTCACCTCTTCTTACTCGTGTCCACTCACTCCTTCTGTTACATATTATTGTCTCATGTTTCTTCTCGTTACAGCTGGAAGCCGTGGTAGTGGTGATTACATGCTCTCCAAAGAGGTTCAAGAAGCAGGTTTTGGAATTGAGCCAGATGAATTAGCGTCCATTGTTCGATCCCATGACACCAAATCCTTAGAACGTAATGAAGGAGTTGAAGGGTTAGCAAGACATGTTGGTGTGTCATTGCAAGAGGGTGTCCATTCAAGTGATGTTCCACACAGACGAAAAATCTATGGGTGTAACCGCTTTGTGGAGAAGCCCTCCAGAAGTTTCTGGATGTTTGTTTGGGATGCAATGCAGGACTTAACTTTGATGATCCTTATGGTGTGTGCTGTGGTTTCGGTTGGTGTTGGAATCTCAACTGAAGGTTGGCCAAAAGGTATGTATGATGGAGTGGGAATCATACTTTGTATTCTCTTAGTGGTATTTGTCACTTCAATCAGTGACTATAAACAGTCCTTGCAATTCAAGGATTTGGATAAAGAGAAGAAAAATGTCACCATCCAAGTTACAAGAGATGGTAGAAGACGGAAGGTTTCAATTCATGATCTAGTGGTGGGAGACATAGTGCATCTCTCAATTGGAGACATAGTTCCTTCAGATGGGATATTCATATCAGGTTTTAGCCTGTTGATCGATGAATCAAGCCTATCTGGCGAGAGTGAGGCTGTGAATGTTGACCAACAGAAGCCTTTTCTTCTATCAGGGACAACAGTGCAAGATGGTTCTGCAAAGATGCTAGTGACTTCTGTTGGTATGCGGACAGAATGGGGAAGATTGATGGATACTTTGAACGAAGGAGGGGACGATGAGACACCCCTTCAGGTCAAGCTGAATGGGGTTGCCACCATTATTGGAAAGATAGGAGTGGGTTTTGCACTCCTAACATTCCTGGTTTTGACTGGCAGGTTCTTGATGGAGAAAGTATCTCGCCATGAGATGAAAGAATGGTCTCTGAATGATGCATCTAAGCTTCTCAATTTCTTTGCAACTGCAGTGATTATTATAGTTGTGGCAGTTCCTGAGGGGCTTCCTTTGGCAGTGACACTGAGTCTTGCATTCGCAATGAAGAAACTAATGAATGATAAGGCACTTGTTAGGCACCTTTCTGCATGCGAGACTATGGGCTCTGCTGGTTGTATTTGCACGGATAAGACAGGAACTTTGACAACAAATCACATGGTTGTGGAGAAAATATGGATTTGCGAACAAACTAAGGCAATAAAAAGCAGTGACAGAGAAAGTGTGTTGAAGAACTTGGTCTCTGAAGAGATATTTGATCTCTTTCTGCAGTCCATATTCCAGAATACTAGCTCAGAAGTGGTCAAAGGGGAAGATGGAAAGAACAAGGTTATGGGAACTCCCACAGAGACTGCACTGCTGGAATTTGGCTTGCTTTTGGCAGGTGATTCTAAGTGTTATAATGAGAAGTATAAGATAATGAAGGTTGAACCTTTCAATTCAGTCAAAAAAAAGATGTCAGTGCTCGTGGCTCTTCCTGATGGCAATAACAAGTCTCGAGCATTTTGCAAAGGAGCATCAGAAATAGTTCTGAAGATGTGTGACAAAGTTGCTGATGCAAATGGCAAAGTCGTCCATTTGAAGGAAGAGCAAAGAAAGAGCATCACAGAAGTAATAGATGGTTTTGCTTCTGAGGCTCTAAGAACACTCTGCGTTGCCTTCAATGATGTTGAAGGATCCTCTAAAGGTGATAGTATTCCTGAGGATAATTACACGTTGATAGCTATTATTGGGATCAAGGATCCAGTGAGGCCTGGAGTGAAAGAAGCAGTTCAGACATGTTTAGCAGCTGGGATAACTGTTAGGATGGTAACTGGTGACAACATAAATACTGCTAAAGCAATAGCTAGAGAATGTGGCATCTTGACAGATGGATTGGCTATTGAAGGACCAGAATTCCGGAATAAGAGCCAGCAAGAGATGGAGGAGATCATACCAAAATTGCAGGTTTTATTACTATTCCATAGGTACTTCTTTTAATGTTTAGCAAACATGGTAACTCTATAATTGGTTGCTTTATGTGTGTAGGTAATGGCTCGGTCCTTGCCTCTTGACAAGCACACCTTAGTAACCCATTTGAGGAATGATTTTAATGAAGTTGTGGCAGTAACTGGTGATGGGACCAATGATGCTCCAGCGTTACATGAGGCTGATATTGGACTGGCTATGGGTATTGCAGGGACAGAGGTTTGTTATGGACACAATCTATATCTATATACCCTGGATGACTTCCATTGTAATATACGTTATCATTAAATGATTAAAACTTCCACGTGATAATATGCATCATTAATTGTTATTCTCTAGTATTCAACTAGTTGCTTTCACACGAAGCTAAAATTTCACGGATCCCATAGCCTAGGTTTTTAAGCATAAATACAAAGCAGTAAATGAAATTTCAGGGCAAGAAAACAAATGTAGGCTTTATATAGTATGCAACACTAGTTATGTCATTTTATGTGCATACTTTATATGTTTCATAATAAATACAATTCTTTATGTGCCCCATTTGTTTGCTAATCTTTGTAAACCTCCATCTTCTCTAGGTTGCAAAAGAGAATGCGGATGTGATTGTAATGGATGACAACTTCACAACCATAGTGAATCTTGCCAAATGGGGCCGTTCTGTGTATATAAATATACAAAAGTTCGTGCAATTCCAATTAACGGTTAATATTGTAGCTCTCATGTTAAATTTTGTTTCAGCATGCGTGTCAGGTATTGCATATACAACCTACTTCTTAAGACAATTTTCCATTACATTTTTCGGGTCATAGTCATGCCTCCTAATCACAATGCAAATTCATTTTAGGCTCTGCTCCTCTCACTGCTGTTCAAATGCTTTGGGTAAACATGATCATGGACACACTTGGTGCTTTGGCACTTGCCACAGAACCTCCCCATGAAGGCCTAATGAAGAGGCCACCTACTGGAAAGAATGCTAAATTCATCACAAGGGTCATGTGGAGGAACATAATTGGTCAGAGCATATATCAAACTATTGTCCTTTTGGTTCTCGAATTTCGTGGGAAGCAGATTCTCAAGCTCGATGGACCTGATGCTACCACTGTTCTGAATACAGTCATATTCAGCGCCTTTGTGTTTTGCCAGGTACTAGATCAGTTAACTAGACCATAAAGATAAATTTTTCATAAAACATATTCATTCCTCACAAGAAAATTGTTTCAGATTTTCATATTCCACTCAAGCTTGTCTTAATTTGTGTAGTAAATGAAAGTTCTAATAGAGCATAACATCACTTATGTGCCTCTACCTAACAATTTAAGTTTTTGGGAGAGATAATTTCATAACATTGTATTAGAGCTACCATGACTAAAAGGTCAAGGGTTCAATCATTGTTATCCCCATTATGATAAATAGTTCATGCTTCAAACCCAAAAAAATATTTGTGTGAGGGGATCGAATGTGTTAGAGTATAAAACTATTTATATGCCTCTACCCAACAACTTAAACTTTTGGGAGAAATAATTTTATGACAAGTTCAATTCATGTTAATCTTTTTATGGAAACCATTTACGTTTCCTTAACTTTATGCTATTGTTTTGCTTGTGTTCATTCATTTAAATTAAGGCACACAAATTAAACCAATATGTATATACATTTATGACAACTTTTGTCATTTTAATACACTTATTCTTTCATATTGTAAATCAACAGGTATTCAATGAGATAAATAGCCGTGACATGGAGAAGATCAATGTTCTGCGAGGGATGTTCAGCAGCTGGGTTTTCCTAATGGTCATAGCCTCAACAATATGCTTTCAAATCATAATAGTTGAATATTTGGGCACGTTTGCTCAAACAGTGCCACTGAGCAAGGAACTGTGGTTAACCAGCGTGTTGATTGGTGCAGTAAGTTTACTGGTAGCTGTTGTCCTAAAATGCATTCCTGTTCCCACAACTTATTACGTTCCTACGCCTCATGATGGCTACGAGCAGCTTCCCAGTGGACCAGAGTTGGCATGAACATATGATAGATAATGCGGTTCACTATAAGCTTTCATAATTTATACATATTTTTTTAGATAGATTTTTTCTATAAAGAGATATATCATAAATTGTCACCGTTAGTTTCATCATTCATTTTAGACTGTTCCCACCTTTATTTCGGTCCTCATTTTTTCTATGTGTAATTTCATTTTCTTCCATTTCAAATCCCAATTTTGCTGGGTGCAGTATCGTTCTTTTGATTAGGATATAGTGATATACCCCTCCCCCCCCCCCCCCCCAAAACCCACAAAAAAAAAACAAAAAAACCCTTTTCCTTTTTCTTGCAGAAAATTACTTATTTGGAAGACATTTTTAGCTCATAGTCGAGTGAATTCAGGTTGTTAAGTTTGGAAAGTTACATATCTTCAACCTATTGCTTGTTCAGGATTATTGTTCAAAGTTAATTGTGTAGTTTATTTGTCAAATGAAGAAGTGAATGGCCTTGGATATTGCATCAAATAAAACTTGTTTGGCTGAATTTGAGAATTGAATACTTGCCTTACGTTATGTCGTTGGTTTTTTCTTTGTTTTTTTTTTTTCTCTTCTACTTGAAATTAACATATGAGATACTCGTAAGCTATTATGACCGGTCTAATGATGAGGAACTTGTGTAGAATGTATGAAGTAAGATATTCAAATTTCACTGTCTTTAAAATTATGATGTACCAAAAGAACAATTGAGTTTATTAACTTACAACACATTGCTTATTATTAGTACAGATAAGTTGAAATACTTTTTCAGTGTTAATAAAGGGTTGATCCATGGTAATAAGAGTTACTATCCATTACTTAAGAATTAAAATTTCTCATCGAGATTATTTTTAAGATCAGATTTGTACGTTGTTATAACAATAACTATAAATATTCAAATTTTATATAATTTAACTTTCAGCTTGCAGCATACTTTCCATGGCGATCCCACTATATTATCCACATGCATTTTTAAAGAATCACAGGACAAGGTTCATTTGGTAACTTGAGTTGTATGTAAATTTTATTTTAAATTTTTCGCAAGGATTTGAATCCAAATGGAAAGTGAAACGCCTGGTTGTGAGAACAATATTTATAAATCCAAAAGATATGGAGATTCCTCGTGAGAGACAAGAAAGGAAGTGTATTTTTAAAGAAGAAAATATATATCAAAGCATATATCTCTTGCTATAGTAGTCTTTTTTTTCATTTGATATCCAAATAACCTATAATTATATTGAGTAAGGATCCTTTAAAGTGAGGGTCTCACTTTAGAAGGTAAAGTGAGGGATTTCACTCTTGGATTAATAAAATTAGAAGTGAGGTTCTCTTTACTTTATTGATCTAATAATAAAATCCCTTTACTTTATCCTCTAAAATGAAATTCTCACTTTAGAATATCCAAATCCAATTATATCAATTGATTTCAATTTAAATAAAGTAAAACTCAAATTAATAAATATTTTATGCGAGGACTTTAGCTGCAAATCTACCGAATATTTAATTTTCTTTCATAATGATACTAATTAAATAATTTGTACTTTCCTCCAAAATTTTGTCTGGATTACCATCATCACGTTGTATGTAGGGTACTATAAAAATTAATTAACAGATATTTTTGTCCATTTTTTCTAACATGAATAAAAAAATCAAAAAGACCTTAGTACGATCATGGGTCTTTTTCTTTCATATTGGTTTTGGGGTCGTTATCTACGTTAATATGGGTTTAAAAATAAATTTATGGATATATGGTGTCAGTGAAATATCGCCAATTCCATTTTTCTAAAACCGGAATAAAAAATTATATTTAAAAAATCTCGCCACAACCTATAAATAATCTGGTAGCGGCGAGATTTCAATGCATGATTCATGGTGTCAGCAAGAATCTCACCACATCCTTTATATAAAAGTGGCAGTAGCAAGATTTTAAGAAAGAATCTTGCTTGTGGCAGATTTCAGTAAAAAATAATAAAATATTCAACTCTTTCTAAATAAACCCGCTTACATCTCTTCTCATCTCATTCAGTGTGTTTTGTTTTTAAACGTATGAAGTACTAATTTTTTTATTTGCAATTTATGTTACAGTTAATAATATTGTTTTTTTTTTTTGGTTTGACCATTTGCAAAGTATTTCATGTTTATTTTATTTTTTTTAGCATATAATATTTTTTAATATCTGTTCTAAGTATTAACAAAAATAGTATTTACTATGTATTAAATTTTAAGTAGTATTTATTTAAGCAATATTTATTTGTTTGTTTAACACATGTTAAATTTTAAGTGATAATAGGAAAGAATAAATATTAAACATAAAATAAATATCACTTAAAAATTTAGCAGGTGTTAAACAAACAAATAAATACTGCTTAAATAAATACTACTTAAAATTTAATACGTAGTAAATATTATTTTTGTTAATACTTAGAACATATATTAAACAATATTATATGCTCAAAAAAAAATAAAATAAACATGAAATACTTTGCAAATGGTTGAACAAAAAAATAAACATAAATAATATTATTGACTGTAATAGAAATTACAAATCAAAAAAATAAAATTAAACAATATTTTTATTAAAATTTAAACATAAAATACTTACAATATTTTGATGAATTTGCTCAGACACATGTTTATTAGAAATAACTATTTTATCATATGTCATTTTCTTAACATTGTAAAATATGAATAACAAAAAAATAATGAATATGCCGTAACAGAAATTGCAAATCAAAACAAAAAATTAAACAATATTTTCATTAATATTTAAACATAAAATACTTGCAATATTTTGACAAATTTACTCGGACACATGTTCATTTGAAGTTACCGTTTTATTATATGTCATTTTCTTCACATCCTAAATAAAAAAATTCTCTTCACAATTACAACACCTGCCACCCTCTCCTTGATCGCCACGTGTCAAGCCGATATACTGCAGGAATCTCTGAAATCTTGCCACTTCCAAGATTTAGAAGTCCATATAATTGTAATATTCACCCCAAACCCATGTTAATGATAATCATTTACTCATTACCCATATAAAAAATAATTTCCCTACGATCATTCCTTTGGCCTTCTATTTCAATATTCGAACAAAATATTCCGAGAAATTACCTCTTGGTGTTGTCAACATCATTTTTATTTTCTTCCCTGGCTTGTATATCACTGTGCAAGAACACCTATTGAGCTAATGAAAATCGGCACAATTGACAGAATGGAACCCTTTTTGACCAAATGTTTTTGGTGTTGGTTCCAAAAGAGGAAAAACAATTCAACAAATCTTCCTATAATATATGTTTAAGCAACTACAAAAGAGCACATTCTATTTTATCCTCAAACTTGGAGTCGTGTGCATGGTGTTGAGGTGTTTACGTGGAGTCCATGTGCAATTCAAACCTGTCCATCCATTTATAACATGCAGAACCAATATTCTTGCAAAACAATATGCCAACATTATCACGTTACATGCACATTGTACAATAGCTTATTAGCTTTGACCTTTCACACTATTCCTCATATTTTCAGCACTTTCTTTCAATCACCTTCCTTTTAGTGATTTCAATTATTTGATTCATGTTGGCTATATATTTTTAATTTGAAAAAGAATGAGCAAGACAAAAACAATTTATGGAATGTGAATCCTACCAGATTATTGCAAGAGAACATTTATATCAGATCTCTCTTTAATGTTTTATCTGAAAATCCCACCCTTTAGACACTTTTCTCAATTAATAATTAATAATTACAAGAGGACTTCTAAAAAGGGCACGACGCTAGGGACTGAAAAAGACGGTGATGTAACTACTTCATTGCAAATTGCAATTGTTTAGCTTTAATTAATTATCAATCCACTTTTCAAGTTTATATGCATACCATATCTTCTCTTTTCAATCGACAAAGTCTTTTCTGTTTTTGCTCAGTACATCTAAGTCTAATGTTAGAGACAGAAAATATGGTTATTATTAATGAGGGGGGAAAAAAAAGGAATCAGTGGTCATTGTCATCAAAATTAAATATCATAGCTATGAGAAGTCCACAAAATATAAGCTGTATCCCTTATGCCCAAATCTTAACCAAAAAACAATGTCAATAACACTATTTCTTTTGACTTCAAGATTTAGCTGGGCAATTCAATTTATGAATTTATTACTACTGTTTAACAGAATATGAAAAATCTTCTTTTTATCAAACTTGATGTAGATGCCTAGCCATTATTAAGTCACTTGAATTATATCAAAATCGCCAACCTTTTTATCATAGTTATGTTGTCGCAATGAAGAGCTACAAATCCTAAGACTAGGTGAAGAGAACCAAATTTTGTCTAGTTGTATGATAATTACTGGGCATGATTTTTATTTTTTTTCCCCCTCAGAATTTTGCCAAAAAGCAAAAGAGGGTCACAAACACTGCATTTGCAATTTGCTTTCAGAGGTTACCACCTCTTGCCCCACTTGACCATGCTTTCAGAATCCTAAGCCACAACAAATGCAGCACGTCACATAAAAGGCCGTGACGTGTGTAAGCATGTCTTTATCAAACTGGGAACAAGATTATCTTTCATTAATGCACATTCATTTCAGTCCCCAAACCAAACCACAATCCAAAATCCAATTTGTGAGCTACCAAGAGCGTACAAACCACAACTTGGTCCAACATAAAAACAATGTGATTTTTTTTTTTTCCAGTTCTACTTAAATCAATATTTGAGAGTACATATTATGTTACAGCCCCATGATTTTATCAAACATATTCGAGTAAAATTAACGCTCAATTTACATCCTTCAAACCATGATTTGAAATTGCCCAATGCTAACACAATCACACACCAAAGAAGCCAAACTGGGGATTCACTGGTCGGTAATCACCAGTCACCACCATTGAGGAAATGGTCTAGATGTTCTTATATGGTCCTCAATTGATTTAATTTGGTAAGCAACCAACTTGTCAAAGGCCAACCAACCAAGATGATGGCTTGTGCTTATCCACTAGGTGACACTCTTGTTTTCAACACTACTTTTATTTAACCCCACACACACTTCATCAAAAAATCACCTCAGGGGCTCTTAAAAAGATAGTATGAAAAATAAGGCACAGTAATTCACAAAGGCTGTGTAATATAGTACTATTTTGTGTTCACAGAGTCACAAGAGGCCACAGACCCCAAAAGATTCCAGTAACTGGCCACTTTTGTCATACGTGTGGGCATCTACCCCTACTTTTAGATCTGTGCAATGTCCTTTCCTGTCATAAAAGATGAACTAAAGGCTATAGATATATAGATATAGATATATATATATATACACACACTATATTATCAATGAGAGAGAAAGTGGCATCACTCACATGGGTAGGTGCTGGTGGGTAGGACCCATACACAACCTGGCATTATATAAATGTTCATTGGCCCACTTGCAGTGTCAGCAACCCCCCATGTGATGGTGTGTGCCTTGTGGACCTCCCTTCTTTCCCCTCCCCAATAATGGCAGCAAATTGGACCATACCCCACCAATATTTTTTTAAAACACAAAATTGAAAGGGAAAAATAATTGCAAGTACAAAGAGACAAATTCTCCTCTTTAGAAACAAAAATAAATAAATAAATAAATAAAATGATGACAGGAGAAGAGTTAAGTAGTAAGAGGCAAATAATGAGAGAACCAATTAGTCTAAAAAAACTCACTTTTGATTCTTCCTTTTCTAAAATCTCTTTCTCTTTTCTGTCTGGTAATCTAAGGAGGGTTGATAACTGTGTATAACAACTAAGTAGAAGCACAAATGTAAACTGCAACACAACAACATAAGAGAAGATAAAATATCCTCCCACTTTGGACTTTAACCCAGCTAAGATTAACAAATTATACATTCCTTTTCCTCACTCTGGCCCTGAAACTCAAATTTCCCATGATGGGGGTGGATTTGTATCAGCCTTCTTGTTAAACACTCATCAGCCTTTTTCAGTTTTTTTACCACTTCATCTGTGCATGCTTGCTTTCTCCTGGTTACACTTCAGCTGTACATGAAAGACTTGGAAATTATACCTGTAAACAACATAGGACTAGGGGTCTAGTAACTACTACATATCCTCAAGGGATAGAGTGAAGGAGGAGAAAATTACAGTGCCAGGAGTTACTACTACACATTGGACTCTTGATTCTTTTTTCTGTGTTATTTTTAACCTGTGGTTCAGCTTACTACAGATAATTAAGAGAAAGAAGAAAATGGTACAATAATTGCTAACAAAAGAAAGGGGGAACACATGCCCCACTTCCTTTACTGAAACTGCTTTTTACGTATGCATTTTGTATGGTAGTAAGTAGTATAGTATTGATGATTGATGGTGATAGGCCTTGGTGGTGGTGATTCTCTACAGATTTGTTGGATGTCTCCAGGTTTGTTTGGCCATGCTTCTCCTGTAAATATTCGGAAACAAAAAAGACCAAACCGACTTCCAAATTTAATAAAACTAAACAACAAAAATCAGTGCAATAAGTTGAAGACAATATAGCAAAAAGAAGCCTTCATATACACAAAAATATCCAAAGGCTACTACTTACCTCAAACCTTAGGAAACTAAATGCCAATCGGTCCACCAGTGCCAGCTAACATCCCAATAGTTCCATGGCCAGAAGGGAACCTAAGTCCAAAACAAGATATAATCAAAAGTCCAAAGCTTTATGAATAGTGAAAACTCATCACTATATGGTAAAAAAAACGGCTTAAATGTGAGTGACACCAGTACCTAGGTATTTGGCAGTTAAAGGATTTGAAAGTCCCCACGTCAAGAGCAGATGCTGATGGAAGTAGTGAATTAGTGCCAAATTTGGAGTTGGCAGATGCAGCTGAGGCATCTGATTCAATGGTCTCATTAGGTCCATTGGAGAATGCAGCCATGTAATCTCCAGCAACTTTTGTAGGGGAAGCAAAAGGGCTATCAGGGAGATTATGCTCCAAACTGCATTTATTCATAAACTACTTTAAAAGACAATCAAAGTTAGGAAAATTGGTAATAACCTGAATAAATGCACAAATCTTTTGGCATGGACTATAAGTGGGAATTTGATGCAAAAAGAAAAAGCTGTTTACTATTCTGGTACCCCTTTTGGTTATTCTAAATGAGAATAAGTTTTTATACCATTCTTGTAGATCACGGTCTTCGTTACTTGAGCTCTGTTTGCCATTGCCATTGCCACTGCCATCACTATATCCATTCTCACCATTGACTCCAACTTCCTTGCCAACAGAAATGTTGACTTGCACTTGCTGCTGACCAACAGAAACTGGTGCAGTACTAGCTGGAGCAGAACTTGAACCACTCTCTGGAATCAAATAGCATATAAATTAATATCAACGAAACCATTCCAATTCTCAAAAAAGCACCAAGTTCATAATCCAAAAGCTGCTGCAATCAACTGCATTTAGAATGGTAGAAATAGAGATATTTTATATACCCTCTGGGGCCTCTGTGCTGCTGTGAAAGGAAGGAAGAACAAGGTTCGGATTGAACATGTTAGGAGATTGGGTTGGGGAAGGAATTGGACTCCCTGTGGAGAGGGCACGGTGGTGTTGCTTCTTGATGTCAAGGAGTTGCAGACCCATCAACCTCCTACTTTGGAGCTCAAGTGCTTGCTGCAAATCAGCTTGCTCCTCCAACTTCCTCCTCCACAGCATGTCTTGAGCATTGTAGAACATTCTTCCCCCTAAAAGAGATAGAAGAGACACCCCACGTGTGTTAAGGAGAGTAACCAAAGACAATAACATGAAAAGTTGAAAGCATTGACCTACCAAGTTGGAGATCATATTGGTCTCTAGCATCTAGTCCAGTAGGAGTGCCACAAGGTGAAAAATCCCTATCTACCTGTTGCTGCTGCTTCCTGCAAAAATCACAACAAACATATATCAGCAAAGTTCAAATGCATTATGGTGAGACAATAACAAAAGAGAAAAAAGATCACAACAAAAAGACACTAGAAAGAGGAGGTGCCTGTACTTGTCTGGGACTTTGCCTTTCTCCTTGTAAGGCTTAACCAGCACTCTGGCATCACATACAAAATGAGGGTTTCCTTTGGAGAGAATGAGCTTAACAGTCTCTGGATAAACAAAGGTAACAAAACCAAACATGCGCTTCTGCTGATATGGGATCCTCACATCTTGAACTGGGCCATAAATGCTTCAAACAACAAAATCAAAGGAAAGAGAGTTATTTCTTCTGCCATTGCCAAACTAGGCGTATACCCCAAGTTGAAGTTTAAAGCTAAGCAAGTAACAACAAACAACCTGAAGTAATTTGAAACATCTTCCTCTCTGAAAGTGCTATCTGCTGGGAAGGTCAAGTAGATCTGCCTAGAAGCTGGGTTAACCATTCCAGGGCTGTTCAAAGCAAAATCATTCCTTTCAAGCCTGGATCTCCCAAATTTGTGCAAGTCCTCATTCATCATAAGAGCTGCAGCTGCAGCTCTGCGAACAAATCATCAAAACATGATTAAAATTATTCAGTGGACTAATAATACTGGTGATTTATATTTTACATATGGGGAAAAAAAAAAGGGAATTGTGCAGCTTGACAACTAGACTACAGTAATCCAAGACACATGATTGAATGGTAGTACTGTGAGTACCTTTGAGTATCATTTTGCTGCTGCTGCAAGAGGAAATTCATGCACTTTGGGGAGTATGGAAAAGAAGAGGCCATGAGCTGAGAAGCAGCAGCTAGTCTTTGCTGTTGAGCTGTCTTAGATCTGAGGAGCTCATGACACTGCTCCATCATCTCAATCTTGCTGGGAGAACCAACCATTGCAGCACCTTCAGCATCTCCAAGGCCACCACCATGTAGGAACCTGCAGCTAGTGCCATTCTTGCAGTACCCTCTAGCAAAGTAAAGGCAAGGCTTCCACCCAAACCCAGAATTAGGGTCCTCAGAACCCAAGCAAGCATCATTCACTGAGCAACTCCTCCTGTGAAGTGACCCTCCCCAACCATAAGAAGGGAAAAGAGAAGCAGGGTCAGCACCACTAGTAGGACTAGAAGACAAGTCTGAGTGAGGGTAGAACAAATCAGGGTTCTTGTGTCCAACAAGAGTTGGAGAACCATCATTCAAGAACGAAAGCTGGTCCTGAAGCTGGAACTCATCAATTGGATCTGAGCCTCCATTTGCATAGAACGGCAAAGAAGATGAAGTTGCTGCTGACCCAACAACCAAATTGTTGGGGCTCATCAAGTCTTCAGGGTTTTGAAGCTCAGAGATGGCACCCCAAGAAGCTGAGCTAGAAGAAGTGTTTGGTATCGTTAGAGCAGGAGGGAGGCTGATCCCACCAAGCCTTGAAGAAGAAGTTGAGTTTTGCCTTGAAATGGGAACTGGGTTGGTACCGTTCGAAAGAAAAGGTGATGGAGATGGTGGAGTTGAAGGTGTAGGTGGAGAGTTTGAAGGCAAACCCAAATCCGTGCGTGCTTTCACAATCACAGAGTGAACAAGTGCTTCTGGTCCAAATGCTAACCTTATCATCTCCTTCTCACCATGGTCTTGAATCAGAAGTACGCCCATGATCTTGGAAGCATTCTCAGGGTCCAAGCTTTGGATCCTTGAGAACACAATCCTAGTAGCTTCATAACCATCCATGGATAAGAGAGGAAAAAAAAAAAAGATTGCTACTTAACTTTGTTCTCCCCCAAAAATCAAACTTTTGTTGTTGAGTTGAGTGTGTATGTGTGTTTTTTGTGTCACTCTCTCTCTCTTTCCTTCTCTCTTTCTCTCTTTCTATTTGGCCATCTTTCTCACTCCTATTACAAGTAAAGTTTCTTTCTCAACCACACACAAAGAGACCTACCTACCAACTTGAGAGATGAGTGGTGGCACAGTGTGTTTCTTTCTCATATTCCTGCAAAAAAAAAGGCATACACAAGAGAAGGAGAAAAGCAAGTTAAAGAAGGAAAAGGAGGAGAGGAAGTAGGGGAAAGTGAAGTGTTAAAAGGAGTATTCTCGTGTGTTTGATTAATAGGGAGGGACTAGTATGAAGGATACCATAAGGGTTTGTTTGTTTGTTTACCTTTGATAAAAAGGAAAGGAGAGGAGAGTAGTAGAGAGAAAAAGAAAAGAGAGAGGGACATAACATGGTGGTTGAATTTCTCTATAAAGAAGTAATGAGTGCAAAAGTTGCAGAAACAACAAAAGGAGAAACTTACAAACAACAAAACAAGTAAACTCTCTCTTCTTCTTCTTCTTTTTTTTTTTGTCTTTTTTTTATATATATTTGTATATTTAATTTTCTTCCTTATTCTCTCTCACTCACTCTAATAATAAGTAAACTCCATGTAAATCTAAATCTAAACCTCTCTTATGTTTTAGTTTCCAAAATAAATTTGAAATCAGAGACTGAGCAGAAGAGTACGGGCTTACCCATGAAAGGATAATAGTATCTATCTCTCTTTCTTAACTTTGTTTGGTTACTCTCTTTCAAGACAGTTTTCTCTCTACCACTCCAAACACAAATGGCAGTCAACTTACTACAAAAGCCAAACCACCGCCTTCTTTATAAGCTGGATGCAGATGCAAGCATGAAGCAGCAGCAGGAGCAGTAGCAGCTGCAGATGCAGGTGCAGATGCAGATACAGCAGAACAACCATCAATTACCCTCACTGCCCCTGCTGTCTTTTTAAATTGACTTCTGGACACAGTGAACTCAAGGGCTAAGCTGCCTCAGCCCTTTCTCAATCCCCTTTTATCCCCTCTCTCAACAAAGCCTTAACCCAAGATTTTTTGTTCACTCACCCATTGTCCCCACTTCCTTCATGTTGTATATTGTTATCAAATTTTGTATGGTAATGTTTGGTTTTTTTCATTTAAAACTCTTAAAATTCTGATTTTGATGAAAACTTATTTATTTCTTTTTTCGCTTTTGTACTCCCTCGCAGCATCTCAATGGTCAAAAATGAAAAAACACATATATTAATAAAGTAATGAATAAATATTAATAATAGTATAAAATTATATTAAATGATAAGATTGACTTGTTTAATATGATTATACTCTTGAAAATATAAAACTAGATAAGGTAGGGTTAATTACAATAATGATATAACTAGTAAATAAAAATTAATACTTTTTTAATTTGATAAATGAATAGATGTGAAACAAAAATTAAATAAAAATGGACAATTGATATGCAACAAAGAGAGCATAATGCAGGAATTTAATTTTAATGTGGTGATAATATAAAATTTTTACGTTATCCTATAATTATATTTTATTACATCAGTGAATATGGATGGCTCTGCCAACGAAATTAGCTCATAAGGTTAGTCTTTTACTCATATTTTACCATGACTTAGAGTTCAATTCACGGATTTCTTTGTTAATGAGTGATGAATAAGTGCCTTTATAGGCACTTGCCTAGAAATATGTTGAACCATGCTGAGCCTTCCCCTTCAATCAGACGTTCAATTACCTAAAAAATATTGACTCTTATGTTGATTATTTTGAAGGCTCTATGAATAAATAGATTTGATGGGATTATAAGATAAAGAATGAGTTTTTGGTACATAATGTTATATAAAAGTTAAACCTATACAATATATTATCATTTAAAGTTAATTTAACTTCATTTTATTTGTGCTTCACACAAATTTCTAATATGAGATTTTAGATAAGAAAAACAAGAACTAACTTTTTTTTGCTCGCATGTTTCCTTCTATTGCAGATAATTATGTTCCCAGCATTTAAAATCTCAAGAAACTATATGACCCTTCCAATACCCAATTTTTTTTTATATTTTGGATTCGAATCTGCAACCACTAATAAAGAGAAAGTACTCTAGTTGATCGTATGTTGGTCAAAATTTACATATCTGAATCAACCAAAAAATAATTAATAAGTAGGACATTTACTTATTTCTTTCTATGTCCTTTGAAACTGTGGTAAGAGGCAAGGACGCGTTGTGTTGTGCGTGGGGTGTGTGCTTCTTTGGGCGGATCCAGATCCGTGGTTCAAATGAAAATGAAATGAAATAGTATACTATATGCTATAGTAGAATACAAATACAATATAATATAGAATATAGTGCACGTTCACCCAGTTTCACTTGGGTTCTTGCCCTCAACCTCTGACACTCTCTATTCACTTTCAATTTACGGAGCACAGGCACAGCATCATTCACTTCAGTGCCTCACTTAGGTGCCTGGGCCTCACGCTCCAACGGAATCTCTCTAGGGAAGGGACCCCCCTCCCTTCTCCATTATCATATATCATCAATATCATCAATCACCATTCATTGGAGAGTGAACACCACGCCCCTATACTGTTTTCCCTTTGATTGGGTCATCATGTGTTCTTGTTAGGAGGAGTAGTCAATGCTACCCCAATCAAACACCCCCTACAAACCCTACTGCTCTCTCTCTCTCTCTCTCTCAGCATATATATTAAACACGCCATTTGGTGCTGCCCCACAACTTGCCCTCCTCTCTGTAACTTTGGACTGGATGATTATTTTGGTTTGAAAAAAAAAAATTGTTATATACGGATCAATGTATTAGCTTATACATCATATCAACTTATATTTCATTTATTATTAAATATGATATAAATTTTATAAAAATAAAATCTATATATCATCTACTAATAAATGAAATATGAGTTAACACAACGTCTTATCTAGTATATGTACAAGTAATACAACTTCCTTAGAAAAATATTATTTGTAAATAATATTACGACACATTATACATTCTAATATACTATTAGATGGGGTGAGTTGTAATTGGTTCAAGTCTCATAGCTCATTTAATACTTAGAATGAAAGTATTGATATGATATCCTATAAATTATATGTTTAAATAACATTATTCTTTGATTTATGAAGTCTTTTGTATTTTTTGAAGACTCTACAATAGATTATTTAAGTCAAATTAAACTTAATTTGGCTCAATTTTTAAAATCAATCATTTCAAACTCGAATTTAGCATAATAATAATTTGATTAATGATTGAGTCAGCTTAATTCTCAAATAATATTTAAATATTTAGTTATTATTTGTAGTAAAATTACAAAATTCTTAAAATAAAAACAAAATACAACCTATATTTTATGGTACATATTTAAGAAATTCATATATATATATATATATAATATCAATATATGTAAGATGTATTAATTGAAATGTAAATTTTTATAATTTATCATTAATTATTTCAATAAATTATAACTTTAAAATAATTATTTGATTCGGGGCCGAGTTGGATCAATCCAAAGTATAATCTAAACACAACCCAATAAGTGCATCAACTCAAATTTTAGATTTCATGGACCTAATAAAATTTGGGTCTAGACGGGTTATTGAGTCAAATCATGCATGAGCACCTCTAATTCTTTGTTTTAGTCTTTAAAATTATAAAAAAAATATTGCTAACAAGTATCTTTCCCTTGTATGTTTTTTAACTAGTGTTCTAAGAAAATTACTGCCAAGAAAACCCCAAGTTAAAAAAAATTAAAATTTTATTCACTTAATCACAAAATATTGTTCAGGTTAGTCTTTAGAGTTATATTTTGAAAGGCTAAATTAATTACTTTAAGTGCAAATTTAAATTAATTACTTTAAATTAAGCCGTTAGGACTATGCTAATGGTGAGAGACTTATAAAATATATATGTGCAGGGTGCTGGATTCAAATCTTTTTTGCCTTCAAGACTCTGACGTACCAAAAAAAAGGATGAATTTAAATTGCATTTTATAATTTTAGAAACTAGATCACTGTTTTTTAAAATTTAATAAACACGAAGGAAACACATTCCTGACTTACTGAATCAGAACTCTCCAATAGGTCTCTTCACAATTCTTGCAGGTATGGATAATTTAATCATAGTTGTTGTTTTGATGGTTACGTACGTGATAATGCAATGCGTAATTATAATTTTATGTAAGGGAAAGAGGGAAGGTTGTTCTCTTGGTGGTATAAAATTACAAAAGGTTATAGGGATTTATACATAGATAAGAGAGTAGGGTTTGCTGCATTTTGCTTTCTCTCTTGTCGTTTTTGAGATGCCCCACAAACAAATAAAAATGATGACTCAATGCCTCTCTCCACCTGCTTCATTTTTATCTTTCCACATCCAGATGCCCAACTCATATCTCGAGATATATATATATATATATATATAATGTTATCGTCATACTTGTCAATTAGAAGTACACTTGTATTTTTAATAAAGAAAATTCACATCAACACCTTTTCATAATTATTCATATAGTTTAAGTAAATTCACAATGTCACCACTTATATTACTGAGTGTTGACACAATCCAAATATACTATGATATAATTTACCATCTTACTTTTGAACTCCACTTGTCCGGTATTTTACAGCGAGGGACTCAAGCACTTTTTCATCTATCTTTTTCGTTTTTTATATGACTCAGTGATGTGTACAAGAGAGAAGGGAGTGAGCAGCTCCCACTTGCTGCGAGTGATCTTCGAAAAAATATCTACATGTATATCTAAATTGGTTTAAAAAAAATGTTTTGAGAAAATAAAATAATCTCTTACAATTTGAAAGCCTTGGTTACTTATAATTCAAAAAAAGAAAAAATGATTCTTTCATATGGTATTTTTTTTAATTGTACGGAATTATCTCGAGAGATAAATTTATCCCATTTTTTAAATTGTAATGATTTAATTCAACATTTTCAAATTTTGATAACTTGATTTGTCCTCGGTATATCTTTTAGGATATGTATGAATTGGTGGTAAATACTGGAATAGAGCAAAGTATAATAGAATGAAGCAAAGTGGAGTGGCATAATTTTTTTAGTCCATTATTTAGATATTTTAATAATGAAATAGAGGGGAATGATGATAATTTTATAAGTAAAAAATAAAAATAAATAATTTAATTCCATTCCATTCAAATCGAAGAGAAAAGAGGAAAATAAAAAATAATAGAATTGAATAAAATCTATTTTATTCTCATCCACTTCATTTCATCTATTTTTAAAACATCCAAACAATAAAATTTTAAAATAATTTATCTTATTTTATTTTATTCCATTTATTTTTAACAATCCAAACATATTCTAGAATCAATTATTGGATAGTTAGTGCAAAATAAAAATAGACTTTGACGAAGAGAGGTAAATATAAAAGGGAGTACTAGAGGCACTGTGGAGCTTCCCACATGGGGTGTTGGCACTCATTATTTATCTTTGAAGTCATACTCAATCATGCCACACATCAGTAGTCCAAAGTGACCAATGCAAGTACAGCTAAGCCAATGTACAAATCTATCACCCCGGTCATTCGGATTTAATACAGCTCTATGTATCTCCTTGTTTAATTTGGAAAAAAAAAAAAAAAGGTCTGAACCCTTGTAGTAAACTAATTGAACATTGGATTTAATTTATATGTGCTCCTAATATAAAAGACTTTTATATAATTATCTAAATATATATTGTTTATTAGTTATAATGTTGACTCTTTTTTAGTATTTAAAAATTATATAAATAAAATATTTTAATTAATTAAAAAAAATATTTTTTATTGTTATTATATTAAAATTAAAACTCTTTAATATCTTGTGAAAATTGTATATATTTTTTTGCATATCGTAATTTGATGGGTTAAATTCAATTACCAACCATATGCTTTGGACCAAATTTAGTCATTATTTTATATGCACATTACTTCTATACTTTTTATCTTGTACCGTGATTATTTACATTTTGTTAACGAAGTTTTGATAGAAAAATAAAAAATGACATGTAAGAGTCACGTGCACAATTGAAAACAACATCAGTTTTAACGCCGACAGTTTGAAAACTTCAAAAACGACATAATTATTGCGCATGTTTATTTAAGTGCATTTTCTGCTAAAAACTGATGATAAGAAAATTAGGAATAAAGTCATAAAATTCAATGCGGGTTCCTCCTCAGTTCTTCATATGAAATAATTCTGTTTTCCTTTGTTTATTCTCTTTTATTTGCTTCTACACCAAAAAAAATAACTATGAGATGACGCTTTTAAATCGGGGCAAACATTGCGATACGAAATTAAATTTAATCGGTACTCCTAAAACAGCTCCGTTGCTTGGTTGCCTCAAAAACAACACGTGTTGTAACCAGGTTTGAGATTTTGCTTCCATTTAAGAGAATTAGTGTTTTTTTATTTTTGTAAATTCGCGCATTATCTATATATGAATTTTGATCGCAAACCTTAGTTTCTTTTTTTTTTTTTATCAATTCAGTTAAAATAATGTACAATTATCCAATTTTAAATATGCAAATAAATTAAGAAAATAATTGAAAATGTCACATTATTAATTTTTTTTCATATATATTTTATAATATTACCTTTAATACTAGTTATCTCTCTTCTCAAATCATTTCTTCCTATTTAATCCCTTTTTTTTTAATAAAAGGTATAACTAGGAAAAATAATAAATACTATTCAAAATTTCTAAATGGATAGTTATTTGCAGAAAAATAAAATTTTTAAATTGAATAATTATTTCCAACTAGAAGAAATAATATATATTTTAGGCATATTGCAACATATTATAGTAATTCTAATTATATTTAATGTTTTTAATGAAAAATAAACAAAATTTCCCCTTACGTTATTTTTTATAATTAAAAATTATTTAACTCTCAAAGAGAGAGGCAAAGAACAACAAATAAGGAGTTTAGCAAAAACTCCAAAACTTAGAAACAGAAAACCCTTCATATATTCAATTTTTCTTTTTAAAGTTTTGTTGGGATATTGTCAAGCTAGTTTTACAAATTTTGTTTTTAAATAATATTTAAGGTCTCCACAACTCACCATAGGGAGGTAAGATTGGGAATAGAGGAAAATTTTTATACACAGCAGGGATTATAAGTCGAGACAAAGAGCAAACCAGAGTCCTAGAATAAAGATCAAAGGAGTACTATTTGACTATTTGTTGCCCTGTTCAATTCTTATCCCGAAGTGCTGTTGAATCAAAATCAAGAGAAAAAAGCTGCTGAGGGATTGGTTTGGGGGTAAAATAATCAAATGTCGATGTCTTATGGTCACGCAATTATTATTTATTTGATCATTTATTTTCCTATGCTATGCATGTGCGTGTGGTCAAGCAATTCAATAAATTGATCTTTCGAAAATCTACTTGGCACTTAGCTGTGACAGACTGAACACTTGGCAAATCATTTTGGGTCACCCTCTTTAGTCACTAACATGTGGGTTAAATCATTTAGACAAGTAATAGTGAAGTAGGCACTATAAATTAAACTATTTAATAATCAGCCTTTTGTGATGAAAAGGTGAAGCTATTCGAAAGCTAATATTGAGCTAAAATTCATTATTTATTTTCCTCTTTCATGTTGAGTTGGATCGAATTAAGACAAGGGCAAGTAGCATACAGACAGCTCATGGCTTTCTACTGAATCTCCCGAAATTTCATCCTACTATGATACCGTTTCATTAATGTATTTGAATCACCCTGAAAAGGTGTGATTAATAATATAATTATCTTATTCACCATTTTTTGGGTGCATGTCATATTCAGTACAAGAGACCTCGTTGAAAACTTGAATAGTTTCATATTGATTATTGGATTATTTTGTTTTTATTTTGAACTTATTTTTTTGGGCATCGGTTAAAACATGATGAATTGTGTAATTTACCCCTTTTTATATATAGTGGAATATCTCATATATGTACTAGTTAAAAAAATATATTAATTACTAGTTAAAAAAAAAGGTGGTTCAACTTGCATCTGAGCTGCGAATATGCTATATGGCGAAGATTATGGTGCACCAATTAAGATTTGGTGTATTACACATAGGGTATTTAATCATATTTATAAAGTACGATTAAATTTATATGTGTTTAATTACACTTTTTAATATTTAGCTATTTTATAATTAAGGTTAACTAATTGATGTGTAATACATCATACTCTACTTGGTGTGTCATAGATAAAACCTATGCTATGTATAAGATCAAATTAAGGGTACAAACTGTGCTTGATAAGATGCTTGATTAAGTCAGTATAGATATATATTATTTATCATAGAAGTATATTTGAAATTTAAGTTGAATATATGTGGTTTTAGAATTGTGGCAATATTGATTTATTCACCAAACCTGGGGATAATTATTGTTGATGATAAGTTGGTTAGTTCAATGAGTGTTGGATATATACTACACTATGTCTTCTAAAATTCCACATATATGTTTTGGATTTTTTTTTCAATTGAAACAATTACGCTTACTGTTTGACGTTGTTTTATGCAGAATTGCGGGTGTTTGTGTGTTTTTCTTGTATAATAAGCAACAATCCGTTTGGTCGATCATGCCATCTCTTTTTTATTTCTCCTTTTAGGTGGGAGTTGATTTGCATGTAAGACTATATATAGAAGGTTATCCCACCTCGATCAAGTCACTCAGGCACTTCTCTCATAAATGTTTGCATGCTTATTTGGATTGACATGATATGATCTTGAGTCAAATTTATGTCATAACATCCTTTTGCTTAGATAATGAAATTCAACCTACCATAGTAGCTAATTCTCTCAATACGTGGACAGAATGAACTGTTAGCTAGCTAGAGATGTACTAATAATGAATCAATGATCTTTCATCACCATGGATGGCCTCCCAATCCTAGATATAACAAATTGCCAATCTACCAACTTGAGAGAGAGTGTGTAATGTAGCCACCTAATTTAATAATTAAAGGAAAGCCATTACTTACGCCATACTATTTCCAAAGAAGTAAAGACATTATATTGGGAAACAAAGACCACATCTTGGAGCTAAATGGAGAGGAATTTCTTAATTGGCGGGGGATTAATTAAGAGATTTATTTTAGTTTATAACATATAGTTGTTTGCACGAACTCAAACACAGTGCTAAAATTATAATTAAAGTGAAAGGTAACAAACAACCTGTTTAACTAATAACATGTCTGGATTTACGTTGGGAGCCCGATAATTGATCCTATGATGTTAAAATCAATTTTGGTTGGTTTTTAATATGTTTGATTTCTCTTAGATAAAATAAATTCTTACTACTAGAATTAATTCTAAGAGAAGTTAAATAATTTTATTTTATATCAGAATCACTTTTGGATGAACTAACAAACATAAATATTTGCTTTACTCCAAAATTAATTCTAACTAAATCAATTTTTATGAAATTAATTCCATCTACAAAAACATAACCAAATATGTTATAAAGTAATCACATTTAATATTACAAATAGGAGGATTTTTTTTATTCTGAAAAACCTCCTAAAAACTCCCAACAAAATGGGCTTTTATTTGAAAATTTCTACTAATTACGTAAGTACTAGCAAACTTTGGTGGACAAAGATGTTGTCTGTCTCTTATAAATCACCCACAAGCCATTGTTTATTGAGTTGTTAGCGTTGGTTTCCTGGCAGTGGTGCAAGAATTGAAGCTAATTAAAGCTCAGAACAGAACACACAAACCCACACTGACAAATAGCAAAAGCAGTCTTCGGATTCTTATCAGTGTGAAGTGCCTTGCACGCTCCTTCGCACGTGAGCTGTCCCCAACTTTGGCCAAATTGTTCTTTTGCTCCCAAATTCCAAATAAAGACACATCATCGTTTCTATGTATGCATCACACTCCCAATGACTCACCTTGCCCTTGGATGCAAATGCATGGGACCACCCCCATATTTGATATTTATGTTCAGGCGGGGACTTTGCTAATTGTTACCGTATTAAAGTGATGCAATCATAGCCCAAAAATCCGTGCACTTTTCTCTCTGTTTTTCCCCTTGGCATCCTTTTTTCATTTATTTTTTTCCTCTTACTTGGAATTATGAGAAAACTTGGTCTAAGCGCATTAATGACTTGCGCAGATTCTAATGTTCCTTTTATTTATTTATTTTTTATCATGTTCCTTTTATTTATTCACTTTGTTTGCACACCAACTTGATTTTATGCTCTGCTAAAATACTTACGCTATCTCTTTAGCTTAATCCTAAATTTGAAGGGAGACGAAATGATGATACATGAGTATAGCTACTTTTTCCAACTGGGTGGGAATATATTAACGACATTCTTTACATTTTAGATTTGTAGGCAATAATGAGTGAGCCCGACTTATATCAATTAGTTGCAAAAAGCTAGCACTACGTGGATCAAATCTATAAGCTTAAGTTTTTTGTATAGAGATGATTTGATCACATTGTATTGGAGTCTCCCCAATTTAATGGTATAAAATTTGAACTCTAATCACATTTCAGTACAAGAAAAAATATTTGCTTGATGAGGGGTATTTAAATATAAAATCATTAATATGTCTCTACTCATCAATTTAGACTTTTTAAATAGATAATTTCATGACAAATGCTCCAGTCCCATTTTGATATATGAGACTTCATAATAAAAAGTTAACTAGTTGCATAAATTTCTCTTACTTCTACTCGATCAATCATTTCATTCATTTTTTCAAATCACATCAATTTGCCTTTGTCTCCCATGTCAACTAATAAAATTATTTCTATTCTTATTTTTCATTTAAATTGTGCTAATAATAGACCAAACATTACTTCATTTATATTAGCATCTAATGAATAAATTAAATTTTTATATTTTTGATATAACAGTAAATTATTTGTTTTTGTTGATAATAAAATATTAATAATTAAAAAATTAAATTACTATTAATTAATTTTTTAAATCTTATATTACTTCAATCATTAATACAATACTTCAATCATAAATCTTATCATACAACCACCTTTATTAGATGGAAAAAAGGCATTTTAATTATTCTAATTACTTTATGATTATTATCAATTCAACAAATTTACATAAGTTTATTTATATTTATATTTAGAAAATAAATTATGTTTATATTTTAATTTTAATGCACTAATAGTGTAAAAATATTTTTATACTATTATTCAATCAAAATATTTCATTTATGTGACTTTTCAATTAGTGTAGTGGGTGAAAAAATTAACTATCATAACTAATATGGTAATACATGATTAGATGATTGTGTAAAATTTTTTGCACTTATTACTGTGTAGAAAAGAGGTTATGGAGGTGGTGGAATGGATGGTATCTCACGTAAATTTGTTTTTCCTTTGTATGTTTAATATTTTTTTCAATTCTTTTTTATTCCAGAGATAACATTAATACTATATTTGATAATCATTGTTACATTATTTTTAAAATTTAGTTTCCATAACTATTATTTAATATTATTCTTAATAAAACTTCAAAAACATTTTATTCTGATTTATTTCTGACATTCCTGTGCATTGTACGGGTTTATTTACTAGTTGAATATATAAAGATAAGTTACATGTAATCCATAGGTAACTTCATTTTGGGTGACAAATGTGCATCTTGAATGCCCGTTCAAAACATCTAAGATAATGCAAGCTTCTTCTGATTTTGAATCAAAAGGGGAAATCCTAAACCCTGATATTGCATTCAAGTCAAAATGAAATCACCATGATCCATATATGATCTCTTTTTCCGTGCTGTTGGATACAATTTAGATAGACATAACAGTGTTGAAAGGGAACACATGCATCTCAGCTATTCTATCTCGTGGTCCTACATTTAAATCTACACGCAGCTAAGTAATTAAATTAAATCCTAACTTTTAGAATATATCCATACAAAACTTTTGAAATAAGAGCAATTTACACTTATTTTTTATAAAATTTAATATAATTATATTTTATATTTATTTATTTTATAAAATTATCACTGATCTCTTCTGAGATTTATTAAAATTACACTAATATCTCTTATAGATACTAATTCAATAATTTAAGTGGTAAATAAATTTAACATGGGATAGATATATAATTATTAATTAAAATTTTATAATATTTTAATAATATTTGAGATATAAATTAGCTAAAATACTTCTTTTTTATCATAATTTATAATTATGTTTCATTCTTATGTGGCACAAAAATATTTTATTCAATTAACATATTAAATATTGTTAAAATAATATAATTTCATCGTTAATAATTATATATATATCTTTTTTTTTGTGACTTAAATTAATAAATTAGTATATACATGGAATTTCAATGTAATTTAGTGAGTATTATAGGAGGTCATTAATAGTTTACAAAATAAAAAAATCAAGTATAATTACACTTAATTTCAATAGAGATTATTATAATTTTCTTTAAAAAATAAATAATAAATATCCCCAATTTTTTTTTCATGGGGTACAGTAGTAGATCTCACCAATCTTCTTTCGTAGTACTCTGTCATTGTTATGATTCTTGTCACTTTTGCTTCATTCTGAAAAGTGAGAACCATAGTGAAAAAAAAGCGGCTTTTGCTTATCAAAACCGCACTTTCCTTTTTCTTTTCTAAAAGGAACTTGTCCAAATTTTCCGTACCCATGTTATTCGCATCTACTTGATTAATCCATGAGTCTTTACTCTTTACCTTCTAGTCAGGGTTGTCTACTATATAGCATATCATATGCGTTCCTTCTTCGGTGGTTTTTAGGGCGTACTTGTCTCCCTATAGCTGTCATTTATTTATGGAAACAAGTTTATACTTACATCTACATGGAAATAAGGGTTGGATATAAGGAACCTTATTTGTCACTGTTGGTATAAGGAAAATAGTTGGGGACGGTAGTAGAATTTGGTTTTGGGAAGATATTTGGATCGGTGAAAATAAGTTAATGGAAGCTTTTCCAAGGCTTTACTCCATTTCCCTTCAAAAGAGGAAGTTTGTTGCAGAATGTGGTTTTTGGAGCGTTTCTGGTTGGAGTTGGAGTCTAAGATGGCGCAGGAACCTTTTCCAGTGGGAAGTACCTTTGTTAGAGGATCTTCAGTGTAAGTTGAATGGGGTACTCTTAACAGAAAACAACCCTGATGGTTTTGCTTGGTGTTTTCACCCTTCTAATCTTTACATTGTTAAGTCTTTCATTTCTAAATTTTTCCAGGAAAGCTACAATATTTCTCAAGTTGACTCATCTTTTTGTACTGTGTGGCATGGTTGTGCCCCACCTAGGGCAAAGCTGTTTGTGTGGTTTGTTCTTCATGGCAGAATTAACACAAAAGTTCGGTTGAATCGCCTAAATATGCTTGCCAATGGTGATATTAAATGTGTTTTTTGCAATGCTTCGGAGGAAACTTTATCGCATTTGTTTTTTACTTGTAATCATACTTGGAAAATTTGGGTTTTTTGTTGTAAGTGGTGGGGAATTAATTGGGTGATGGCTGAAGATCCAAAAATAAATTTTGAAATGTGGAATGTGGAGGTGTTTAAGGGTGGGCAGCAGAGAGGATGGAAAACTTGTTTTTATGCTATCTTGTTATCAATTTGGGAATTAAGAAATAGAGTTATTTTCCAAAATGAACAGATTAATTGGCATCTTTTTCTGTCTAATATCATGTACAGATGTAGATCCTGGTTATATGTTGATTGTTAACAAATGTTTGTTTTGGAGTCTTGCTGTCATTTTGCAGGTGAATCTTCCTTGTGGTTGCTTATTGAGGTGCTCTGGAAATTATTTTCGAGGTTGTTTAATGTTGGTGCTTGGTGGTTTTGGAGTGGTGTTGAGAGAAACATTGAGAGATACACTAATTTGTGGGGGAGTTGTGAGTATAGAGGGAGATTCACAATCTTGAGGATTAAGTAGATTAGTGAGGAATTATAATTTAGCCTTTTTATTTGTTATCTTTTTACAGGTTTGCATGGTTTTGCTCTCAGCACATGATTGTAAGGTGACTCGGGGGTACCGGCATGAGTGATACACCGTGAGGTTATTTTTTCAAGATTGAGGGGGAGTCATGGGAGTTGAGGGCGATCTATTATTTCTTTTTGTTGTGAGTATTGTGTTGCCTTGAGTTGGCTTGAGTGATACACTGGTTAGAGAGTTAGTTTTCATATCCTTTTGGCTTGGTTGTATGGTTTGGGTGTATATCTTTTTGGCATGATCCTGGTTCTTCAGTTGCTTCTTTGTTGGAATTTCTCTTTTGCTTCCTGCTAGTTGTGGCTTTTCTAGAGGTTTTTACTTGCCACAGGATGAAGGAGTACATCTTGCTTGGATATTACGGTTTCGAGCGCTGCTTTTCTCCTCTATTCCTATGAGCTGTTACTTACTTCAAAGATCTATTTGCCTCTTTGTTGGCTTGGGAGGTGTTGTTCATTGCAGTATGTTCTTGGAGGAGATATAGTTCAAGTTAAAAGCTATTTTTTGGGGTATCCTGTCTTTTGCTTATTCTTAGTTTCTGTTGTTGGTCATGTATTTGTTCTGATGTACTACTGCTCCCCCAATTGCGGGGTTTTGAGCCTTATCTGTTACTCTATCAAAAAAAAAAAATATACACGTTTTTAGAGATAATTCTATTCGAGAGCCGATGCAATATTCAAACATAAAACGAACACATTTCTTACTGGATTCAATACCCGCGGGTAATCTATTTGAATTGTCTTACATTCTACTGATTTCGTGCATGCATAAAATTTAAAGTTCCTAATCCCTATACCCCGAAGTTGGTCTTTCTACCAAAATAATTAAATTAAGAGCTCGTTTGTGCGTTATTATTTTGATAAAAAAAAAAAATCACTAAAAGAGGTGCTTTTTATACTTTTGATATGTTCGGGAATTTTTTTTTTTCAGTGAAGCATAATCACTGTAAAATGTACAAAAAGTTCTTTCTTTTCAAAGCTATAATTTTCATCTTCTAGAAAATGACTTTTTCTATAATATAAAAAAGATATTTAAGAATTAATGAAGATCTTTTAAGATTATATCCAAACTTAAATTAATGCTGTATCCAAACATAAAATAATTAAACGTTTTCCTTTTCAAAAAATCTTATTAAAAAATATCAATTTAAAAAGAATATAAAAACTCATCCAAATCGGCGCTAAATCTTGAAGCAAAAGAAGCTGAAAACAATAAATTCTTCACGTTATTTTGTTGGGGTCTTTTTCTTTTTGCTGATGGGATTTGCACCCCACATATATATACTAACAGATCTAGAAAATTTAGATAAAAGGGGCAAAAATATTTTATCTTTATAATAAGAAGTTTCACAAAATTTTTATTAAGGTTCTAAAATCCAGACTGGACCAGCCGGTCGGACTGTTTGATCCAGGAATCGGTCTGTTGTCCAGTTTGAGTTGACCCTAAAAGCTGGTGGAGAAAGAACCGGTCAAGAACCGCTTTGAACCAACAAGAAATCGATAAATTGGGCAAACCAGCTCAGCGAGTCAAACCAGCTTTTTATATATATATAGATATATATATATATATATATATATATATATATAAAAGATGCAAAATGACCTCATTTGGATTTAAAAAAAAAAACATAAAATCTCATTTTTCCTAATTCTTTTCTTTTTCTAGTATGAGAATTAATAACTCAAGAGATTTGATCCAAATGGATAATGTTTATTTTGATTAAGAGATGAATTATGTTATATTCTATGGGTTTTGTTTATGCCTAATTATCTATGACATATATTTTATTTTGTATTTTTATATATTTATATAATACAAGTTTTATTACATACCGGTTATATTCCGGTTGAACCCCCGATTGAATCGGTTGAACCTCAAAACCCCTGCCTTGACTGGTTCGATGTCCGATCCGATTTTCAGAACCTTGATTTTTAGAGTAAACTTTCAAATTGGTCCCTAACAATATCTGCGTCGAACAAATTGGTCCCTAATAATTGACAATTGTCAACTTGATCCCTAACAATATCAAAAGGCGCACACTTAGTGGTCCCTACATGAAAAATGTTAACGGTGTTAATGTGTTTAAACAAAATGGCATTATTTTTCTTCTTTCCTTCAGTACAAAAAAGAAAAAAAAATCTCCATCCCCCATTCCTTCCTTCCTTTCTTTACCTTTTTCATCCTCACAACCACCACCACTATCATCAGCACCAACCTAAACCCTAACCCTCTTTTGATTTCTTCCCCTCTTTCACTCTTAAGGTACCATCATTCACAAATAAAAAACACAAAACATATTTATCAAATCACTATCACACAAGGTGTTCATATATCCATGTCTTGTTTTCGTTTAATGGAATGTTTGGTTGTTTGCTCAATTGGATGAAATTCGTCAAAAGAGGGCCGCAAAGAGATTGAGCAAAGCATCGCCTGGACTAAATCTGATGAGCA
Source organism: Dalbergia cultrata (assembly GCA_031216105.1). Classification (NCBI taxonomy): domain Eukaryota; kingdom Viridiplantae; phylum Streptophyta; class Magnoliopsida; order Fabales; family Fabaceae; genus Dalbergia; species Dalbergia cultrata. The sequence goes on from CM062345.1 coordinate 7,936,052, forward strand.
AGGTTCCAAGCACCTCTGGCCAAAAACAAACAATCCATTTCATATACCATCACTCTCTAAAAATCACAACTCTTCCTCCTATCACCTAATATACCATCAAGCATCCCATGTAGGCACAACCTCCCAATACAACCATAGAGATACACTCCCAGATATTAAACACACTACCCAACCTTCATTTTTCCTTTTTCATTTTCCTTTCTAGATTCAAAAATTGCAGGAATGAGCGAGTCAGAGAGCGGTAATAGATTGTTTGAGGTAATTTGTTGAGCATCAAAATTCATTAATATTCCATTGTTGTCAACAAACAATCAATAATCGGATTCAATATTCAACATTTATTTATTTATTTTTAGCTAAGGTTTGTTGCGTTTTGGGATTAGGATGAGTTGTTAATAATTGAATTGTTGTTGTGTTGGTGACAATCCTGTCATTGTTGTTGTGGTGATTGCAGTGGTAGTGATGATGAAAAGAGTGAAGGAAGGAAGGTGATGATAAGGGGATGGGGATTTTTTTTTTTTTATTGATAGTGCAAAACTACATTGTTTTGCTTAAGTACACGAACAAGTAACATTATTAATATTTTCTATCTATGAATCATTAAGTGCCCAATATTTAACATTATTAAGGACCAACTTCTTCAATACTGAAATTATTAATGACCAACTTGGATTTACTCTAATTTTTATCTTAATACATGTGAGGTCAAACTTAATAGGATTATTGGGGCAAAATATATATTTACACATATACTACTAAAATATTTCTAAAATGTTTGTGGGGACATATGCCTCCAATAATCCCACTGTAAATCCATCCGTGTACCAAAACAATGATATGTAAAAAAAAAAAAATTGAATTATGGGATTTAGAGATGTCATCAAAGGCGGGTTTCAATTAATATAATAATTTTAAAATGAACTCACCAATAGTGAGTTTAATAAAAGATATTATAAGAAACTCACCAATTGTGAGTTGCGTAAAAAATAATATAATAATAAAGTTTCCAATAACAAATTTAACTGAACACGACATCTCTTTAAACTCTTCTATAATCTTATATTTCAGTATAAAACTTATTCAAACTTATATACAAAATAAAAAAACTCATATTTCAGTTTTTATTTTTTGCTTTTAAGATTTTGTGAAGGAAATATTGAAAATTAAAAATAAAAACTGAAATTTATAATTTTCATAAATTATCGATATTCTCTTAAAAAATCTAAAAAAATTAAAAATAAAAACTAGAATTTGGAAATTTAAACCAACCATGCTTAGTTTGTTGCTTTCAGAGATAGCATCTGGACAAGCTAGGCATCCGACTTGCTTTGGTGTATCTGATAAGACCGAGCTTTATTGTATACTTGGAAGTTGCAACACTTTAAAATGTAAATAGTTTCAAATTAAATTGTAAATTAGTAAAGATGATGACAAGACTATTTCAGCACAAGATCAACAAATTAAGCAGGCAAAATTCTTTTCCAACAAGTATAACCATCCCAGAAAGTATACACACACAGAAACAAACCACATATAACTTTCATGGTATTTTACTATTTTACATAAAATGCTTGTTAGGCGCTCTTTAACATTACAAAGCACAGATATTATCGAATAAAGAATCATAAATCAGTTATGTAATAAAGAACCATTTAACATTAAAAGCTTGATATGCATTGCTATGTTTTTTTTCACCAAAAAGTTTAAGTGCCGCAAGTGCATGTCCATGCAAAAAAAATTTTTAAGAAGAAAGAGTTGATGTTTTAACTTTTCCACTTTATAGTTTTAAACATGATCAAATATTGATCTAGATCCTCTTGACAATAGATATGCTGATTAATTCATGGTGCACATTAGTGGTCCCAATTCCTAGGTCTTATATTTGCTACCAACTATTGAATTTGAAAAAATAACACTCACGTGTGCAATAATAATAATAGTAGTAGTAGTAGACCAATAGAAAGGTAGAGGGTTTTTTTTTTTCCTTCTGATGGGGTTTGCACCACATATATATCCGAAAATATGAAGCTTTAAACATTTTACTGTGTCATGGAAAGAAGTTGCCATCGGCAACTTCATACAAACATTATATTTGCGTAATTTTGTTTTCCTTAGAAATCAATATTTCAGCATATAACTTATTCAAACATCTTATATAAACAAATTCTTCCCAGGTAGAGCAGTTGAAAAATAAACAACTAAATAATTAAGAAGTTAATTTCATATACTATATAAGGCAAGTTTGAGTAAATAATTTATTTAAATATTTATGTAAAAGTAATTTTTATTTTATATTTAAATACACAATAGTAAAAATACTTATTTTCAATGCTTTAAAAAATATTTTTTAATAAGCTAGATATTTAACTTCTAAGAGAATACAAAAAATTAAAATATAGCCAAATAATGGGGCTATAGTACTTTAGCCTAGGTATACACAGTACGGACTTCACAACCACATTAAGTTATATAGCGAAATAGAACAAAAAAATTAAAATATAACTTTTAACTTTTAAAATATTAAAAAAACTTATAAGTTGTGCTTTCCAAATAATGGGGCCATAGTACTTCAGCTTAGGTATATACAGTAGCGACTCCACAACCACAATATCAATTTGTTTTAATATGGAAATTTCAGAGCTTGTTTGGTTTGCTGTTTTTAGTTTTTAGTTTTCAGCTTTCAATTTTTATAAAGGAAAAATTGAAAAAACTGAAAACTGAAAATACATTAATTTGTGTTGCAAGACTTGAATGGCTGAGAGTGGCTGATAATGTCTTTAACTTATAATAATGATTCTAACTTTTTGTCTATTGACATAACAATTCAATAAAAAATAAAACATAGACTTAATATTGAAAACAGATTCCTAGGGGATGGGGAGTAGTCCCCTGCTTATTGCCCTAAGCCTTCAAAGTTCATTCCCATTCTCTATGGATACCCTCATAAAAGTTCAAAAAAAGGAAAAATAAAAACCTATTTAAGAAATTTAATTTGCCTGAAAATTTTGAATAAAAGAAAAGAATACTTAAAAATAATAATACAAAGTCCATCCAAATCTTACTATTTATAGTCTTGCATCATTATTTCCAAATTTTCAAATTTTAAATCAAGTTACAACTATTACTAGAACATTATAATAAATAAAATATGAAATTCTCTTTACCCAAAAAAAAAATAAACAATGAATTGAAAGAGTCTAATACTAAACATCAATAATATATCACTGAATATCTTCACAATATTCATGACTGAGCTTGAGCTACACTTTGATTCCCAAACCAATAAAAGAATACATAAACTAATTACAAATCCCAAATATTACAACTATAATGAATCTAGTATAAGAATAAACATCATCAGGGTTAATATCTTTAAATATTATGAGACATTGAGCCTTTTTGCATTTGAAATTAGCAAATATATATAACCACAAGGCAAAAGGCGTAATCCTCATCCCCATCTTTATGGAGAAAAAAATCCTCGCATTATTGTTCTAATTTAGCTAAAATTATAAAAAATTTAAAACCATATGAAAATTAATTTAATCATGTAAAATAAGGTCATTATATTGAATTATTTTAAAAATATTCACCTATGTTTTTAGAAAAAAATATTCTGCTAAAGAAATATATATGTCTAAAGAAATATATATGTCCTCATAATCATTTAGTTTTTTAAACAATCTCTCCTCCTTCATAGTGAAAGATTATATAGTCATTGACTTCTGCTTTTAATGTAGTTAATGACAAATTGGGAGTGATGTTTTCTCATCATTGGCCATATGACTTGAAAAACATTAGGCCCTCAGAATATTTTTCTTAATTTATTTATCAAAATAATGTAATACACTTGCTCATCTTGAAATAAGGAAGCAAACCCATGTTATCTTACCTCTACCTCATAATAATCATCTTATTTTAATAAAAAATAATAATTTTTATCAACGTGTAACACTACACATATTATTTCCTATATAGCCATTCAAAATTTTCAACCAATTGCTTTATAGGAAACACAAATATAAACTCGAGTTTGTGTTGAATTTTATATGTGGTACAATTTCGATCCATAACATTATTACATTTGAATATCTATAATTTTAAATTATAGTACCAGTAATTGATATGTCGTATTATATAGTTTCATCGTGAATTCAAAAGCATAGTAACATTACTCTTGTTTTATTGTCATCCCGAGTGGGCAGCCCTAAACCACTGAACTCATACTGTGCTACATAAAATGGATGAGTTGTAATAAACATTCCTCAAATGAAGAGGATGGTACACAAAGATATTTTAGGAATATTTAATAAAAGTCACTAAAAAAGTATGACAATAGTTATAAGGATATGACAATAGTCACTTCTTGAAGAGCTTTAATTTGGACAAAGCAATCGTGGTTTTTATTTTTGGACAACATTAGCATTGAGACTCAACTCAGTCGATATTCTAAAACAATTCTCCAAGTGTCTTCAATCGATCAAGATTTAAATTTGAATATTAGTATAAACGTTTTACGTTCATAAAAAGAAGTTTAATTACTCTATAGACTATTATAATCTCACTTAATATTAGTTTAAAAGTTTGTAATTAGATTGCTGTATTGCACTAATTTTTTTAGTCAAATCAGTATAATTTAAAGATTTATAATCAAATCATTATACTGGACAAATTGCTAAACTATAGTGACTCGATTGAAAATTTTGATAAAATATAAGGAATTGATTGTGAAATTTTAAATTATTGGGACCTAATTAAAAATTGGGTACGGTTATAAGGATTTCCACAATAATTAAACCAAATATATATTATGAGCGCAAACTATTTTGATTTTAGGGCAAATTACACTTAGCTTTTATGAAATTTGATAAAATTCATCTCGGTTCCACTTTATTTTTCAGATAACATTGATCTGTTTTGAATATACTGTTTATTATGCGATAGAGGAGAGAATAGATAATAGTCTTATAAATACAAAGAAGATTGATGTAATAATTTTATAAATTTAGAGACCTCTTAAATAAAGTTTACAAATAAATGGGAGGTGAGGTGAATTTTTCCAAATATGAGATTAGCATAATTTGGCTTTGATTTTATTAATATCATTGAAGACCGTACTCTTTTTTTAATACTTATTTAATGTATGGGGCTCATTTCGCGTCAAATACCGATATTTAATTATAAAATTGTAAAGTATTTAATAAATGTTAGAAAATTATTTAAGTGCAGACAATAAAGAATCTTATAACCAATCAATACCCAAAGACGGAAGTCTGGTTTAAGAAAAAGTAACCCCAGGCACATATTGGTGTTAATCAGCAATGAGAGAGAGAGAGAGAGAGAGAGGTATAAGGTGAATGAGATGCCGTGGCCCGTATATGGCCAAGTGCTGTTCGTTTTCAAATGAAACATGCTTTGTCGTTTGCGCCTACAGATAATATCCATCCCAGGCACATCAAATATAATTTGGGACTTTGAAATAAAGGGTGCATTTAATTATAATATGTTCACATTATAAAATATTTTTATACTAACATATAATTAAATATTTAATTTGTATAAACTTTTAGATAATAAATAAGAAACTTAATTATTTTTATTAATATAATAATATATAATTAAATAATAATATACAAAAATTTTACACAACTATATGTGCATATAAATTAAATTTACAAACAATTTGTTTTTGTTTACAAAAATTTGGATTGTCGGAAAAAAATATCCAAATTTAGGGCAAATATATTTTCGAGTCCATTAAAACCTTACAAAACTATTTATAAATGGCTCACTATTATATATCCTGTTGTCGTTGTGAAAACTCCTTTAATAGAGACCTCATAAATTTCTTATAAGTGTTCATAAAGCCTTGAGATTATGCTCTAACTGTAAGACGATGAACAATGCCAAACCCACCTAAACTTGTGTCTATTAAAAAGAATGGCTCACCGTTAAAGAGATTTAAAACTATATCCAAATTATGAAGAATCCTTCTTACGTAGTACCCCACACAAAAAAAATCTGGGAGACAACCAAAGAGGATCCTAAGCTACCACCTAATTAAATTTCTTCTAGTTAAAATATTATAACTTGGCTTCGGATTGTGAGATTTTTTATTGATAATAAACCTGTAATTTAATTAAAAAATTAGTGGATTTATTATTTTTCTCAACCATTTGTTTTTACTTCTCAAAAAATCCCTTTAATTGATAGGTGAAAGATTAATCTTTTAAAAAAAATCATACACCTAAGTGAAAATCACTTTCTAGTGGTGGAAATAGATTGGACCAAATATGTATTACAATCATTTGGCCTAAGCTTGAGGCTTGAAACTTGTTTAAAATGCCTAGAATTATAACAATTTCAAATACGCTATGTGACAAAATATTAAGGAGGCCAAACATAGATCTTTATTCACAAAGTGACCTTTGTTAAAGAATAGATAATAAATTTAAAAACTTTCTATATGTACACGGTAAAAGTGTGGCTATTTGATAATAAAGTAGGAAGTCCTCTTGATGGTTCATAGCAGATTCAATTGTTATAATGATTTTTTTTGAAAACTATATATATAAGTGGGAATCTATTGATGTGCGTAAGTTTTATACACTTATATCTTCAATATTTTTTTTTTATAAAAATTGAATTTAATTAATTGATTTGACAGTTAAATTATGTGATATTATATTAATAATTAAACATGTCAAATTTGAGGAAAATTGGATAACAATAATCATGTATTCTAATGATTGATATTTACTAATGTTTTTAAAAATATATTATACTTAAAAATAAAGTGACATGATAAAATATCAAATCATTTTTAAACTATATGAAATTTGATATATTAGGTAAAATCTTTAAATTTAATAGTTAAATTAATGGAATTTATATCCATAAAAAATTATTAAAAGGTGTAAATTCATCAAAACTTACACAAAGTATGCACGGATTGAAAAATATATCTTACTTTCATAGACTCCAGATTGGTATGAAAGGCTCAAAGTTAGACTCAGGTTAAGTACTTGTCATACGTTTTAATTAATTATTTTGCAGTAATATCAATTTGTTTAAAAAAGTCGAGGTATACCTTTAATGCTATATAGATTATTCCATGAAATCACTAGAATCAACATATTTTATTATGATTAGAGTGAAAGTAAGCGAGTCTAAGGATTATTTTAATAATAAATGAACATGTGATGATGATAGATGAACAGTGTATAAATATAAATATATTTTCGATTATAACGTGTAAACTGATCGCAATTATGTTAAAGAAATACAATTGTAGATCTCCTAATCTTAGAAGAAATAATCTATTTGAGAATGAGAGATTAAATATGACTTCGTTGGTTACACGTACTGTGGCGTATGTACCACCGGTACACAATTTTAAAATAAAAAGTAAAGGGATTTGAAAATTAGTCGAATTCCAGAAAGAATTTGATAACAATAATATCAGTTGCACATAAATATAACAAACTACGAAGATGTATTAATCGATATGAATAATGCAATATGACACAACACAAATATAAAGAATACATTAAAGTTAAAAAATTATATAATACAGATATGGCATATATATAAAAAAAATTAAAGAAAATGATAAATTATTTAAAATATTATTTATATAAACTTAACTCATACTTTATTTTCTTATAAAACTCAAAAGATCATGTATTATTTTATTTTTATAATCTTATTTATATTGTGTTTTTCTAAGTTAGAGTAAGAAAAAAAGAGTAAACTTTAAATTAAATATATAAAAACATACGTCATTAATATGTTATATAAGATTCAACATGGCATGCATCTGACATATAGACACGTCACCTGAATGATGTGTTAATGCTTCACAGCAAGTCCCCCTTATATTTATGTTCGTATCTAATCTCCTAAAAGATTATTCAAATTAAAGTTTGTAATTTGGAAATTAAAGACGTCCAAATCATGAAATAACAAACTTCAATTTATGAAATAAGAGCAAATGATGAACTGTTTTTCTCTTCACTACCTTTTTTCTTTTATTTTCTACTCAAGCAATCGATGAAAAAGAGTAAAAGAAGAAGAAGAAGAGTGCTAGTTTGAAAGAAAATGGGCAATGATGCTGAAACCCATGTGCCACTCGTTTCAATGCAATGCTCAGTGTTGAACTGCATCTTTTATGGGGGCGTATAGTGTATCAATGTTTAATGTTGACCCTAAATGGGTCCTATTCTGTGCAAACCAATGTCTCCTTAAAGTCTTGTGCCTTTCATGAATGTGACTGTGCATTGCCGCATTTGTCTTCAAATCTCCTTCATATTTTTGTTTTATTCCTTTTTATATCTCCCTGTCTCCTTTTAACAAAAACTGTCCAATTACCCTTTCCTTATTTTTGTTGAAATGCTAACCTTAAGCATTTCAAAACTCCGACTCGTAGCATCAAATTTCAAAATTTCCCCCTCTGTTCTGTATCATTTGCATTATTGAGAACATTTAATTGATATAGACCTGACGTTGGAAAATTTTGTCTTTATTTTCCTTCTCTCTGATACACATTAATTAGTTACTCTTAACTTGTTAATAGCTTCGTATGCGAATCTTATTGACATAATTGTGAATACTTAAGATAACTCCAAATCTCTTTAACTAAAAAAAGGAGTTCTAGTTTATCTTAGCTGGTCAGAAGGTACTTATTCTCTTTTTTGGTTAATTAGTTTCCTTTTTGGAATTTTTTTTAATTTTCAATAAAATTAATAATGAAATGAAAACCAACAACTTAGTTTATGCATTAATTTATTTGAGAAATGTTACAATGGAGGGCTCACTAAATGGTAAATACATCGTGAGAGGTGTGTTTATAGTAAAAATAATACAAAATACAAAATAATTCAAATCAAATATAAAACTTAATATTTATTATTAGGGGACATATAATGGGCTGTGGGCCATCATGCAAATAATTTGAAACCGAATCAGCACATCATTCGTACATACTGTTCGACAACAACAACACAATATGCAGAGTAACTTGTCTTCAGTTAGTTATCAAAATCTACCCTTGCCCAAGAAAAAAAATGGTTAGTTATCAAAAATCTGACCCCAAAAAAAAAAGAAGCTAGTTAATTATCAAAAGTCAGAACACATGGGGCCATCATAAGCTCCCCCTAACTAAATAAATTTAACAAAGCAAAACAAATTTGACGCATTCTCCTTGATAATTACATGAACATAGTCATAGAGCTTTCATATTAATTTCATTTAACTAGTAGCTTTCCCACAGCATTCAGCATTAAGCCCTTTTTTTTTCCTCCTTTTCAATGCTGATGATGGTTTAGAATATTTTTATTAACTTTTGTCTGTCACCCATGAATCTTAGTAAATGTGAATCATAGCGACCAAAATTAGTTTTCCGTCACTCTTTTTTATTTCCTCTATTAATTTTTTCTGCATAACCATTTTCATTCGTTCGTGTCATAAGTAAAATTGCCATGTAAACTCCATGATTGCACCGGTCCTAATCTTTATACGGCGAGTTCTACAAGGGAAAGGGATGTGTTTGGGACCACCTGGTCCCTTAATCTTAACATTCAAATTTAAATCTAACGGTCTAAATTGATGGGAATTAAAATATATAAATATTTATAAAAATTAAAAATATCAATGATTTGCCCGTTTTACCCTTCTTTCACAAAAGACTACACCCCATCTGAACACCATCACTCCGATCTTCCAGAACCTTCACCGCCTTCTTCAGTGCGCCATTCCTCGCCGTAGCTCCTCCGCGACACCGCTCAACGATGGCGAGCACGTCCACGATGCCCCGCACTGCCGTCTGTCCCTTCTCGGTCATCCTTCGCAGCGGGAACAGCCTCGTAGATCCGCCGGAGAACGTGACGACGGAGAGACGGTCGGTGGAGCCCAGCGACGATATCATGACTCGCATCGAACACTCATCATGTCACCATCACTCTACGCCACCTAGTATCACCATTGTTGGCTACCGCCGACCCCAATCAACTCCAAGCAACAGTCACAACACAGGGATTCACAGACGACGGAAGAAAAGGAGAAGGTTTGGAGGTGAGTTGCGATGGCGGCTATAGCACGAAGGAGTGGCAACATAGTTAGCTCTAATATTAACACATATTCAGCTAGAAATTTGGTCCCTTGGTGGGGCTGTGGCTCATGACGATGATGGCAAGGAAGATCAATGCTAATGGCAAATGTGATGCGAATCCGTGAAAAAAATGAAATGACTCTACCATTTTTAGTGCATTTGAGCATGATGGGTTGAATTGAATTGTAGAGATATTGTATGCCTTGTTAGAGAACTAACTACTTAGATAATCAGACATGGCTATTGCTGGTCTGCATAGTGTGGTTGTGATTAGGGGCATTGAGGAAGGGTGAGATGTGGTTTATTTTTTGTTGGAGATATAGACTTATGTGTTGAAATCATTCCAGTTTGTGTTTATTCTTTGAGGAGATGTTTAGAGACTATAGTTCTAAATGATGAGATTTGGCTATGGTGCATGGAGGTTTATGGCGGGTGAGGTGTGGTAGGGAGAGGGGTGGAAGAGAATGGGAAAAAACTAAAATTAGAATGGGGACAAAAAGGACATTTTATCACTTTCCCTTGAGTATGCACAAGTGTATAGTTTAATAATTTCACATTTTAGCGTGATATATTAAAGCCAGCACTTAGTTAGGGTACGTCTGTTTCAACTTTTAAAAAAGTGATGAAAAAATTTAAATTTTATATAATTGATGAAAATATTGAAGATTGATTTTTTTTCGGAAGTTAATTTTTTTAAGCCCTATTGAAAATAGATTTTTTAAGATTTTGATTATTTTTTAAAATTATTTAAATATATAAAAAATATTTTTTTGTGAAAAAAATGATTTTCACCCAAAAAGAAAAAACCATCCAAATACCCCCCAAATAATCTGCTAACTCTTGTAAATAAGTTTATGTTATTCATTAAATATTTTGTGAATTTAATTGGAATACACTTATTGATAATGTAAAAAAGTTTTACATATTCATCCAATTATATAACAACACATGAGTAAATATGATTTTTTTTACTTTCACTGTTTGTAAAATCATACAAAAAGATATATTTAATTAAATGACAATATAAAACTCTTTTATAATATTAGTGTATAAAAATTAAACCCATAATTTATAAGCATTCATACTCAATTTGATGAAAACAAATTATATTAAAATGAGGTGGACTTGTTAAACAAATAATCTAAAGAGCAAGGCTTCTGTTTTGATTATATTGTCGATTATGGCAATTATTCCTCAATAAATAGGTCGTTTTCGGCACTTGACAAAATAAAGTGTCTACTTCACAGTTAACCACTGTTAACTCATGAAACCGCCAAATGACTCAATATCATTGCTATAAGTTTATTAATATCTGTCTGCATTGTTTGCTTACAAATCATTATGAGGGATAATGATAGCTTCTTGGATGGTCCTATGTCTAATCCAAGTCACCCACTTTATTTATATCTCCAAATAAACTTAACTTTTGACCACAAACACCAATAATTGGTTAAGCTGCTCTAAGTGGGGAAAGAATTTCGTCCCATATATAGATTAATTTATTTGGTCATTTATTTATAATGAATATTCTTTCCGCCGAATTCTATTTATATAACTCATGATTCTTTTCTAGCACAACTTTCAAGCCACTGGTTGTTACATTATTTTTTTCAGTCTGAAGCCACTTATCTTTATGGTTTTTTTTTTTCGGTCCATCAATGGGAGGGTGATGGAGGCGCCTCAACCACTAGACCAGTCATTTTCTTATATTATAGTGTTATAATAAATAGATATATTACATATTTATTTGATTTATATTAATATATTTTATTTTTTATATTTTTATTTAATTATATTTGATTTAACCAGTGACCTATCGGTTAAACTAATGACCAAGTGATTTGATCGAGTCGATCATTAGTTCAGTTATGAAAGCTATGCGTTGACCACCATATTTATTGGACCGTATTTCAATTTTATTCATCTTTGTTTTGGTTAATAGTTGGGCCTGATGTCGGAGTCCTTTGGGTTAGAGCGCTAAGAAGGTTAGCCCCTCTCCCTTTGACCAAAAAATTAAAAAACAAGCCCAGATATATATGATTGGATTTTGAACTTAAATTGTGACATTAGAAAGTAGAAACTATCCATTTACCAAAAAAAAAAAAGGTAGAAACTATCCACTGATATTGTAGCTTGTAACATGAAAAATTTTCAAGTTTCTCTAATAGTTACTAGATTTTGAATTTGAGATGTGTCAAACGTCATTTTTTTTCCCCACTAAATATATGGTTATGTGAATTATAACTTGCTTGCTATAATAAAGCTTGATGTACGTAGTATAGAGCTTAATTTTAATGAATTATTGATGTAGAATATTTTGTAATGTCATAATTTCATATTAATACTTAATCAAATACATTTGAATATGTCAATAATTACATAAGATGTTGAACTTTTTAAAGAAGATATAAATATACAACATTAAATATCAATATGAATCTTTTCTTTAAAAAAAATTAACAGTATAACTAAATTAAATTTTAATTATAACCAGTATCATGTGTAACATTTTAGCATGAACCTTTGCTTTTTGTTGTACCAAGTATGTTAAAAAATATAAACACACCTTTGATACGATTTTATAAAGCACTCTACCAACAAGGCAGCAAACTAAGGGCCTGTTTGGTTTGCTATTTTCAGTTTTTCCTTTACAAAAATTAAAAACTAAAAACAACAAACTAAACAGACCGTAAATTTCTCTTACATAGTTGTGAATGGTGAATGATGATTAATAATTATTAATATATTAATAAAAAAAATAGTATCTCTGTATCCTTTACATGTAGGGACAGAGCTACCCCATTTTATTGGGGGAGATCACTACTTAGTAGTAAATTGTACATAAAAAGTATATATCTTAGTAATTTTTAAATCTTATTTATGAATTAAATAAAAATCATCATATATGAAAGACATAAATATTTACAATCAAAATTCAAGAAAAACTCATATTTACATAACATATTATCTATTATGATATTTAAACATTAAGTTAAATAAAGAAATTGATAAAGCCAACTAAATAAATTATTTTATGGGGCAAGTTAAGAAAAATTAATAAATGATAAAAGAAATTAAAAATTTTAAAAGGGGAAGAGGAAGGGGGGACCAACTTTATCCTCCTCCCCTGTTTACATGACTTTCTGCAATGTAGTTATAAGAGATAGATTTTTTTTTTTTTTTGCTTTTTTTTGGGCTAAGAAAGAGCTAGACTTATACATACATATGCAAATTTTTTATGAAACCATGTATCCTAAAAGTTTAAGCCATTAGATTATGGCATATTAATCTTTTTATATTTAATACACTCTCTTATGTGAATATCTCTTTTGGACTTAAAACATACACAATGCACAAATCCACCTTACTTAGTGTTGAATTTTAATTATTTTTATTCAGAAATGGGGGTAATAAAGATCAAATTTTAGACTACTTGGTCATAGAGGCTTTGATATCAGGTCATGAAACCGTATCTCCTAAAAACTTAAGTTTTTGAGTTGAGGCACATGAATGATTTTATATTTAAGATAGTTATTGACAACTTGAATCAAAACCCCACTATTATTTAATTTAGGTATGACCAATGCAAGTTAAAAATAGATACAAGTTTTCCACCTCTGGTGCAAGGTCTTATATTTGTTTTGTGGATGCAAGCACTAAGTTTATTTGGATTAACCTAATCAATAAAAAATTCCAAGCATTTGATATTCTTTTTACAGTTTAAGTCACTAGTTGAAAATCAACTTAATACTATGATCAAGGTTGTTCAAACAAACAATGGAAAGGAATTCTTAGTATATATTGAGTTCCTTCAATCACATGGCATGTCCTTATACACATGAACAAAATGGGAAAACATAGGCACATAACCTCTGTAGGACTCACTTTTCTAGCTTATGTTTCGTTACCAAAGTCCTATTAAGGAGAAGCTTTTCTCACTGCCACTCACCTCATTAACCTACATCCCACTCTTGTCTTAGGCCAGTTGTCCCTCTATCAAAAGTTGTTCAACAAACCTCCTAATTACACATTCTTAAGGCCATTTGGATAGATTGCTATCCATTTCTTGGACCCTACATGCAACATAAACTTAATGCATTTTTCTTGGGTACCATGGAAACTATAAAGGATACAAATGCTTGGCCAAATGTGGTAAAATATACACTTCAAGGCATGTCATCTTTGATTAAACATCTTTAACATATGTCTCTGTATTCTGTCCTGAGTTTGAATCTTGTCCTCCCTCTAGTTCTAACACTATGACATCCTCCACATCTCTTTCTCACTCTTTGAACACCTTTTATGCACATATTCAACATCCTATACCTGTTTGCACCTTGTCTTATTACTGTCAATTCTTCTAGAAACATTGGAACTATTCCTCTAGTGCCTATTGTTGGTGGAAACACTTCTGCGGCCCCTACTTCCAAAAAACATACTCTGTGACTCTTACTATTGAGATTCATAGGGCTACAATAGCTGTTATTTCGAGTTGTCCTGATCCTGCAACAGTTGATATGGAGTTCCCCGCTCTTGCCAGTGTTCCTGATGTTGTATCTCTTAGATAGCAACATGAGTAGCCTACATCTCCCAACTCTGGCACCTCTTCCTTTAATTTAAGTAGCAAAAGATACCTCATTCCCTCTCATCTTAAATCCCAGTCAAAGTATCCTTGATGGGTTGTATTTATGTACCCCTTTTCTTCTATAACTCTAGGCTATTGCATTATTTTGTATGCTAGAATAGTTGACTTTTGATTGATTTGGTTTTAGTTCTCATTGTGCATCATTGAGTAAAATCACGGTTAAGTGCATCATTTTAATGAATAAATATATTTGGAGCTTTTTATGCTTTTAATCCTCTTTTGTAAGCGTTATTTGCTTGCGATGACTTCCTATATTGGATTATGAAGACCATAGAGGTGCATGAAGGTTGTAGTAGTGTTCAATTTGAGAGAATTTGAAGAGCTAAAAAGTTTCAGAGCTCTATTGAGCACATTTACAGGAATTATTGTAATAAAAAATTCATATATTTCTCTACAGAAATTGGATTGAGATAAATAAAGATGTTTTGGAAATCTTAAGAAATTCTCTATAGCCTTCATGTTTAGCTCAAAATCCAGTTCTAAGAGTATTATGGTGAAAATTAAGTTGCAAGATTGAAGGTTGCTAATATTCTAATGTTGTCCAACATGATCTCCAGTTTGTATTTTGCTAATATCTAGAGTTATAGATGTCCTATTGAGATGATTTATATGGTGTTGTAAAGCTTATTCAAATGGCTATAATTTCTATTTGTAGGTCTAAGAGCTTTGATTAAAGTGATTCCTAAGTTTTTTACTTTCTTTAAAAAAAAAAAATCAACTCCAATTATTCTGTCTCAAAATTGTGTCAATCCATTACAGGGAACATCCAAACACTATTTTTTAAATTCATAAAATTCAAACCTAAAACATCCTTAAGAAAAGATAGTAAATTACTTGAACTGATCAAATTTTAGTTCTTTTGTCCATCAAGGTTAAGGCATACCATTATGTGATCGAGTCTCACATATCATCAATTAAACTAACCACTACTTACAATATAAAACAGGAAATTTATGTTAATAGTAAGGAGTTTATAACGTGCAATATTCTTCACTGTTAGACTTCAAATAACTATTACAGATAAAATTTAAATATGAAATTGCTTGTATCACATCCAAATTCAATTTTAAAAAGTTAAAATGGATACGACTCTTGCTCATATATACACTTGAGAAGTTAATTCGGGCTTTTTTTTTTCCCTTTTTTGTTCAGATTCATCACTGTTACGAGTATTCAATTGCTTCTTCTTCTTCCACCATTTATTATATATTTATCCAAAAAACAAAAGGTGTTTATCAAAGATATAGGCTGGCTTGTTTTTTTTTTCTTTTTTTTGGTAACATAAGAAATTAAAGCTAAAGACAGTAAAGAAAAAAGGAACAGCAACATAATTTTAGATGTTAAGTATTTTTATCCAAAATACTTATTAAATAGTTTTAAATATTTAAACAAATATTTAAATATTTAATTTAAATATTGTTACATTTATTAATAAAAAAATTATTTTAAAGGAAATTTGTTTTTATCATAGCTGAGTGTAAATCAGCTTTCCAAGGAAGAAAACAAATCTAATATGAAATCATGATTTGTAATCTGCCTTGGTCATGTAGTGCCAAATTCACCTAACACATAATGGTTTCAACAAATTTTGCTTGAGTACGGATTTATATACTCCCATCCTCCATGTTAAGGTCACTGGTCTAGTTAAATGCATTTGGACAGAATAATAATAGCATGGAGGGATGAGGACTGCAGGCTTTAGCATTTTTGCTGCGGAAGATATTCAGTTGAGCACTGATAAGATCTTGCATTAGTTAAATGTTAGTACCCATTTGCTATCAACCAAAGCCCTTGTTGTGCAGTAGCAGACAGAGGGCAGGCTTATGGAACTTGTTTGTCGTGCATTTATTGTTGATTTAAGACATCCAGCTATCGTGACAAAGCAAGAAGGTTAGGGGGGGACAGATAAGATACTACTAGTGGCCTTTTTAACTGTTGAGCAAGACTATTTAAACTTATATATAGTTAAAAATAAATATTTAAATAAATTATTTAATAAATATTTATTACTCATAAATAAATATGTTAAATATTTATTTATTTAAAGTTTAAACTAGGCTAGTTTAGATTGTTACTTATTTAAAACAGCCAAACCTTGTTTTTTTGTTGTGTTTGGTTGAAGGATTGGTTATTTGTTGTGATTTTGGTTTTGGACTTGGATTGGAAATGATTGTTTTGGTTTTGGTTTTGGCTTCTGGTTCCTAATTAGATTGCTTTGATCTTGGTGTGAGTTATGGATAATTGTAGGTGTTTGTGATATGAGGATGGGAGGGCTATGGTGTGTATGTGTGTGCTGTGACTTAGAATGGCTGAATGATCAAAACCAGATAACCAAAGTTAACAAGAAAGGAAGAAAAATATACCACATACGATACTGATTTGTTCCTCTTTTTTTTTCCTTCCAAATCTCTTAACTTCTTTGGTTTTGCTCCAAACTCCACTTAGAATTCTCAAAGCAAAATAACTTCTCTCTTTTTCTTCAGAAGATAGGGACCGTTCTAAAAGTAATCCCCCCGTCTATGAATTTATGCACAGTTGTCATTGAATTTTTAGATCTAATGGAGGACATTTGTGATCTGACTGAGAAGATTTTCAAATTACAGCTAATTTCGTAGGATTGCATTTGACTTTGTATGCCCTTTTTGCATATTTTCTATCTGTTCGACGCTCCTCTTCTCTGACTTCTCTTCCTGCTTGGTGCCCCTTTTTCTAAATTATTGTTCTTCATTCGGTGATCCTTGGCAGGAGCTCCTGCTCTTTTTTTTTTTAAAAAAAAAAACAATAAAATCAAAAAAGGACAAAAGCAAATTGGTGCTGACTGACTGGCACTCATCAAGTTATTTAGTAAACATTTTTTTTTCATATGAAATGATATTTTTTTTAAAACAAAATAATAATAACGGGGATGGGCTGGACCCCTTCTTTTTTTTTGAAATGGGACGAACAAAAATGAAAAGACTAATTTTTTTTTGAAATACGATGAACAATTTTTGTTTAAAAGAAAAAGATGAAAGGATAAAAAAATTTTACTTATGGGTCAGACAAAATCGAGTGTTGTCGCAACCGGGATCACGATTGAGATAGTGAAAAAGAATTGATTGAAAATAGAGTCGCCACCAAATTTTATTAAATTGGAAAAATATGGAAAAAATCATTTTATTTAAAAGAAATTATCTTTGAAATCAGTTTTGAGTTTAGGAGTCAGTTATGCTTAGGGAAGGGTAGAAATTTAATCCTATAGCACTCCTAACACATCCATCCTTAGACGGAACCTTAATTAATTGTGCAAATTAATTGATAACCTTTTCAAAATATTTTTTATAGTTTTATTACAAAAAAATAAAGAAAATATAACATTAAACTGTCGCAACTCAGATGTCCTAAGATGTTAGTTAACAACCGTCTCGGCTAAATTAACATTTTTATTTGAATAAAAAATATTTACATTTCAATGATTAAATCAAATTAATATAATAAAGTAAAAGAATAATAATAAGAAACAAATAAATAAATATTTACAAAAATAATAATAATAATAACGGACAAAAATATTTACATGAAAAACAAAATAAAATAATACCATAAAATTTAATTTTTTACTTGAAAATTTGAAATATCAAGTTGTCACAAATTAGATGTCTAAAATACTCAGTTAACAAGCCGTTTCAGCTAAATTAATATTTTATTCAAAATAAAATATTTAACAAATAATTGATTAATTTAAATTTTAAAGAATAAAGTGCATAAAAAATATTTACAAGTAAAAAAATTATAAAAAATTAATTTTGGCTTAACAAGGAATACATGCTCCTAGCGCAATGGGGAACTTA
Organism: Dalbergia cultrata; assembly: GCA_031216105.1. Lineage (NCBI taxonomy): Eukaryota > Viridiplantae > Streptophyta > Magnoliopsida > Fabales > Fabaceae > Dalbergia > Dalbergia cultrata. Next base: position 7,954,635 of record CM062345.1, read on the forward strand.
AAGTCCCTTAGTTCTTTAAAAAATTAATTGTGGGTTAATTGACTTTATTTCTAAGAATGTTTTCAAATATCAAGTTGTCTCAGCTAAGATATTATCAAAATATGGAATTAAGAAGCCATCATAGCTCAATTAATCTTATTTTTAAAATGCAATAATGCAATTTGTTAATTAATTTGTTTAAGAAAAAGAAACAAAATACTCTATAATATATTTTAAACTTAAATTAAATAACATTTTCTTAAACTCATTTTAGATTCAAATTAAATGAAAAGAACTTTAGAATATCAAGCTATCACAGAAAAAATATTCCAAAAGATTTAATTAATAAACCGTCACGGGTAAATTAATTTTATTCAAAAAAGAATTATAAAGAATAAAGAAAATAAAATACCAAAATAAGTTTCGAAGAAACAAAAATTTACTCTAACTAATACAAAGTGACTCAACCCCAAAAGCAAAAAATTGCTAGCTGTTCACTAAGCCCAAAAGAGTCTCAATCCAACAGCAATCCATCACCAAAATAAATCTGACCAAGAATGAGACAATAAGCCCCATATTACTTAACCCAAAATTTAGCCCAATCTGATCCCTATGTCTAAGCTACTGTTGGCTTTGTCACAGAATGAAAAATGGAGCAAAAACAAAGAAGTACAGGCGGCGGTGATGGCATAGGATACTTGGGGTTTCAAGATTTTTGGGTTATATGGATGTTCATTGATGGAGAAGGCAAAATTGTGCAGTGGGGATATGAGGGGCGGAGCGCGGCTAGGCCATGGAGCCAGGCCTGCCGCAACGGCGGCGCGCAAGGCAATGGGGACGCGGCCACGATGGGGAAAGAGCTGGGACAGCCACCGCTCGACGATGGATATGGCATTGGTTGGATTTTGATGAAGTGATATTTGGCTGGAAAATTGTTGATGATAGTAGGATGTAGTTGGCAAGGGATTTTGAAATGGCTTTAAAGAAAAATTTACATTATGAACCACTGCCAAAATAGCTTACCTGCGCAACACAGCTCTTTTCTTTTTTGTGTTTGTGGCAAAGATGGATGAGAAAATGGTGATCAGAAGTTTTTAGTTTTGGGAAGAAGGTTCAGATTGAAGATGGTAATGGGGAATGAATTCTGATGATCGTGATCTGAGTCCCCCCCCTAAAAGCTTTTCCTGCCTTTGAATTTATACCCAGTTTTTGGGTTTGATTTTTCAACATGATGATCTGATTGAAGAAATTTTTTTCAAAGGTTGCTGCTGAGCTGATTTTAAGGGATTGCATTTAACTTGATCCGCAGTTGCTTTTGAAAAATTTGTTTTCCGTGCTCCCTTTTCTGAAAAAATGGGAAGTTGAGTTTGTTTGCTCGTGATATGAGGGAATCACAGGAAGGAAGGCACCAATTTTATTATTATTATTATTTTTTGATAATATTTTATTATTATTATTATTATTATTATTTTGAAACGGACAAAAGGATATCAATGCGTCAGGCGCTCCAACAATTTGTTTTTAAGATGAAATGACGTTTTAACAAAGGAACAATAAAGGGTGTTTTTTACATATTTAAAATAACAAAAATAGTATATTATATATATACCCGGATTTGAAAAATATTACAGATATGTCCTATTTTGTGTTTTTAAATCGATTTTCGTGCAAACTAATTAAGTCAATTTTTTATTTGCACACAAATCGATCGATTTAAATCAATTTGTTCATAATCAACTTAAAACCGATTTTTAAAAAAATATCAAATGTGTCATAGATACGTTGATGTTACAAAAATCAATTTAAAGCGATTTGAAAATCAGTTTAAACTGATTTTTGCTTCTTGGTTTCAGACTTTTTTCCAGCCATGAAATTGAGCTGGAATAACGATATATCTAACAAAGAATACTAGCAAAATAAGAAGAAACTAGACAGAGTGAAAACCATTAACCTGCAAGCTGTGTGAACTTGGATATTCAAAATAAGGCCTTTTAGCAATTAGCAAGATACGTGATGCGAGTCGACTCATTTGATTGGAATTAGAAAATTTTAAGAAATAAATTAAATTGTAATTTCATGGAATTAAATTCTTTTGTTTTTAAAACTCTTTTACTTTTTGTTTTCAAAGATTTCGATATAAATGAATTGATTTTAAAATTTAAATATGAATAAAATCAATTAATTTTATTTTTTAATTATTCTGAACAAAATCTATTACATTTTAGAGTGATTTACACTTACATTATCTAAGATTCAGTTTAATTATATTTGACATCCCTTTTTTTTGTAAAATTATCATCGATCTCCAATTGGGTTTATTAAAACTACATTGACATCCCTGTAAATGTTAATTCATTAATTTAAATAACAAAAAGATAACACTTGACATATACATAGTTATTGATGACAAAATTATAATATTTTGACAATATTGACATGTATATTAACTAAAATGCCTTTCTTTTTTTCATAACTTATAATTATAAGTTTTACTTTCATGTGACAAAAAAAGTATTTTATTGGCTTAATGCATTAAATATTATCAAAATATTATAACTTTATCATTAATAATTAATAATTATATACATACCTTATGCTATTTTTTCTTATCATCTAAATTAATGAACTAATATCTGTAAGAGAGATTAGTATAGTGTTAGTTTTGAAAAATGGAGAGATGCCAAATGTAATTATATTAAACTCTAAGAAAGTTAGTGCAATGTTTTTCACATTTTATATATAAAAATTGATCTTCAAATCAATTTTCTAATTAATAACTTCAAGCATAAGGTAATTTGCAAATCAAATCAATTTTAATCAAATTAAATCAAATCCGTTGGGGTGTTAGTGCTAGACCTATGTGTCTTTTAAGAATTGCACTCGGGTTTGAACTAGGTAGAGCCTAGTTGTGGTATATAAACCCTTCTCTCCTTCTTAGTGAAGTTGTGTGTACTTGATAAAAAAAAATCATAAACATTGATATATACGGGTGCATTCATAGGATTGTTACCGGCTAATTCACACTAATGGACCAGCCACTACTAAATCCTAATTTCAATGTATGAGTGAGCCTCTGATGCATCTAATATTTATTTTCAACCTAGTCATATCATATCATGAATATTAGATTTAAATTTTAAAAGGAATATGATCGCATCACGTATCTTGCCAATTGCTAAAAGGCCTTATTTTGAATAGTTCACACCGCTTGCAGGTTAATGGTTTTCACTTTGTCCAATTTCTTCTTATTTTGCTAGTATTCTTTGTTAAGTATATCGTTATTCCAGCTCAATTTCATGGCAGGAGAAAAGTCTGAAACTACAAAGCAAAAATCGATTTTTACAACATCTATATTTATGACACATCTGACATGTTTTCTAAAATCGATTTAAGTCAATTATGAGCAAATTGATTTAAACCAATTTGTGTAAATAAAAAGCTAGCTTAATTGGTTTGCACGAAAATCAATTTAAACCGATTTCTATATAATACAAAAAGGATATATTTGTAATACTTTTTAAATCCAGGTATATATATAATATACTATTTTTGTTATTTTAAATATGTTAAAAACTCCAATAAAGGGGACAGGTTGGACACATTTTTTAATAACTCAAAAAAACGAAGTGGGCTTATTATATTTTTTAATTTGTATGAAATGAGCTTAAAACTCAATTAATAAAATGAAATGGGTTAAGAATAAAATAATCCTAGAACTCATAGTGTTGAAAGAATTTTTTTTTTATCACATGAGCCAGATAAAATTAGGTGTTCACACCTACAAACTTGTGAAACATAATTCCATGATTTTTTTGGCCCAATAATACTGCTCCATGAATACACATAAATTGATTCCCATGTACATGCGTACCCAAATATGTAACATCCTTCTTCTTCTTCTTTTTAAAGAAAATAAATAAATAATATGTAACAATTTTAAGTCATGTATCATGTTTAAATATTTTGTTGGTCTTATTTAATAATTTTGTGTCAATATTTATTTTAAATATTAGACTAAAAAGTTAAAATATAAATATTAACTGTTTAAAGTAATATCATATATTGGTAAGAATAAATTAAAAAATATATTATCCTAAATTAAGAATAAATTTTATTAAGAGTAATAAGTAATAATAGATTAAGTGTCAATAACTATGTATGTAATTTTTTGTAACATAATAATAATAGAGTGAAAAAAATAAAAGTTGTTGAGCGGTGCATTTAAGCACCGCAATTTACGGATGGCAATAAATTTCCAACTGCCTTTACGTGCATACGGAACGGAGGATGGCAATAAATTTCCTACAGCCTTTACGTGCCTATAAATATGCATACGGAACGGAGGAGAGGAGTGAATGTGGCATGTGTTTGCGTGTGCATCGTGAAGAAAAGACTGTGTGAAAGGTGAAGTGGGTGAAAGTGAAAGAGAGAGAATATGAAAGTGTCAGGAAGAATAAGGGAGGAGAGAGAAATATGGAAAAACAGAAGAGAGAGGGAAAGATTGAGAGAGTGAAAGAAGACGAGAAACGAAAAAAAAAAGAAAAGGGAAGAATAGACACAGGTAGGGGGAAATTATTAGGATATAAATATATTATTTTATCTCTGTATTAATTTAAAGATAAAAAATAAATTTAATTTATATAAAATAAAATTATAACTACAATTATTATTATTACTATTTATTTTATATATTGTCATTTTATATTATAGATACTCATTATTATTTTATTTTGTCAATCTTTTATATTTATTAATGATTATGAACTTGAATATTAATTAAAATAATACTAACTACTTAATCAAGATGATCCTCTTCTCTCCTCACTGATCCCATCTGTTTTCAGCTCTTTGATTTTTTCTTTTTATTTTGTTTCTTAATTATAAAAATTCTCTTCTCTCTCCACTTGTCCAATGCGGATTACTATCGATCTGATTTCTTTCTTTATTTTAATTTTCCTTTATATTTACGTGATTCATTATTTAATTCAAGTTAGTTAAATTTTTTTAAATTATGTTATTATCTATTGTACATTCATTTATCATTTTTCCATTTTAGAATTTATTATACTGTTATATAATATTATATTAATTTAGGTTGTCAATGTTTATACTAATTTCTATAAGGGTCCTAAATTAGAGGTAAATTATAATTAAAATCTAATACTAAGAATAAATGAAGGTTATTGTACATGAAATTGAAACATTAAACTTATTATGACCTTATGATGACAAAGACCAACCCATAGACTTTGATAAAATAACAAGAGAAACTTTAATATAATTTTTCTTAATATTAGTCCCTTTTGAAATTAATATTTAGATTGACAACTCTATGGTTTAATCAATTTTATTGAGGTATTAATTTATTTGGTCTAAGCTTATATTGTTTTCGCCCAATCTATTAATGCATGAATTTATAAATTTTATGCATTTATTTTAGTTTATGTTTTACTATTTAAATTGTTTATTAATTTATGAGCTTTTATTTAAACTTTCTTTATGGATTAATTGTATGAATTCCTTATTATGAATTTATGCACAACAACTATTAATTAATTTAAAAAGAATATGATCGATTAGAATTTGTCGCTAACTACTGATAAGGTAGAGGGATACATTTAAAGTCCTTTTATGATATATGCCTCGGTTAGAATGGCGTAGAAGTTTTGTTTTGTCGTCACAATATAAAAAAAAACACGAAAAAATCAGAATTCCCTAAGATAAGGTCTCTGACGATATATGAGACAAGTAAACAAAAGAATGTAAAACTAAAGTAAAAGAAATCATAATTCGATAAGATATGCATGACATGCTCTACATGGCATATTTTATTTATAATATGATAACTGATTATGTTCATATAACGTTACTGTAGGCATGTGTATTTTTTTGTGCAAATACAGCTGAAACCAACCATAATTCAAACATTTTCAAACAATTCATTTTCTACTGAGAATTTATTTCAAATTCTCATTTTTCATTATTTCTAGTGGTTTCGAATTAGTTGAATAACACTGAATGGAAGACAACTGCTAGGAACTTATAGAATTAGGTGTAATTAATGTGTGATTTTATATTGTGAATTTTAGAAATTTTTAATTTGTAATTAATGACTTTAAGTAAATGCTTGAACCTTGTTCTTGTAATATTTTTACTTGATGTTAACCGTTGTGTTTCATGTGTGAATTCTTATTATTAACTTCTGTATGAATGGGTGTTCCAAAATACAACTTAATTAATAAATGGCGATTTTCTACTAAAGAGATATTATACATTGAATTCTAATCGAACATAAGTTAATTCATCAAATTCATATTTCATAATTTAAAATTTCTAAAGAGTTAAATATTAATTCAGTGTAAGAAAAAAATATTAGTTCACATTCTATCTCTTTAAAATTGTTTCTCTCTAAATTTTAGAGAAATAAAAAATTGGCTAATGAGTTTTTAGAGGGTGTTTATTTGGGATTTTGGGGTGAAAAATCACGTTTTCAAGTTTTTTTTGTATATTTGGATTTTTTTAAAGATAATTGAAAAAATTAGTTTTTAGTTTTTTTATATAAGCTAAAACGAGTAGTTCCTAAAGAAAATCAATTTTTAATTTTTTCAATTATATATAAAATTTAAGTTTCATAATTATTTTTTCTTAAAATCTGAAATAAACGCATCCTTAATCCACACTATATAACTAAAAGTCTCCTATGATTTGGATATAAATTTTCAATTTTATAATTTATTTAATTCTTAATACTAATTCTCTAAATTTTTAGAGAAAACTATGGACATATTTTGAAAAAAAACTATACACAATGGATCTCCTCATGTGTAAATTATACATGAAAAGATCATGTTTTAATTTGCACTCTTTATTTATTTAAGTGTATTTTTTCATTTATTTTAAAATAAAAAAATAAAATCAATACATGACTCCTCATGTTTAATTTGCACCTCATGAATAATTTGCACACGAGGGAATTCATTCCTCTTTGGCCATGTCGTGTTGTCATTCCTTGACAGTGTTGCCAAATAACAAACAAAGCATGAGTAGTTGGGCTTTTAAAGCATAAGAAGATGCATGCATATCTGGGTGGCATCAAGTACCTGGTGTTTTTCACGGCCATGCGAGTCTTATCAGGTTGACTATTAAAAACAAAGAAAACGAAGCGTAAGTAAGATGCATGCATATCTCGGTGGTATTAAATACCTGCTGCTTTTCATAGCCAGACGAGTGTTATCAAGTGGATTGGGCTAGAGATGTCAAAACGGATTGAGCTTATCGGATTGATCCGTCAAACTGCTACTTTTAGTGAGTTGAATTGAAGTTTTGAATTCATCAAAAAATTCCAACTCCTTAACCCAGCCTACTTAACATGCAAGTTTATGCGCGTTGGGACAAGCTTAGCCCGCGGGTCAAGTCTTTTTTTTTTAAAAAAGAAATTCACAATTTGTTGATAAAAAAAAGTGAGAAATGTATGACCTAAAAAAAAAAAAAGTAAGAAATATGTAGATTCACCAACGCAATGATACTATACATTTGATGCTATTTACTCAAAGTTAAAACTTAAAAATAAAACAGTAGCATAACTCATAAACAACACTATTAACAATAATATTTTTAGTCAAAGTTGGTGTATAGTTGTTATGGACCTTGAAAAATTAGGCATGCATAAATAAAAAAATATATAAAATCTTTTTTAATAAATAAAATATTAAAAGTAATTTTTTATTTTTATTTTTTTATGGGTAGCTTGCTAGCTCGCCATAAAATGGGCTAGGTTGACTTTTCAGTTTTTTTTTATTTTGGTGGGCTGGCCTACCTTACCTAGTATGTTATAGGGTTTTGGCAAGGTGGAACTAAATGAGATGGATTAATTTGTTTAACACCTCTAGATTAGGCTAAAGGTTGATGTAACGGATGTGGCAAATGTTTTTTTGAATTATCATGTATGAGATACTTTTTTTGAAAAAAAAAACTGTCAAAAATATTATTGTCACAATTTTAGGAGATGGAGCATTTAAGTTTACTTTCTCTTCCAACAAGTGTGCTTTCCAGAAGTTTGAATTTGTATCCTTATTCTTATAGAGGATCAACCTACTTATCACTCATTTAACCACCTTTATCTTAAATACAGTGCTGACACTCAATCTATCATTCTTCATCCTTAAATTTTGTGTAGTCCCTATTTAGGAATAAAAACTTTGATTTTTCACTCTCAGATTAAATGAATACCCCACTTTTTACGTGTTAAAATAATATTAATCATCATTTATAGGTTGTTTTTGCTCTCTTGTATTCTTTATCTCATTTTCTCCTCTCTCTCAACAAAAATGTCGAGTTTTTAACAATCAATTATTAAAAAAATAATCATTTCATAAAACGCAAATCACACGGATCTCGTTTGAGATATGTCAATACTACTATTACACTCCCTTAAATTTCAAATTGACATATGTCTCCCTTTTCTTAACATAACTTTCAAAATTTCAAATTTACCCATTTTCTTCGGCCTCCTGCCACCCATTCTTTAAGGGATACCCATATGGCCATATCTTTTGTCATCCCCCTCTTCATCACCGTCACTATGATATTCACCTCTCCCCAGCTCTAATCCATTCCCCTCTCACTTTCAACCACCATGTCAAGAACCCACCTTCCTTCCCAACTTACGAACACATCACTCAACACATAGAAACAGTCAAACCTTCCCCTTCCATCTTTTTCCCTCCCTTAACATTACATAATGAAATAAAAAAACAAAATGCAGCAGAGATTGTGGGCTGTGCTATTGACAAATTGGATTAAGGGTATGGTTTGGATATCGCTACAGGATTGATAACAAAAAAAATATGTGCTATGGGGCCATAAGTGGCAGATGTTGGTTCTTCTATGTGTTTTGATTTGCTTTCTTATGTGTATGTTTTTGTTCTATGATGTTGCAATTCCTGGTTTCTTTATCGTGTATTTTTGGTACTATAAAAGGTAAGTTGAATATGTTGTTGCGCTGGGAATTGGATGGACATGAAACGGCTGGGTCGGATCTTAAAGGTTCTTGAGGTAGATGGCTGAGAGAGCAGTGGAATAGCATCCAATAGGGATAAAGAAAATAATAAAGGATAAGATTGTCATTCCATATGCTTTTAAAATTGTTAAAAAAATTATAATATAAAATCAGGGAGAATTAGTGTAATGTTATTGAATAAACTAAGGAAGGTTAAGTGTCAATTTAAAACTTAGGAGAAGGTAAATATAATATTAAAGGACTTTAAAAAAAGTTAATATAATATCTTCTTTTACAAATATTATGCCGTCATCACCATGGTATGAGTTGTGAACAATGTAGGCAAATAGTAAACAAAGCATGCATATCCATTTTATTAACAATAATACTATAGGTAAATTACTATTACCTCTCTTAAAATATATTGATATTATATTTACTCAGCCTTTTATTTTTAAAGTTACAAATATCTTCTCTGATTATATGAAGATTCATGCCACAATATCCCTTATAAATAAAAAATAACGTGACAAATAAATTTTTATCGTTAAAAATGGATAAAAATAATTTTGATGTCCTTAACAATTGATTCAATTTCTATTCATTGCCACTTCTTTGCCATAATAACACAAGCAAGCTTTCTTCCACCATTATCAACAAAATCATCCAAATCAAAACTATTCACAACAACTCAGCTTTGCCCAAATCCAAACTCAACCTACTTCCATAATCTATGATAGTCATTGAGTGCACATCCCCGAATCTATTTTCAACAAGCTTCTTCGTGTCACTGTTGCAATCGACACTCCAATGCCATTTGTCAAATCACGTGAAAACCATATCAATTTAAAATGCAAAAACTAACTGAAAAATGCCAAAGAAAGGCCACCACAAAACAGATATAACACCAATAAAAAACAAGGTCTACCAAAAAACAAAAAAATACAGAGTAATTGTTAAGCCATCCCACCATCCATCCTTTCTACCCCGTCGACGCCTCTGTTCACGACGGACCGACAAACCAACCGTCTCCACTGCACCGGAAATCGCCAATTGCCTCAGCGCGCGACCACCGTCTTTGCTTCTCCATTGCGCGTTCATATCGCCATCGCTGTTAAGGAAAGATTCTTGGTGGTGGGGCTTTGATGCACCCACACTGTCATGGATTCTGTTGTGCAATCACAAGTCTCAATTTTTTTACGTCAAGCAGCACCGAAGAGAGCCTGTCTTAGACAACCTCTGAAGTGAGGTCAAGGGCAGAGGGTGTGTGCATCAGACAGAGGAAGAGACGGGTGGATTGCGGTCCATTGACTATTTTATTTTAAGGACAAATTGGGAATTTTATTAATTATTTTAACTGAAATCAATATTTTTTTTATTTTAGTGGAGGTAAGCATAATTTTAAAAATAAAAGAGAATAAGTGTAATATTAATGCACTTCAAAAGGTGTAATATTAATATACTTTAAGAGGGGTTGCCGTTATTTGTAAATATTATACGTTTATAAGTGGATATTATCTAGGTATTTATTTTATCTTTATTATAAGAGATTGTAGCCCTCGGTCATTTCAATCTATGAAGCATGAACATGCTAATTTAATGTCTGTGTCAAATTTTACAGAACATATTAATAATATAAGTTTGTATATATTTAATTTAAAATATATATTTATCTTATTTTAATAAAAAATATAATATAAATATAATTATAAAAATAAAATAATAAATAACTTTTTAAATTTATAAAATAATAAAATATAAATAATTTTTTTTATTAAATTTATATTTATATATACTACATTCGTGTCATACAATTTCTTAACTTTTAACATGTCACTTGTATTTATACTGTGCGGTGTCCCGCGTCGCTGTCCATTTCAAACTCATCGATCTTCTCTACAGTTGATTTGATCAATATGAAACGATGGACACTTATTTTGGGATGTACAAGGCTAACATGGCCACACTGGCCACCGTGCTGTCACCGATGAACAATGTGAGCAAGTACTAAACAAAGCATATCCACGTTTAATTAAAGGCCACGTGGTCCTTCCAAACTGTGACTTGTGGAAAATGCAACATCTATACTAAACCACAATGAAAATAATATAGCTAAATCATGTATGCTTTTGGAGAAATTCTTTCATCTCTTTGTGGAAGAAATTTTCTCTCTCTCTATATAGGTTTCACATCATTAAATATTATTATGGAGGTTGTAAAAGTGGTGGAACCCTGAGTATTAGATGCTAATAATGGTGTTTTATAAAGGAAGAAAATACTTTTTTGAAAAGGGAGGAATGAATTTCTCAATCCTTCTGCACATACAGCAGGTGTGGCAATATTTTTTTTGCCCGAGATGTTTTTATTCTCGATTTTTAAAAGTGAATGGTACTTTTAAAAGCACTTTATAAAATGTTTTTTAAAGTTAATTTATACTTTTTGAAATTTTAAAAAATAAAACATTAATATAATAAGTTTAATCAAAATTCAATTTTATCCTTCCATTAATTAAATTTTTTAGTTTTTCATTCTTTTTACAAATATTTATGTTTATTACCGTCATTTTATAGTTTTAAAATAGTTAAATAATTTATTTACTAAATACAACTTAAATGACTTCTACTTATTAAAAATAATTTTGATTATTTTATCAAATAATTTTACTATGATTTTTGGAGTACAAAGAATTCAATGGCTTTTTAACCATACCAAACCAAGGTATAAATCTAACATAGCTCAACAAATAATTAATTATGAAAAGTATTTGCAATCAAGACGTGATAAATTAATTGTGCTGAACAAAAGGCTCTTACCCTGCTGCTTCTCTCTCATATGAGAATAATTCTAATATTCACATGGTATCATCGAGTTCCTCATAGATCCTAGAATCTGATACCATGTGAAAAAGAAGAAGAAGAGAGAATTGCATAGGCAATTGATGTTATTGATGCTAAGCAATATCACAAAAACAATCTCTCTTAGAGATAATGAGAGATAAGAGACTTAATATATGTGTGTGGTGGGTAGCTTAATTAATAAGTTTGGCTAAGATAACAAGCTATTGATAACAAACCAAAATAAGTCAGCAAGCTACCGAACTGCTCTAATTGCAGCACGCGATTTCTATTTACATTTACGAATGTACCTGGAAGATAAACTCCAAAACCTGACAGGTACTCACCATGCATCGACATTTTCTGTACCCGGTGAGCCCTATGCGAAAGGAGCGTAGCATAGGCAAGACTTGGCTATGAAGGCGGCATGCAACAGAGAGAGAGAGAGGTTTTTTTTTTTTTTTCATAAACAGAGAGAGAGAAAGATTAAAGTGCAGCATGAATCAATCAGAATCAGATGGGAAAGACAACAGAAGATCTGCAAATTACAAATCCAACGTTTGGAAATACGGCTTCCTGCAGACACTTGCCAGTCAATATGATATAAGATTTACTTAGTCATTTTACTTCTGAGTCCATATATTAATATTGCCGGAACTTAGATGGATGTCTACACCATCTACTCATTTATTTTAAGGGAAAAGTCTAGGATATTCTTTTAATTTTGATTCATATGTATTTTAATTTTGTTATTTTAAAAATGTATAAAATAATCATTGAACTTTTTAATATATACCTATTGTTATAATTTGATCATGTAGGTTCATCTTTTGATAGAAAATTACATATGTAAACTGTATAATTTCATTGAAAAATCTCACGTATTAAAAAAAATACAATAAAAATACATATAAATAGCAAATTAAAAGATTTTTATAGTCTTTTTACATAAAAAAAATAAGCATATATTAACAAATTATAGTAATGTATACATATCCAAAAATTTAAGGATTATTTTACATATTTTTAAATTAACACGGCTAAAATGCATTTGAGTTAAAGGGGGTTTTCTAGACTTTTCCAAAAATATATATAATCATCCACTCTATACAATCGATCAACTAAACATTATAGAAAATTTTAAACCTTTTGAATCTATATATTATGCAAGAGAAAGTGAAACGAGAAATTGTGATAATATATTATTCAGATTTAAGATTTAATTAATTTTAATTTGCTGCTAATATTGTATTACTATTTAATAATATATTATAAAATTATTAAAAAGTTCAGAAATAATCTGATCTAACTAATACTTTTATTATTAGTTTTTGGGTAGAGATACTTTTGATTTAGAATTAATTGAAAAATTATTGAAATAAAAAATTAACTATCTCAACTACTGTATAAAAGAATTTAGCCTTTTTAAAAAATGTGTAGGAATCTCGTTAGAGAGTAACTTGCCGAATCAAAAAGGATTTTTTTTTTTGTACTTTTTATTGATTAACAAAGGTAAAATTTGTAAATAAAAATTACTGTCTTGATCTAATCCCTAAAAATGAAAGAATTTAATTTTTATGTATTGATACAATAAAATTATTTTACACAGTTATCCAATAATATATTGCTATATGAATTATAATAAGTAACTCTTCTACCTACTAGTTAAAAAATCATGTGAATAAAAAATTTTGATTGAAGGACAGTATAAAAATATTTTATATTAATTAGTGTATCAAAAATTAAGCTTGAGTTTATATGTAGTGGCAATTGGATTGCACTTAAAAGAAAACTATATAGTTCAAATATAAAAGAAAATAATTGATGAACAAAATTATGAGTTTATGTTTTATGTACTAATAGTGTTATCCAATTAAATTTCTTAATTTGTATGATCTTTTGAGTAATATTTATTATGAGAGTCAATCATATTTATTTATATAATAATATATGATTTGATGATATTATAAAATTTATTATTTATACTATTAGTACATTAAAATTAAACTAAAAAAATTATAGTTGAACTGCCTAATAGATTAATAAATCAATTGATTTAAATATGTTTTTAGTCTCTATAGATACAAGTTATTTTGGTTTTGGTCCTTTTTTCTTTTTGGGTTTTCAATCCTTATTTGGAATCTATAACATTAAGTAATGATATTTAAAAGGACTAAAGAAAAGGTTTTTAAGATATTCGTAAAGATAAAAAGAGAAGAACTTTTTTCTCTCATCACAAGTGAGAGTCAAAGGCTTGTCAAACCAATAGAACAAGCTAATTTCAAATATGCCATCGTGCTTTTGGTTGTTTTTCAAAACAAAAAGAACTTTTGACTATTTTTGAGTTTCTATTTTTAAGAGTCAAAATCGACAATTTAATTTTTACAATAACCATAACAAAAACAATGTAACAAACAAGTTTTTTTTTATTGAAAATTATTTTGCAAAGCACATTCCAAACAGCACCTTAGTCGGCATCTAAGCTGCTCTTACACCTAATTTTTCTTTTTGAGGGGTGTTTATCGTTGGTCTCTAATTGAGGATTAGTCTAGGAATGCCATACCCCCCTTTTTCATCTCCCTTCCTTTCTCTTCACACTTGCCTCCCTGTTTTCATATAATGGGGAGACACTCCCTAAAAGTGGGTCATCCCCTCCATAGTTTAGGATTGATTTTTTATTTTTTATTTTTTCCTACCCGCCTCTCATCTAGTTAATGGTATGTTATGTGAAAATAGTAAAGCTATTTTTGTAGTCAAAGAATGAAATGGACGGAGAACTTACCTACTTAATAGCAACCATTGTTTTTTTTATAGAAGAGATAAATATGCATGTTACCTCATGTTACGAATGGTTTATGTAAGAGAAGCTCACCTATAAATTGAGCTTTCTCAATTCATTTCATCAAGTCATCCAGAGAGAAAAATATAAGAGTTTCTTTGAGAGGTGATCTCCTATATATAAGAGAGAAGTGTATTCTCCTTTAAAGGGAGGGTGTTATTATTATCTCCTTGTAATAGAGAGAAAAGTTATAATCCTCAAAGAAAGCTATTCAATTCTTTCCATATATTGTGTAGAGTTTCCATTTCTTACTTTTATATTTTAGCTGCATCATACATCTAGTACCTAGCAATGGTATCATAGTTTAGGTTACTGATTGATTATTTTTCTGTTGCGAGTTACTATATTAAATGGCAGCAAAGTATGGAGTTGAGAAGTTTAGTGGGAGTAATTTCTCCCTTTGGAAATTAAAGATGAAGGCAATCCTAAGGAAGAACAATTACTTACCTGCTATTGAAGGCAGACCTACTGGGATAGCTAATGACAAATGGATAGATATGGATGATAGTGTTGTTGCAAATTTGCATTTGGCATTGGCTGATACAGTCTTGTCAAGTGTTGTAGAGAAAAAGACAACAAAGAAAATTTGGGATGCACTTGTCAAACTGTACGAGGTCAAGTCACTTCACAATAGAATATTTCTAAAAAGGAGGTTGTATTCTCTTCGAATGAGTGAATCCACACTGGTAACGGATCACATCAACAATCTAAATATACTATTCTCCCAACTTACTGCCTTAAATTATACAATAGCAGAGAATGAGCGTACATAACTTCTACTTCAGAGCCTACCTGACTTATATAATCAAATTGTTATCAACATCACCAATAATAATATTGCAGATTGTTTAGCCTTTGATGATGTTGCCGGTACTATTCTTGAAAAAGAATTCAGGCACAATAATAAGGAAGATAGATCGAAGAGCTTAAGACAAGCCGAAGCATTGTCAATGACAAGAGGGAGATTAATGGAACGAGACTCCAGTGGGAGCCATGGCCAGAGTAGATTAAAGTCAAAGAGAAGGAAGAATTTCAAATGCCACTAATGTGGCATAAGAGGGCAAATGAAAAAAGATTTTTGGTATAACAAGAGGAACACGGAGAGGACTTCAAACACAACATCTCAAGGATGTGTTGTGAGTACCTCTGATGAAGAAGAAATTCTATACCGCGAAACAGCAATTGGTTCCAAAGGTGGTAAACAGTTCATTGATGTTTGGATAATGGACTCAGGAGCAACTTGGCATATGACTCCACATCGTGATTGGTTTTGTACTTATGAACCTGTTTCGAAAGGATTTGTGTTTATGGGAAATGATCATGCTTTAGAAATTGCTGGTGGTGGTGTTGTCAAAATAAAAATGTTTGATGGCTCCATTCGCACAATTCAAAGGGTACGACATGTGAAAGGCTTGAAGAAGAACCTGTTGTCTATTGGACAACTAGATAACCTTGGGTGTAAGACCCATATTGAAAGTGGGGTCTTGAAAGTTGTAAAAGGAGCTCTTGTGGTGATAAAGGTAGAAAAGATCGGGGTAAATCTATACATGCTTCTAAAAGACACATTGCAAGAGGCAGATGCATTAGTTGCATCAGACAGCCTAGAAGAATTGACAATGATGTGGCATTGCAAATTGGGCCACATGTCAGAACGTGGCTTGAAGGTTCTTATGGAATGTAATCTCATTCCTGGGTTCAAATTGGTTAATTTACCATTTTGGGAGCATTGTATGATGAATAAGCAGCATAGATTGAAGTTTAATAGATCAACTACTTAGAGCAAGCACATGCTAGACTTGATTCATTCTGATGTGTGGGAGTCACTAGAAATGCCCCTAGGAGGAGTAAAATATGTTGTGTCATTCATTGATGATTATTTTAGGAGATTATGGGTATACCCGATCAAGAAGAATTCATATGTGTTTCAAATATTCAAGAACTTCAAAGCAAGAGTAGAACTTGAATCTGGAAAGAAGATCAAGTGCTTAAGAACTAACAATGGAGGAGAATATATAAATGGCGATTTTATCAAATTTTGCAGCAGGAGGGTATTCAAGGGCAATTCACAATTGCACATACGCCTCAGCAAAATGGTGTAGCAGAGCGGATGAACAGGACCCTCTTAGAAAGAACAAGAGCTATGTTGAGAACTGCAAGATTAGCCAAGCCTTTCTAGGCAGAAGCAATTAAGACTACCTGCTATGTGATAAATTGGTCACTATCAACTGTGATTAGTTTACTGTGAAAGGATACGTTGATTCAGGCTTTGCAGGTGACCTTGATAAGAGGAAGTCCACTACGGGCTATGTGTTTACACTTGCAGGTGGATCTGTTAGCTGGCTATTTAAGCTATAGACTGCCGTAGCATTGTCTACTATAGAAGCTGAATACATGGCAGCTACTCAAGCTTGCAAAGAAGCACTTTGGATGTAAAGGTTAATGGTAGAACTTGGGCACAAACAGGAAAAAATTCCTATGTATTGTGACAGTCATAGTGCCTTGCACATTGCAAGAAATTCGACCTTTCACTCAAGGACGAAGCACATAGGTGTCCAATATCACTTTGTTCGTGAAGTAGTGGAAGTAGGGAGTGTGGACATGTAAAAGATTCACACTAAAGATAACCTAGCAGATATCATGACGAAGCCAATCAACACTGACAAATTTAAATGGTGCATATCCTCTTATGGCTAATCAGACAAATGAAGTCTTTTGAAAACTGACCAAAATTTGCTTTAAGTGGGAGATTGTGAAAATAGTAAAGCTATTTTTGTGGTCACAGAATGAAATGGACGGAGAACTTACCTGCTTAATAGCAACCATTGCTTTTGATGGAAGAGATAAATATGCTTGTTACCTCATGTTACGAATGGTTTACGTAAGAGAAGTTCACCTATAAATTGAGCTTTCTAAATTCATTTCATCAAGTCATCCAGAGAGAAAAACTTAAGAGTTTCTTTGAGAAGTGATCTCTTATATATAAGAGAGAAGTGTGTTCTCCTTTAAAGAGAGAGTGTTATTATTATATCCTTATAATAGAAAGAGAAGTTATAATCCTCAAAGAAAGTTATTCAATTCTTTCCTTATATCGTGTAGAGTTTCCATTTTCTTACTTTTATATTTTAGCTGCATCATACGTCTGGTACCTAACATGTTCATTTTCATGCCTAGTGATGAAGTTATCTTGATAGCATTATCTCTAATTTTATTGTGGAGTTCTGTGGTTGCAGTTATCTCTTAGGCCAAATAATTATGCTTATGACAATGATAGATCAAGAACCTCTAGTGGATTTTGGTTAGGGCTTTTTCTGAGGCAATAGGCTTCTTTCTACAACGTGTGGTTGTTAGGCTTTGTTGATTTGATGTGTATTACAGAGTGATTTACTGGAATATAGATTTTGCTACCACTGTGTTTGATAAGATTAGATGCCACCATGTTCAGCTACTTAATTAATTATGAGAAGTCATTTCTATATGCTTGTTTCTATATAGTCAAAGAGTAAAATGTTTTTCTTGTTATTTTAGATAGATCAAAGATATGAAGTGTTCACCTTGTGATGTTATAATGTCCATGTTCTAAGCATCTTTTTAAAGCTGTATAGTCGTTATTAGTTAAATTGATAGGTTTAGGCTTTTTGAGCTAACATAATTTGATGTATTATATCCTGGTTTCCACATGCTATTTTATACTTAGACTTACATTGTTGTTTATTAATCAATAAAACTCTTTTGGAAAAAAAAATTTTTTCTTACAAACTTGCGAAATACAATTCCTTGATTTTTTCCCTGATAATACTGTTCCATGAATATACATAAATTGATTCCCATTTAAATGCATACTCAAATACAACTTAATTTATAAATGGTTATTTTCTACTCTACAGTTATTATATATTGAATTCTAATAGAATACAATTTAATTCATCAAATTCATATTACATAATTTAAAATTTCTAAAGAGTTAAATATTAATTCAGTGTAATAAAAAAAATCAGTTCACATTTTATCTCTTTAAAATTGTTTCTTTTTAAATTTTAGAGAAATAAAAAAATTGGAGAATGATTTTTTAGAGGGTGCTTGTTTGGGATTTTGGGGGTGAAAAATAACTTTTTCAAAAAAAAAAAAGACTTTTCGTACACTTGGATTTTTTTTAAAGATAATTAAAAAATTAGTTTTTTTATAGAAGCTAGAAAAAGCAATTTCTAAAATAAATTAATTTTTAATTTTTTTATTATATATAAAATTTAAATTTGATAATCATTTTTTTTTAAATCTGAAACAAACGCATTCTTAATCCCCACTATATAACTAAAAATCTCCTATGATTTGGAAATTAATTTTCAATATTATAATTTATTTAATACTTAATACTATTTCTCTAAAATTTTAGAGAAAACTATGGAAATATTTCGAAAAAAAAGCTATATACATGAAAAGATTAGGTTTTAATTCGCACCCTTTTTTTTATTTAAGTGTATTTTTTTTCATTCATTTTAAAATACAAAAATAAAATTAAAACATGACTAGCGTAATTTGCACCTCATGTGTAACTTGCACCCGAGGCAATTCATTCCCATGTGGTCTTTGACCATGTCGAGTTGCCACTCCTTGACAGTTTTGCCAAATGACAAACAAAGCAACAGTAGTTGGGCTTTCGAGCCCGTTGTCTATAAAAAAACAAAGCACAAGTAGATGCATGCATATCTCGGTGTTATAAAAAACCTGGAGTTTTTCATGGCCATACAAGTATTGTCAGGTGGACGGGGCTGAAGGTTGATGTAACGTATGTGGCAAATGTTTTCCGGAGTTGTCGTGTATGAGATATTTTTTTTTGTATTTGATGCGGTGAAAATTGTGGGAGATACTACTCTCACAATCAGAGAGATAGGGCATTTAAGTTCACTCTCCCTCTCAATAAGTGTCCTTTTTAAATTTTAAACTTGTATCCTCATTTTATGGAGGGATCAAATTGCTTATCACTCATCTAACTATTTTTATTTTGAATATTATGTCGACACTCAATTTATCACCTTTAAATTTTATATAATCCCTATCTAAAATTAAAAATTTTGATATTTCACCTTTAGATCAGTTAAACACCCCATTATTTTGGTGTTAAAATAACACCACTCATCATTTATAGGTTGTTTTTGCTCTCTTGTACTCTTGTGTCGTTTCCTCCTCTCTCTCTTTGAGCAAAGTATGGAGCTTTTATTAATCAATTATTAAAAAAAAAATCATTTTATAAAAGACAAATTACAGCAAAAAAATTAGATTCAACCACTTGGTATTTTAAAAATTTTATAAATATAAACATATATAATTGAATGATGGTCTAAATTCATTTTATATTGTCATTGTAGTAAAATTAAACTCGATTGGTTATATGTTACTTGTCTTGATTAAAAAAATATTTTCTTAAAAATTTGAAATTTGAAAGGTTATTATTGCATACCATTTTTCATATAATTAGATTTCTTATAAAATTTTTAAACATTTTATAGTAGCTAATTAATTGATATATTTTTACGATGATTCCTTTCACAATGAAGCTAATTAATTGATATAGAAGCTAATTGTTTTTCTCCTATTATTGAAAAATAATTTTTTAAACATTTTATAGAAGCTAATTAATTGATATACTTTATTTTCAAATAATTCTTTAATGAAAAAAAAGTTCAAAACTCGCTCCCAAGGATAGCAGTAACATAGCAAAATACTTCACACATGTTAATAGCAACGGGGCTAGACAATATTAAAGGAAACAATCAATATTTGATAGTTAATTTTTATTAGAAATAATATGTATTATTTAATTTTTTAATTTTATTAAATACCTAAATAAAAATTATAATATAAAAGTGAATATTACATTATCAAGGTTGAAAAAACTTATATATTTACGCAGCATACTTTTAGTAGAACAAAGAAAATAACATATTATCTATTATGATGTTTAAACACTTAATTATAAATTTTTTTAATTAAACATAACTAGAATAAAAGAAAACAATATTGTTTTATTTTATTTTAGAAGTTCTCGATGTAAATATAAACAGAAAACACGTGCTGCAATTAGAGCCTGCTACACGTGAAAAGGAGGAAGAGAATTGCAATTAGAACTCCGGAAATGTGAAAAGGAAGAGGAAGAGAATTGCGGAGAGAATTGATATTATTGACACTGCGGAATACTGCAAAAAATGATATCTCTTGCGGAGAATGAGAGATAACAGATTTCATATGTGTGGTGAGTAGTTTACTTAACACGCTTGACTAAGACGAAGATAACAGGCTAATAACTGCGCTGATTGCAACTCGTGATTTCTATTTACGTTTAGAAAAGTACTCCGAAGCTAAACTCCAAAACTTGACAGGTACTCACCATGAACCGACATTTTCCGTACGAGGTGAGCCCTATTATAAAAGGAGCGTAGTTTAGGCAAGACTTGGCTATCAATAGGGCATACAACAGGGAGAGGGGGAAAGACAGAGAATTTTTTTCCTTTTTTGATAAACACGGAGGGAGAGAGAGAGATTACAGTATGAATCAATCAGATTCAGATGCGAAAGACAATAGAAGGTCTGCAAATTACAAATCCAACATTTGGAAATACGGCTTCCTGCAGACACTTGCCAGTCAATATGACGTAAGATTTACTTCGTCATTTTATTTCAGAGTCCATGGGAAACAACAAAAATGTTATTTCA
This sequence comes from Dalbergia cultrata, assembly GCA_031216105.1. Lineage (NCBI taxonomy): Eukaryota > Viridiplantae > Streptophyta > Magnoliopsida > Fabales > Fabaceae > Dalbergia > Dalbergia cultrata. Next base: position 7,975,993 of record CM062345.1, read on the forward strand.
ATACTTAAATATAAGTGTCTAATTAAAATATTTATTTTATTATTATTAAATAGGATGATAGTTTCAATTTTCTTTGTTTATCAATCACATCCAAAGATAATAGAGTGGATATTCATTTAACTTCTAAAATAGCAATGCTCATGTATTAAAATTGCTTAAACTTATATGGATCTCTACGCCATCCACTGCTTTTTTTTTTTTAAAGGAAAAAATCTATTAAATTCTTTTAATTTTGACTTATTTGTATTTTGATTTTGTTGTTTAAAAATATACAAAATAGTCCTTCAACTTTTTAATATATACATATTGCTATAATTTGATAATTTATGTTCATTTTTAATAGAAAATTGCATAAGTAAGCTCTACAATCTCATTAAGAAATCTAATATATTAAAAAATAATATGATAAAAGTGTATGTAATAGAAAATGAAAATAATTTTATAGATTTCTCACATTAAAAAAAAAACATATATTTGCAAATCATAATAATATGCACACATCAAAACATTTAAGGACTATTTTATATACTTTTAAAGTAACATGACCAAAATGTATTTGAGTCAAAGTACAATATTTGAGAAATAAGGGACTTAAAGCCAAAAAGACAGATTACTGTTATTTGCATACCAAAATAATGTTTACACCATGCACTTACAGTAAAAAAGAAAAAAATGACAAAAACAGTGTTCTCTCTCTCTCTCTCTCTCTCATTTCCTACTTAGCTTTCGCTCTCCTTCTCTCATTTGTTTTAGTTTATAAGTTTACATAAATGATTTATAAGTTTTTTACACTATGTTTACAAGTTTCAGTGCGAGTTTACAAGTTTTAGCATGGGATTACAAGTTTTTTATATTTGGTTTACAAATTTATTTTTACCAGTTTTTTAAACTTAGTTTACTTTGTTTATAAAACTTGTAAACCCGTACTGAAAACTTGTAAATCCTTACTGAAACTTATAAACTCATACTAAACTTGTAAATATAGTACAAAAAACTTATAAACCGTCCTTAAAACTTGTAAATATAGTGCAAAAAACTTATAAAACATTAATATAAATTTGTAAACCAAAACAGATGAAAGAAAATATTGTTTTTGTCCTTGTCTTCTTTTCATTGTAGGTGTATGGTGTAAACACTGTTTTGGTGTTCATGTATCATTTTTCAAAAAAAAAAAAATATAGAGGAATTGAAACTAAAATGGCCTATATTTATAGAGACCAAAATATATGCAAGCCTACACTAATTTTTAACAATTAAACTATCTTTTGCAAATGATAATAATATAACGTAAATAACTTCATGAAAAAAATTACGGAAATTAAAATATATATTTAAATTCAGAAAAATAATACTACCCAAGCACTAATTAAAACTTTCGAATAATAAATTTCGAATGCTAGTTGGTAACACAATTTTTACGCAGAAAGAAGAATTTGGCATGCAGCTGGACAAGCGAGTGACTGAAGTTAAGGGCCAGTTTGCTCAAGAGATGAGCCTTTTGGAAAAATTAGAGTTTATAGATTGGACCCACAAACTAGGCCTTGCAACCCATTTTCATAAGGAAATTAATGAGTTGCTGGAAACTATATTTGTCTCCGTCAAAAACAGCAACAATCCAATTATAGGAGAGAATCTGCATGCAACTGCACTATGCTTCAGGCTCCTAAGGCAACATGGATATCAAGTTTTTCCCGGTAATTATCTGATATATTCTCACTATGTGGTAATGGACTTCTTCATTACTTCAAGTCTTGCAAATTAGAAGATAAACTCTCGTGTGAAAATTTCACGCAGACATTTTGTTTGTTTGTTTTTTCTTTTTTAATCATTGATTAGCTCCCGTGTACTCATTTTCGGGCTCTACATTTTGTTTTTGGTTTAATCGGGCTATACATTCTTAATCAATAAATGAAGCTCAATCATTAAACATTTAGTCTCATTTTTAATCATAAATCGAACATACCTCTAGTATATAAAGGCACATAAGCTCCACATTTATTTTGCTTTCATATTCTACACCAAACATTTCTCAAAAAAGAAAAAGGGAAAAGCAGAATAAGTGTAACAGTAAATTAAATAATATCAAGGCATCAAGGTAGACGAAATCTTCTGTACGTATAATCATGTATGAAATAATTTATTTTCTGCGGACTAACTTTTAGAATATTTTTTTGAAGCTCAGATATACTTGGCAAAATCTTAGATGAAGAGGTTGTAGGGACGGCGGGGAAAGGATCATTTCTTGGTGATGCTACAGATCTTTTGGAGCTACTTGAGGCCTCACACTTATGCTTAGAACGGGAAAATATCTTGGATGAGGCCAAAACTTTCGCAATCAGTTCTTTCAAGGATGCTTTCTTCCCTCCAAATTCCATCAACATCAACACAAATTCGAGTCGTGTATTTGAAAAAGTGCTCCATTCCATGGAGCTTCCTTCCCATTGGAGAGTAATGTGGTTTGATGTCAAATGGCATGTCAAGCAATATGAAAATGAGAAGCACATGGACCCCAGTTTGCTTGAATTGGCTAAGCTAAATTTCAATATGGTTCAGGCCAAGCTTCAAAAGGAGGTCAAGGAATTATCCAGGTATTTTCAACAAAAAGATATTAATATGAGTCATACCCTAAATCCTATATTATACAACAGGTTGTTTGAAAATCCCTGGAATTTAATTCTATAAAAAAATTGAATTGTATTTCATGGTCTATAAGCAACTTAAGTGAATGAATTGAAATCCCACGAAAATTGAAATCCAACAAAACTAAGGAATTGAAATCAGATCTAAATAAGTGTGATTTAATGTGGAAATTGAATTCCAACAAATGAAAATACTAAAACAACCTTAGTTGAATATAATGTTTTATTCCTAAACTATTAATGAAGGATAAAATAGTAAAAATAATTAAATTAATTCATTTTTAGACATATTTTAAACTAAGAAATTGAATTGAATTCTTTAATTTACTTACTCATTCTAAACATAAGAATTCAATTCAATTTCTGACGAAAATTCTTAATAAAATATAATTCAATTCCATCTCATTAAAAGTTTCCAAAGGACCATAAAATTCTCTTCTCTACTGCCTTAAGCTGTTTGTGAACAGCAATTTTCCCCTTCTTGCTAATATTCCTTTTCACTTTCTCATGCTTTCCATTTGTCCAAACACCATTTTTTTCTCTCTGAATATCATTCCATTCAATTTTCTTTTAATTATTTCCATCTGTTATATGTTACCATGGATTTCAACATGGCCGCCACTAATTAATCACTTTAATTTGTAAGTTAGGTGGTGGGAGGATCTTGGCATAAAAAAGGACTTGAGCTTTGCAAGAAATAGGATGGTTGAATGCTTCATGTGTGCCGCGGGAGTTGCTTTTGAGCCTAAGTACAAATCCTTGAGGAAATGGCTCACTAAAGTAATTATTTTCGTACTAGTGATTGATGATGTTTATGATATTTACGCCTCATTTGAAGAATTGAAGTCGTTCACTATGGCATTTGTTAGGTTTGTTTCCAAAATATTCCAAAAAGCTTGCTTATTATGTTGCTTGATCATTATGCATATGCTTCTAATTATTTAGAAGAGTTTTATTGTGTTATAATAATATATACAGATGGGATGCCAAAGAACTTGAACAACTTCCACAGTTCATGAGGATTTGCTTCAATGCACTTAACGATGTCACAAATGAAACTGCTTATGAAATTGCCGGAGAAGAGGGCTTTAGCATGGTGTTACCTTACCTAAAGAAAGCGGTACCATTTTTACTTATTCTCTTTGTTTCTTCAAATTCATATCAATCTATAAGGCATAGAAATTAAGGAAGGAATTAACCAATCATTGATTAGATAATTTGATCCCCTCCTTAATTAAATTTACAGTGGATAGACTTTTGCAAAGCATTATACGTGGAAGCAAAGTGGTACAGAGAGGGATATGTTCCATCGTTGCAAGAATATATAAGCAATGCTTGGATTTCATCTTCGGGGCCACTGATTCTACTCCATGTATACTTTGCTACAATGCATGAAGTAACACAGAAGATAGACGATTTTTCATACAAACATGAAGATTTGGTCTATAATATATCCCTCATAATTCGACTGTGCAATGATTTAGGGACCACGGAGGTAATTTTTGCTGCATCATATTCTTTTTATTGTAAAGTTTCATTTTCATCCCCAAAATTGTACACGTGTTTCATTTTTGTTTTTAAAATTAAGAAAATATCAATCTAGTTCCTGAATTTATCAAAAATGATTCAAGTTAGTCTCTATAATAAAGTTTGTGGGGGCTAATTTGAATTATCAAAAAGATTAATTTGATTCACTTTTTGTAATTTCAAAGACTAAATTGATATATACTATTTTGAATTTCAGGGACTAAAGTGAAATATGCATGAAATTTCAAGTATCAAAATGAATCTTTATTCCTTTTTGTTGATCATTATTTCCTTTTACTTAGCATAAATCAAAGGGTGCTGTAATGTTACCAATATAATGTTTACAATAGATAGTATTAATATTTAATCATATATAAATGTGCAACAGGCTGAAAGAGAAAGGGGTGATGCTGCTTCATCAATAGTATGCTATATGAATGAAATGGATGTTTCAGAGGAAGAAGCAAGAAAGCATGTCCAAGACATGATAAACAATGCATGGAAGAAGATCAATGGGCACTGCTCCACTCGAGTTGCTTCAGTGAAGCCATTTCTTACTCTAGCCAAAAATGCGGCACGTGTGGCTCATACCCTTTATCAAAATGGCGATGGTTTTGGCATCCAGGACCGGGATATCAAAAAACATATATTATCACTAGTTGTTGAAAACTTTTAGTAGTTTAAGGCAAAAAAGTCATTTTCCTTCCTACATGGGGTATTCATATTTCAACACGTACATGGGTGTTATGTGGATGTGTGAGAGAAGTGAAGAAAAGAGAATAAGTTGAAAGAAAAAGTAAATTGTAGGACCCATATATTTTGTGAGTATAATATTTGAGTGTTTCAGAATATTGAACATTAAAATAGTAAAGTTGTCATGTATGTGTAGATGTGAACATACTTATACCAAGATAAAAGAATTCATATCATATTTTAATAAGGAAAATGTTTATTCAACTGATATAGTATATAGACATTTTAGATAAATGTTAGACTATTTGAGTATCGAAATATGTGTATCAAGTTAGAATAGATGCATTTTATATTTATGTGGAAATAATGTTGAATTTGATGTCATATTGTGATATATATATATATATATATATATATATATATATATATATATATATATATATATCACAATTCACTAAATAATGATTCATGTTATTTGTACATTACTCTTTAAATACTAAATACAACACCTCTCGTACAAATATACATAACACTTTTTGACTTTTGATACCCTTGTGATCCGGTACTCACACACACACAATCACATTCATATAGTGTGCTAACATATACTATGTCTATGCTAGGAGGGTTGAAATAGTATCTCTGTTAACAATTAGACGTACCCGATATGGAATAATAAAGAAATCTTCAACTTATTTGTGACATTGTGGAACCTTTTTAACTCTCTCTAGCAGAGGACTATTTTCAACATTTGAAACTGTAATTTCCAAGTTACAAGATAATAATTTTACTATTATGCTGAGACTCTCCATCACTATATTGTACAAAACGTCAACAATTTAATCTTTTCCTACTAAGTGGAGTCCCTGCATAGATTAAACAAGCTAATACTATGTTATACATAATTACATCAAATTTGTTATACAATAACTTGAATGTTCAGAAAACATAAAACTGCATTCAGTGTGCATATGCTTCTTTGCCTACACTACAGTGATCATGAATCAAATTATCTGAGAAAGCAAACACATTACACTGACAACTTACAATTCAAACAAATTAACAACTCTCATTACTCTACTTCAAATTCTATTGGGAGGAACGCACAAGATAGTTAACAAAATCTAAGCTGGCTTGGCATGCAAATATTTAAGAAGCCTTCAGCTTGAGGAAATAATGAATTCAATAATCAATTGATCATTGCAAATTTGCCTTTGTACATAAATCTTCTTTATGCTTATTTTGATAAGTTACACTTGGAAGTTGGAAAGAGAATCATACAATCAAATGATCATTGTGACCTCTGATACCAACCTTTGCTATCCATGCCCTTCGCCTGTGCCGCAGCTCATATTATGACTTGGTTGTTTATTTGTACTACAGGGATATGAGCAATCCTGTGCCAATCTTTCCCTCCTTGCTTCTGATACCTTGCTTCCAATAGAGGACACTTTTTAATGCTTAGTAATTTGAGAGAAGAAAGCAACCCCTCTTCTGGCAAGGCCTCAAGTCTTGGACAATCCATGATTCGGAGCTGTTGCAGAGGGATGAGGCGTGGTAGCCGCAAGGATTGAAGACTACCACAAAAACTGATATCAAGCTTTTCCAGAGATGTGAGATGTCTAAGTCCATTTCCTTCTAAAGATTTCACATTACGGAGAAAGTAGACTTCCAGAGATACGAGGGAAGTTGGCAGAAGTCTCTCCTTCATCAAGGTGTCAACAAGATCATCATCCCATTCAAGTCTGCACTTAGAAAGTGAAGTAAGGCATTGCAGACCCCATTGAGCTACGCCCTCAGGTGATAGTCTCCCACAATGACTGATGACTAATGATCTTAAGTTAGGAGGCAAACCTTGTTGAGGTAGTGACACAAGATTCGGAAGCTTCTCAATAATCAAGTCCTGAAGAGAGGTGAGCTTGTAAATGAAAGTTGGCAGTGATGTAATTTCTTCACAACTACATAACTTCAGGACTTCAAGACGCAATGGATGCTGGGAAGCAGCTTCTGAAACCGTGATGGATTCCAGATCCGTGCAACCAATAATGTTGAGATTCTTGAGAGCGGGGAAACCATCCAAGGGAAAGGATGTCAATGAATGACAACTTTGCCATAGTTTCAAAGTTGTGAGGCACGTGTAATTGGCCCAAGTCTCAGAAGGCAGGAATCCTAAATTCCAGCAGTAGGTGATCTCAAGTGATTGCAAAGACGTGGGTAGACCTTCTGTTGGAAATTCAATGAGAGAGGGGATGAACTGTACTGTCAAGTGTTGGAGGCAATTGCTGCTCAGAATCATTCTAGGAATAGACATCAACTCTGCATAATAATTTCTGTTAGTGATTGATAGGTGTTGTAGCATGCAGTACTGACTCTCATCCCGAAGCAAGGACAGTTGACACCCTTCTATATAGAGTTCTTTCAAGGAAGGAAGATGGCTTGGCAAACATTCCCTCAACATAGGACAATCGAGTAGCTGAAGAGTTTTAAGACAAGGAAAAGGAAATTCTCTACCTTCAGTTCCAAATGGCACCCATTCTTCCCAATTTGGCATGTTTACAAATACCAAAACCTCCAAGGATGGAAACGGTTGAAATGAAGAATTGGAACATTCTGCATTGCCGTAGAATTCAGGACCAATAGTTACCAATTCCATGCTGTAAAGGGATAGGTCCTTGAGAGAAGGTAATCGGCCAAGTGGTGGGAGTGATATGCAATAACCACAGTAACTGAAAGAAATAGATACCAAGTTAGAAAATGAAGTATCTCCCAACCAGTTTGGAAAGCTAGTGCCCCCATAATAGCTGATGGTGAGTTTCCTTAAGTTTGTAGATGGTTCCAGCTGCTCCAGGACATCTTTTTCGATTCGAGAGTCTTCAGTCAGTTCATCCCATTTTAGCTCTAACTCCTCAATCTTTTCTTTGCTCTTCAAGTTTGCATCAAGGGCTTCATTGGCCTCCACAACATTTTGTAGGTTCACTATAGAAAGCTTACCCCGTAGGTGAGGGAACTTTCTAAGCTCTCCAACACTTAACCCATGTCGTTGCTTGCCAACTGCAAAAAGAGTCAAGGTTTGCAGATTTTGTAGTTCAACAATTTGCATTGGCATCTGTTTCAAGCTTGTTCCATCAATATCAAGGTGACGCAAATTAACTAGCTTTCCAATATGTGCCGGCAACTCAATAAGAAAATAACAATAAAACAAAATCAGAGTTTGCAAGTTGTACAGTGTACATAGAGTCAGGCAATCTTTGAATATGAATGTAGCTGAGGTCTAGACACCGCATGTGCACCAAATTGCCAATTGGGTTGGGAAGGTTGGTGATATTGGAATATCTTGCCAGTGACAACACCCTCAAACACTTGAGTGATGGAAGCAAATCATCAAGCACCTTTCTACTTAAGTGAGCTTGTCCTAACCATACAGATGATAGCGGTATGAAGGTGCGTAAGCTTTTGAGTCTCTGAAGGTTCTCAAACTTCCTGGAACTGCCATAAACTTCTTGGATATATGACAAATGGTGAACATTCGGTGGGATCTTACCATGTTCCAATCTAAAACAACTGCCAGAAACATCCCTAGCCAAATCATTGACAAGGTCATGCATGACAAAATCATCGACAGAACGTTCGATTAATGACTTTAGTACTAATTCCACAAAATAGTAATCACCTATTTCTTCCATTTCTTTGTCACCTTCGGACTCCTCAACAAGCCCCTCTGCCATCCAGAACAGAACCAACTCCTTTCTCTTTAATGCATAACCCTTTGGAAAAATTGAGCAATAGGCAAAACATCTCTTCAAATGAGTCGGAAGATAAAGATAACTCAAACGCAAAGCTGGCAGAACATTGTCATTGGGCAAATTCCATATGTTGCTATTCAAAATTTTGCTCCTCTCCTTCGCATCAACTCTAGAGCGTAGAAGACCCCCTAGTGTTTTAGCAGCTAAAGGTAAGCCATTACACTTTCTAGCAAGCTTTCTACCTATAGTTTCTAAGTGTGGATATCGACTGGAGCCTTCGATTCCAAATGCATGCTTGGCAAGCAAAGACCAGCAATCTCCATGAGACAGAGGTTCCAATTTATGGATAGGAAACGTGTGTGTAACCTCTGCAACTCTTTGCTGACGTGTTGTTATGATCACCTTACTTCCAATTTTTCCACAGCTAAATGGAGTTATTAAGTCATCCCAATCATTATATTTGTCATTCCAGAGGTCATCCAACACAAACAGAAACCTTTTATCCCTCAAGCTTTGTCTTAGCTGAACTAGAAGAAAATCTAAGTTGGTGCTATCACAAGGCTTGGAAGTGATGGACTCTAGCAAAGTTTTGGTTACCCTGACAACATCAAAATCCTCTGAGACACAAACCCAAGCTCTCAGATCAAAATGTTCTTGCACTTCCTTGCTATTGTACAAGAGTTGCGCAAGGGTTGTTTTGCCTACGCCCCCCACACCCAAGATTGCAATGACACCTATGTTGTTATCATCAATGTTATTATCAGATATCAACCTATTCACAAGTTTCTCCTTATCATCATTTCTACCAACTATAGCAGATTCATTCACCAATGAACTTGTGGGTGTTCTATGGGTAACTCTCCCTCTCACACTCTGCAAATGAAGGACATCCTTTTGTTCTGCAAAAGCTTTTAGCCTTTGTAACGTCATCTCCATCTTGGAATTCATCTCCCTATAGAATTGACTAAAAGGAGAAGAAAGAAGATCCCGCACCTGATCAGCGACGTCTCGAGGCTCAGCTTCCACCTTGCATCTCAGAGAATCATAGCTAATCTCATCCAGCAAGTCATCCGCATCGAGCACAACATCTTTCAGCTTATCTAGCCATTGTTGCACTGCAGGGTTGGTGATCTGCTTCTCCTCAGCATCATCCAAGACAATCTGTAGAGTGAGTAGTGTTGTCTCCAACTCATCCAAGAGTGAGGCATTAAGTAACGTGCTTCTGAAGTAATCGCGGAACTCGGTTGAGGTTATGTTGTCTAATAAGGTTTGAATGGAGGCAGAGAGAAATGCACCTCCAACCAAAGCACTAGCCATATCTTCTTCTTGTTGAATCAAAACTCAAAAAGATATAGAAAGGAATATAGAATGATGGGTGTCACACACTTCTTGAGCATAGGCACGTTTGTACTAGCTGCTAAATATTAATATAGGGTGGCTAAATTTTGGAGGGTCCGATACTACGTTGCAAACAAAGGTGTAAATGGAAGCCTAGTGTGTGTAGTGTAGTGCCAACAAGAGAAGGACTTTACACAGCATTGTTCTAGACGGCACACAAGGAATGTAGTAATGTATGAATAAGCACATTTTATTGTAAGTTTAGATCCTAATTATACAAAATTATATGGGACCGGTCACAAGCAATATTCTTGTGAATTTAGTTCAGACGAATTATCTTTAACCAGACGTAAAGGTGCTTTACATTTGTTAGTTAACAAATAGCATCTCATTTTTTTTTTTTACTATTAAATTGAATACGTAACTCAACAAGCCTTTATATATCTTATAATCCTTTTTTTGTTTAAGGATTATGACTCATTTTAAGGAGGAAAAGTCGTAATTTTCATTTTTCTTAGGAATAAAAATGTACAAAATAATTACTTTGTTGCTTATTTGTACGTTGTTCTATATCGAAAAATTATACACTTTAAAACTAAATTGCAACTATGTTGTAAAATTTAAAAATAATAAAATTAGAAATGTATTACAGAATACGTTATACAAACATAAAATATTGCCTCAAGAAACATAGGATATTAATTTAATTCAAGAAATTATACAATTTATTTAAAAAAAAACATAAATCTTAAAAATATTATGTAATATAATATCAAACCAAATTAAACAAAAAATGTATACCAAAAAATACTCAAAATGTACATCAGAGTTTAAAACGCCAATTTGAATTACAAATAGTAAACTATTCTGCTGATGGCCTTCGGAAATAATTTCGTACTAAACGTCTGTTGTTTTTTTTTTTCCTATTAAATATTTACTCAAAATCATGGTGACTGGTTATTTTGAAAGAAACCAGCAAGGCCTACAGCATAAAATGTATAAAGCCAAATGCCAAAGATTGACATACGATGGAATGATCTCCACTAAAATCAGTGAATTAAAAAATTAATCCTATGTTGTTTGAATAGCATTCCATGTAATCAATGAGGATATGACAACCAATTTCTCTATTATAAGTAGAAACCAGACAAAGTTACAGAGAGTGTTCCAAAAAAAAAACAAAGGAAAGAAAAAATTAGTTAAGTTAGTAAAATAATAATATGGTAAGCAAAAAATTTGCCAAAATAAACCCATAAAAATACAAAGCTGCAGACTGATCTGCCTGTAACCTACAGGGTGACTAGGCTGTACCGATTGGGCAACTATTATGAAGGTCTATTAATTGCTGGAAAATTGCTTTACAAAATATACAGACAGGCTTAAAAATCGCAAGATACTGTGACAAAAGTGCAGATTAATGCTCAGGCTTAACTCTGGCCTTTAGTATTCCAGGAAGTGGTGGTGATGAGGGAGGCCTAACTGGTGCGTTTGAAACTAAAGTAGGAGCCTGTGCATGATACAATCCAGACATGCTAGAACCTTCACCTCCATCTGTAAGATTGGGTGTTACATTATCATTCTGAGGCCTCTCACAAAATTTCATTGCCTTCAGAACATAGTTGTCATCATGCAGCTCAAAAGGGGTACTGCAGAGAGATAGAGATAGAGAGAGAATAGAATGTAAGAAACTGAAATTTCCAAAGAATAGAAAGTTCTTATAGAGAAGATGCTACGGATGCGGAAGAACAATTCTTAACACAACTCTGTTTGGCCATTACTGATGCAGTGGTGCTTGACTATGTGACACTACTAAATCGGAAATCTCTACAATCAGACAGCACATGCACAAGGTAATACAATCACCACTCTTTCAGAAAGAATGCCAGGTAAAGTAATTGAAGCCTGCGTACCTATTGAAATCAAAATGCACAAGCTGCATATCTTCTGATATTTCCACTTCAACAGTTGCATGAGGTCGCGTCTACAATTTCCACAAGTCGGGAATGAGATTAATTAAAAAGTAATACCATTAAGAGACACATTACAATACAGCACTTCATATACTCAGTGTAAACTTGTATATATAACTGTACCAACTATTTCTATTTTCAGTTGACAAATTCTAATGGATGCCAACAAGAAAGGTGAAAATATATCTCCAGTGAATTTACCTACAAGCTCGAGTGAAGTCAAATCTTATAACAATATATTCTATGTAACTCAAAATTTCCTGCCAGCTGATTAAGTAAATCTGACCAGTGAGTTCAAAATTGTGACCAATAAAAATATAAGAATAAGAATTATCATACAATTGAAGATCCAAAGCAAAAATGAGCAACAATCTAATGGACAAACCAAAAAAAGGATAAAATGAGATGATAATGTACCTGCACCAGAATAAAAGGCAGAGATACACCTCCATTGGGAGCATTCCCTGAGCTACACAATTGCTCGTTTCGTTTTATGAGGTTCTGAAGACCTATGTACTTGATAAAATAATAGAACTATTTAGCAAACATGGTTGGGGCCTTCCTATAATCAAGTGCAAATTCAAACTTGGTTCAGAAGCTCATTTCCATAGTAAATCACTAGAGATTGAGCAATCCTTACTTGCTCCTCCAGCTCTTGCAAGTAGGCTGCTTTCTTTTCAATTCTATTCCTCAGCCCAAGACGCTCTGTCTGTTGAATCAATTACATTGAAGGCGGTAAAACGGTCAATCACTGTTGGGAAAGAATAAGCCAGTTGGAGCCAAAGAAATATACTACTCAAGATTTGGTTACAAACCTTTAGTTCTTCAATATCACTTAGACTAGTACGAGGAAGACCCTTCCATTGTATTTCCTTTTTGTCCTTAGAAATAATATCCATTGCCATGAGCACATTCAAAGCATCATAGACCCTTCGACGAATGTTTTTCTCATCATATTGTTGCTGTCAAAGGTTTATCCAAAGAAACTTGATGCCAAAATATTTATCTTACACCCCTAATCTGCTTGAAGCAGATAGTATTAAAGTTATGTTAAACAGAAAAGCAAACCTGATCAGGGGATGAAACACTATTGCCTGGGTCAGCAAATTCAGCCACCAGTTCATCTGCTACCTACAATATAAACATGATCCACAATAAAATTAATAAATAAATTAGAAATAGAAGGTAATAGTCCAAAGAGGTAGACAATTTGAGGAATTTAAACTAGAATGTATGTAAAAAGTTAGGTAAATAAAGACCTGAAAAAGGCATACACTCTCACCAGATTTTTTTTTTTTTTTTTTGGTTTCTATTCTGTCCTTGGACAAATTTCCTTAGAATATGGTTGACAACCATTTTGCTAAAGTTAATTAGTTCAGCAGAAACTGACTTAAGATAGCTGGCTAACCTCATTGTATGTTGTTCTTCCCTTGCTTTCCACCTTCTCACACACTGGAACCAATAATAAATAAGAAACAAAACCAGTAAGATATGTGTCAGCATGACTTCCCCAAAAATAATGTCTATCTGTGAAGCACAAGCATCTATACACCATTGCTATGTAGTTAGTTTCTCATATTCTGCATGGCATGCTAAATGCAACCTTGCATGGTCAAACGTGAAAACCATAAAAGGTCTACCAACTTGTTGTTAAAGAACATATTGGTTAAATAGGGATAGATCAAAAACCTTTCATACTAAATTGTCGGAGCCCTCTTCCACTCTTATCACCCCCAACAGCACGTTGACCTCTCTTTTTCTTCTTGCTACTGTTCAAAAGCATAATGGGTTAAGAATCAATTGGAAAAATAAAACAGAGACAACCTTGGAATTGTGAAACTGTAAGCAGGTAACTGACAACTGCATACAGTAAATAGCATTCTGCCCAATAGCTCATCTAAAAACCAAGCATTTTTTGAAAAACCTAGTAAAAGGAAGTTTTAAATATAAAATAAATAAACCAAAAGTACACTCTATATATCTAATAAACAAGTCTATTAGAAGATTACACAAACATAACCAATATAAGTTTCATGGCATTCAAAACAACCAGGGTCAATATTTCCTTTTCCACATTAATCTCCAATAAAATGTGTCTTAATAGAAATTGAAAAATTATTTGAAAAAAAAAGGGACCCTAAGTCAATGCTCATTTGAAATAATATATTCATAGGAAAATGTGAAACTTCCACAAACTCAAAAAGAAAATCAACAGTTCAATGGCATTATGTAACAGATGAACCATATGTACTTAGTACTACAAGCTCAAAGGATAACAGGAGACTCACGCAACTGCTCCCTGTGATCCAGCATCGTCACCATGAATATCAAGATGGTTTAATCTGAGAAAAGTGTTATCACTAGCAGGTGTTGCCATTGTCTGCTCACTCCGACTGGATGGTGACCCCACGCTCCTGCTTGTTGACATTGATTGACTTGAAATTGTTGCTCCACGACCCGGCAGTTCCTCATCCTCTTCCTCGCGACAAGGTTGTTGGGGCCGTGTTCCCATCTCAATAGCTTACTTAACTTACCTATAATATTGATAATAAACCCTAATAAATACAAGCTGGCCTGAATTGAACAGTTGTTGAGGCAAACCTGTTTGATAAGTATGAACTCAAGTCAATAAACCAATCCAATAGTGCTTCTACTCCAACATGCAAGAATATCAAAACATAGACAATAACAACAGAGCACCAAATTCTTAACAACAAAAAGAAAAAAAGGCACTCATAATCCACAAAATGCTATCTTCCCAAGTCACAAGGTTCATCAAAATACATTGAAATTGAACAGATTACCAATTTTTGTGCAAAAACCATTCAGCTCCAATGTCAAGTGCATACATATACAAAACTTATTTTGTAATTCAAACCTGCAAAAGATGACGTTGATAATAATAATAATTTCATTTTTTTTTATTTTATTTTTTGGTTGCATCATATCATATACTATCAGTTTCAGCATCCTAGCATGTGAAATGGAAATTACTAGAAATTGAAGCTGCGATTACTCACCAAAAATTGTTTTTTTGGTTCCAGTGTAAAACGCGATTTTGCTGCTCCAGACCAAGGTTGAAGATGAAGAAGAAGGGGACCAGTCCTACAACGACGTCGTTTCTGAAAAACAATTGTAGTGAAAAGTGGAGCTCTCTTTGGATGCACTAACCAGACGCTATCCTAAATTGTACCCATATTTTTGCGGGGTGAGTGTGAGATTAGGGTTTTGTGAGAGTGTGGAGGAAAGAGATCGAGCAACCTCGTTCTGTTCGGAAAAGCAGTGAGTGCGGCTTGAACAACCCTCCTAAATGGTTTCTCCACTTTCCACCCTTTTTCTTGTTCCAATTTAAAGTGAAAAAAAAAAAAAAATGTAACATACGCATTGTTATTTTATTTTATTTTTTATAAGGATTATTTTATTTTTTTATGAGTTTAATTTATATGTAGTGACAGTTATAAAATTTATTATATTATCATATAATAATAATGTATTGTCATATTAGTAAAAATGGTTAAGTTTTACATTTACTATTTGAAAAGTTATACAAATGAGATGATTTAACTGGATGATAGTATAAAATTAAAGTCTTCTTTTACTATGTTAAAAATATAAAATGCATTTAATTTATATGCAATGTTAGTGTGAAAAAAATTTAATACAGACATTCAATCACATATAACCAAATCAATAAAATATTTGACTTAATCATATGTTATTATATTAGTTTTATAAAAAGTAAATATGTGATATCAAAATTAATCTCTTTTAAAAGTCCTAGTTGTTATGGACCAAAAAAAATTTTAATTTTCTTTTTATGATAACTGCAAAAAAATACGGCAAATTATTATGTGAAGCAAACACAAAAAGATTATTACACAATCTCATTTTTATATAAAAAATGTGTTTGGATTATTATTTTTATTTGTTACAATTGAAGTGGGTTTTACAGCAATATCATACTTGATTTTTGTTTTCAATTCACATTATTCTCATAATTTATGATGGAGAAATTCTTAAGCGTCAGAAAAATCCTTTACTATGTATATAAAAAACACAGTATCTAATTAAAATTAAAGATATCCCTAAAAAAGGAATTGAAAGATAATCATATTGTAGAGAAACTATTAAGACACATTAAACATGAGAAATATTTAGACGCTCTAAGAGTAAAACTAATATTTACTCTTGTTTCATTGATCAATTGACACATTAATGTTGTATATTATTATTGTCTCTCACTTTTATTGTATTTTTTTTTCCTTTTTTCCAAGAAATTGTCCATTAAACATAAGCAAGAACCCCAAAATTGTTAGTCACATTGCAGGGGAAGTTGTATGGATTCTACTTGGTATATTTGGGACAGAATTTTGAGTTGTTATTTTGAATAAATTTTATATAACTCTTATTTTCGACTCGAAACTGCATTAATAATTCTTAAAAGAAAAAAAAAATGTTTGCTACGTGATAGCCTCTCATTTAGTTTGCGATCTAATATCCTAAGAAAAGGGATCACCACCAATGTTCATCAAAATACTACAATGTTTTACACATGGTTAGTAATTGAGTTTTTTCTTCCCCATTTATTAGGAAAAGATAATTCTTTCCGTTTTGGTGCAAAGAAAAGATAATGCTTTAGTTCTGAGTTCCACTATGCCTAAAACACAGCATAGTAGGCTACTAAATGGAAGGAAAAGTTAAAATGATGA
This sequence comes from Dalbergia cultrata, assembly GCA_031216105.1. Lineage (NCBI taxonomy): Eukaryota > Viridiplantae > Streptophyta > Magnoliopsida > Fabales > Fabaceae > Dalbergia > Dalbergia cultrata. The sequence goes on from CM062345.1 coordinate 7,992,612, forward strand.
ACGATTTCACATGTAGAGCTTTATGTTTACGATGTTTTTAGCAAATAAGCTGGGCAGAATGGAGAGCACGTCAATGTGTGACAAAAGGTCAAATCCAAATTTTGTTCAGCAAAGGAAAGCACAAGCTACAACTTGTTTAAACATTCCATGTAACTATGTCTTTATCTGATTCTGCAGATTGTGGACGTGTGATGTTATCTACATGGTGCTCATTGATTAACTTTTGAGTTCTGGTGCACAAAGCTAAACCCAGTGAGTGAGGAGCATCAAGGTTGTGCCAAGTCCCAGTCTTCAATGATACTATTGTTACATGAGTAGCAAGTTTATCATTTTTTATTCCAACCAAGGACATGATACTTCTCAAACATGATGAACACCTGACATTACAAATCACACGTTCAGACCGAAACTTGGAATGGAATTGCAGAAAAGTTATATATATATAGTCTTAGCTACTAGTACAGTTGGTAGCAAGTTTAACTCATGGTTCTCTTCTCTGCTTATATAATTGCTCAACAAGATTGGAGCTATAGTTGGAAGTTAAGCAAATATTTGTCTACAGATTTGCATACAGAACATGAACTCTGAAGCAATGAATTCTCTTCATTTGATGCAGAAAAAAATCAAAGAACAAAACTAGAAGAGGGGGAAACATAATACAGAATACATGAACATTTAGCCTACTACTTCTTGGTCATCAATTTGGATGTGCATGATATGAGCCACCTCGTGCCATTCATCCCCTGACATGGGTTTAAGCCTCAGAGTCAGCAATGGGCATTCCTCAACACAAAGATGGTCCAGGGAAGAAGGAAGCCCTCGATCAGGCAAAGACCACAGTATCTCATGGGCATTCCTCTTCAGTGTGCTCATGTGCAGGGTGTTGACTCCATGCCTATGCAGTTCTCCTCTGGAATTGACTCTATGCCTATGCAACCACCACCTACCTCAAAATGATAGAGACACACAAGACCGTACAACCCCCATTATTTTTGTGATGTAAGTTTGGCGCTCTTGAATTTCATGGTAGAGGAGAAAAAAACTATAGATAGAAGATGAAAATTTTACTAATGTGATCAAATGAGAAAGAACAGTTAACATACAAGTGAATGAGGTATACCCTTATATAGGGGTTGTAACTGAATCAGCAAGCAAACTCTTAACAAACTCCTAATATCATCAATGCATCAATTACTCTAATAGTCACGATAAGCTATGGAGAGAAAAACCAAAGTCGAAGGCAATCCCTCAGATGGCAAAGATTCAATCTGTGGACATCTATATAAAAATACTGTCTTGAGGGATGTGTGAAAGTTACATAGCTTTAGGCAATTTTTTAAGATTCATTCAATTGGAAAGTACAATGGATGCTAGATTTGGAGCATGCAGTTGCTCATCTGGGAAAAATCTTAATGTTGGGCAGTCTCTAATCTGTATAGACTCAAGTGATGGAAGATCACCCCCAGTAACATCGAATGATTCAAGATTGGGACAATCCCATGAAGAGTTTTGGGTGAACAAATTTAAGGCCAAGCAATGGTGGAGGGAGGCAAGTTTCTTTCTTGATGACTGAGAATGCTCAATTTGTTCTTCAACTGTCGAGTCTCGGCTACCAACAGCCTCAACAGCCTTCTTATAAGCAGATCTCAGTAAGTTTATCACAAGAGTGGCCAAAATCCATACCCCCTGCCAATCTCAATTCACTCACGGCCAACAGTCCACCAAATAATGCTCATTCCAACCCAATTTCAGATAAAAAGAAGACATATCATATTTTAAAAGAGTAGTAGCAGGTATCGAATTGAAAATTGACAAAAGAAAAATTTTCAGATAAAGAGAACTATTACAGGATGAGGCCCATTTGTATAAAAATCAAAATTACAGAGAGTCAAAAATAAATAATAATAATAATATGGTAGGCCGTTTCTGTATATGGTGGTTAAACGTGAGGAATTTCTTATGAACATGATATCAAGACATTTATTTCCTTGTATAATTTCTTCAGATAATGATTCCAAACAACCACTTAGCTTAAATTCTCTCAATTTTGGAACCCGTGGCATTGAGTCTGTGAGCATGTAGTGATCACTAATTCTTCTAGGAAAAAAAGTTGATCAGGTAACTTTTGGTCAATTTACCACAGCAGTTTATGTGAATCTCTTTGACTTTAAGCAATGGGAATCACACATCTCGCTCAAGTTCGTTGGTTGACCACTTTTCGAAGTTGGGCAGGTCCTCAAACCTCGTGATTTTCAAGCATTGACTTAGTTTCATACCCATGGAATTCTAGATCCATCTTCTTTATCCTATGCATCAATTTTGTATAGAGTTGTTGCCTGAGATGGTAGTGACAAACAACCTTTGTAATCTTCAAGACATAGAAACACCATAGAGAATGCAGAGCTTCTTACAATTTTGGTAACTTATCAGTCCCAATATTTGTGTCACGGACTCCAAATTTGAGTGCTTGAGCTAATTGGCCGTGATACATTGAATTCATTGTTTGAGAATGTGATGGGGTCAAATGAATGTCTTGAAATACCTAGAGATGGCCCTCATCCTATTTTCATCCCTGGTTTTGTGATGGAGTAATTATCGAAAAGAAGAAAGCTTTCTGCGTGGTCAGAATATGATTAATCAGAAGAGGAACCTTCATATAGAAGGCGCAAATAGATTGAGTAGATCCAATTAACTCGAAGTGAGTCAATTAAATTGTTTTTGCTTAATGAGGATTGACACAAGTGGCGAGGAGCAGATTCGTATTCCATAAGGACATGAATTCTGAGGTTAGTGGGATGAGACCTATCTAAACTTTTGTACAAACAAAAAAGTGCTTTGAGTTGGTTCAAGTCATCGAGTACAATAAGGTAGAAATCAATCATGATTAGTTTAGGTAGAAGATTTTGTAATTTTAAACCTAATACTTGAACCAATGACCTGATTTCATTTTTTAAAAAAATGAATTTTTGCAACCTTTTTAATTTATATCATGATCTCTGTTGTATTGTTATTGTTAATTATTTATATTATTGACTCGTGATCTATGTGTAGTTAATAAGTCATATTTTCATTATAGTTGTGATATTATTTGGCCATGCATGTTATTAACTAGAAATTTATAGAAAAAATTAAGAAAATTTGTATTAATTGAAATTTGTGATGTTTTGCTATATTCGTAAATGTATTTATTGAGTAAATTTTTTCAAGCAAAAAAGGTAGTTATTCGGCCACTCAAATTGAACCAATCCGAATTTAGTTTGTTCAGTTTGGGTCATATTTAATTACAAAACTTTTAAATCTAAACCAAACCCTTGATTGGAGGAATATCAGAAAATTGGGAAGTAACATATCAAGAAAAATCAAACAAAATTAGTCTGTTTGGGCTAAAGATCGATGAATTGGCCATTTGTCCAAAAAATCAAACTCAAATAATTAGATGGATTGGATTTGAACCCTCTCGAGAGGATGGAGGCATGCTCCGCTATCATTAAAGTCCTGTTTGGATAACCCGAAAGATGTGGTTGAATGGTAAGGGCTCATTCACCCTTAACTAAACATTAGGAATTTAATCCTTGACTTTTGGTATGGAAAAACTTTAAATTTCCGGGTTAGTTGTCTCACTTTTTGAGATGCCTGTAAACCAGCAGAGGAATTGTTTATCATAATCGACGGTGGATAAACGGATCATTGCACTAAAAAAAAAAGTCTCATTTGGATAAACAATTTATTTAAGTGCTTATAAAAAATAATTTATAAAAAGTAATATTTGAATGAGTTAATTTATCTTTAAATACATAATGACTTAGTGTTTTATAAAATGTTTCTTAATAAACTAAATATTTTAATTTCTCAAAAAATATTATGAATAATTCTTAGAGAAGTAATAAACTGTTTAGTCAAACGAGATAACAAGTTAAAATATGACTTTTGACTTTCAAAAGGCTAAAAAGATCATAAGTTATACTATCCAATCAGACCCTAAGTTATTTTAGTAATTGTGTCATAATTTATCAATGAACATTTATCTCTAGTGAGGTCTTTTGACATTGGAAAATATTATTTCAATAGCCACATAGATATAGGCATCCGCGATGGTACGAGAGGAGTGATGAAGAGAAAATAAGTTAGGAGAAAAAAATAAATGGTAGAGTTCATTTGTTTTGTAAACATAATATATGAGTGTTTAAGAAAATTAAGTGTTAAAATAGTATTGTTGCCTAATATTACACTTTGTTTTTTACTTTTCAACTTAGACATTTGACTCCCCTCACTCCTTACTGACGTTAACTCCCAGCTAATTTATTATAGAGAATTTCTATGTCATCAATTAAAGGGTCGTGCTTAGGTGCCAAAGGTGATGTGGTTAAATAAGAATGTGACATCTGTCCGCATAGAAACGTGTGAGTGAAAAGAGAAGAATTCAAAATGTCCTAATTTTGTTTTATTTTTTTCAATTTCCTATTTTTTTTATTTTCTCTCATTTTGAATTTGGAATGTCCAAATTTTAACTAGTCCTTTTTCCTGTTTTTTTTTTCCTTATTCTTAATTTGTAATGTCTAAATTTTTTATTACCTACAGTCCTTTTCCAATTTTTTTCTTTTTTATTTTTCCCTTGTTCTAAACTTGGAATATCCGAATTTAGCTCAATTTTCTTTTTCTTCCCTTATTCTCAATTTGAAATGTCCGAATTTGTTTCTTTTCAGTTTACTTATTTTTTCCCCTTATTCTGAATTCGAAATGTCTGAATTTTTCTCAATTTTTTTTCCATTATTCTCGAATTCAAATGTCTGAATTTTTTTTTGCTACAGTGTTTTTCTTTTTAAATTTTTCTTGGACTTCAACTATACCGTACTTTGTCATTTCCTACACTTTTTCCTATTTTTAAAATTCTTTTCTTCGCAGTTTCGACCGTCCGATTATAGTTATATGCTAGTACCATTATTCCTAATTTTTTCTAGATTCAGATATAATGAATTCAGTTTTGTGCCTTTTTAAAAAGAATTTTTATCCATGTTCCTTTTTTTTTTCCCTTAATTCGGATACGTTGAATATTGTTCTTCGTCCACTGTCAATTCCAAACTTAGATTGTCCGAATTTAGTTGTCACTACACTGTTAGATGTCACACCCAAGTACAACCCTTATTTCTTCACAGTGTTATATCTTCATTCACATATTTTTATGCAGATAGATGTCACACCTTTGTTTAGCCGCATCACATTGATCACCAAAGAAATTGATTGTCTTTGGCACCTGAACACGACCCTTAATTACAGCCTTCTTCAGTTCTTCCTCTCACCCCAAACCGCTATTACTATCTTCCCCTCCATTCTCTCATCTCTAGTTATATTCCCATCTTCCTCCAGCCTCCCCCACCCTTCTTCATGAGTTACACTCACATTCTCTCTCCTGGTTTTACCATCAACTCACACTGCCAAGTTTTGATCCTTCCCGTTGAAATGGAGCCTCATTGCTTCATATGAAATGGGTTGTGCACAATCGAGGATATAGACAATGAGGAGCCAATGGCACGTCGAAAGGACCGCAAGGTGCTCATGATAGACGCCGTGGCGGCTCGCAACGCATTCGCCGTCGGCCACTTTGGCTATGCCATCGCCCTCAAGAGCATTGGCACCGCCGTCTTCGACTATGCCCACAGCGAGAACCACCTCAACACCCTTGAACTATGCTCATGACGACGTCCCCTTCACGTCGTATACTGAAGTTCGTTGGGAGGGTTTCGACTGTGGAGGTGCTACAATGCAAGTTGATATATATGAGATAACAACTTCACATGGAGCATCTCAGTTCGTTGAATTTATTTGTTTTTGCTTGTTCTTTTGTATGGGTTTCAAAGGATTGGGCATTGGGGATCTTTGAATTGTTTTCCCTTTGTTTGGATAGATGGTGTAGAAGGAATGACAAGGAAGGAAAGAAAGGGATGAATAAAAATTATGCGTTCAGGAGTGCTAAATGAGAAGGGAGAGACATGGATAAGCAGGGACACCATAACCACTCCAAGCCCCCACACAAGAGCAAGAGTGCTAAGCAAAGAAAGAAGAATATTATTGTGCATCAATGAATAATCTGAAAGTGTGTACAACTAGTAGCGGTTTATATACAATGTGCTTAAGATAAGCTATTGAGATCAGAGCTGAATTAACTAACTTCCTGCTAGATAACAGCCTAACAAACTATCAGTTTTGATCTGACAGATTCTAACGAACTAGCCTTCATCCTTCCTTGTGTCATCAGCTTGAGCTGTCTTTGTATCTGGTTACACATACAATGTTTTTCTTGTCCCTCAAAATTGGGCGGTCCACAAGGGCACACAAATTTCATGCATTGGTTTTTATAGTTTTACTCTTTCGATATTTTGTAACCTCTCACATGTAAAATATATGCATAAATTAAAAGGATAAAATTGGACAAGAAAATTTATATATATTTTCATTACACTCATTTATATTATAAAGTCCCAAATAACAAAATGGTCATCTCTGTCCATTCCACTTCTCATCTTTCTTCTCTATTCTATTAATGACCCTTCCCTTCTACCATTTAATAAAACTATCAAACACAACGTAAGACTATGATTGGGAGAATAAAAATGGAGGGAGTGATAAGGAATAATAAGACTAATATTAAATAAAATTATATGAGATTGAAAAATTACATGAAAAGTATGGATATCTATAAAAGTAAACATAAATTTTGTTTAAAAATTAAGTAAAATAAGTTTAAATAAAATTATTATACTAATTAAATTGTTTTTTAATATGTTGTAAAATCATTATTTCTATAATATTTTTCAAACAAGTAGAACTGTAGAAGTGACAATCTAGCCATAGGAATGGGTTAATAATAAGGAGTTTGAGTAATTTACATCATCAAATCATAGCTTCAAAGATCATTTAAAAAATGGAGTGTGTTTGATTAAGGTGTAAAATGGGGTTAAAATTTACCAGTGTAAAGTGCAGTTAATAATAAAGTGACAATCTCGCTCGTTCTCGCTTTCATTAGCTGGGTTGCAGGATTCTAGTGGTGAGTGTTCTTAGTCCCTGGATTTTCTGAACTTATTGAAGAGGGGTTGATCTCATGGATTTCCTTGTTCTATTAGATAGTTAAGAAAGTTAAGCTGCGAAAGTAATGCAATTTGTTCGTGGTTCTTCTAGATAGGTTTGGTTTTGTGTTTGTGATTGGGAGGTTGAAATTGGTTTGAGTTTTATTGTTTTGGTATTGACTCTGGCTTTTTCTAGTTTTTGTGATGCTGGAATGGGTTGTTGATGGAAGTGGATGCAGGGGAGGGGAGGAGTTGTTTGCTGTGGAGGCCTTCCCCTTCCCCTCAACTCTCTTCTCTTTTGCTTTCTGGTTCTCTCTGTTCTCTGTTTTCTTGCCTCTGATGCTTATGAATTCCCCCCCACTTGTGCAATGCTTCCGCTTATTATTTTTGATCAACTGCTTCTGTTCTTTGCTCTCTCCCACGCTTTCTGCTTTTGCCCTTTTTATCTTTTTGATTTATTTTTTCTTTCTCTGAAACGGTGTACCATGTACCGCAATAATGCCAAAATGAAATGGGCAACATCACAGCTTTGTCTTCATGAATTCTGCATAGTCCTGCTGAAATTGTTCCCTCTATTCATGGAAGGAAAGCACGCTCAAGTAACACTGCCGTTCTTGTTGTAGTCCTCTTTTTTCCATGTTTCAGTTTACTGTCTTTCTCGTTTTTTTATTTTTTGAATGGGCTGAGACTGTACTCTGGTATGCATTTTCATTGCTGAAATTGTTTCCTGTTCTGTACATGAGTGTCATGTACCAAATTGTTTTCTATACCATGACTATTTTTTGATTACTTTTTTTTTTAAAAAAAATTATTTCTCTACTTTATAAATAACCAAAATGATTTTTATAACTTAAAATTTTCTATGCCTACCAAACATACTTACTTTTTGGAATACAAATTTGTAACATATTTACATAACCTACAAACAAGATGAAAAAGAAGAAGTCAATCTTTTCCCTTTTTAGCGAGCCTTATTTTATTTTTAAAAATCACGTGGCTCCGTCTTCCTTCTCTCTTCCAACTCCAACTTTTTGAGTTCGAAAGCAGAACATTGCAGTAGCCATGGCACTTCGTACGTCCGTCTTTCCGGTACGCCACTTTCGGCGATTTCAATTGCAAACTCTGCCGAACAGGAACACATAAGTGAATTCGGTAACGCAGGTAACTCCTTTTTCCATTCATCTGTTTTTTTTAAAAAAAATTTATTTTAAGGTATTATTACATTTACAACTGCAGATAACTTACTAGCTTTGTTAGATTTAGGACCTCAACAACTACCAACTAGTGTAACAGAATTTGTGTGTGAAATTCTCTCAAACCAGAAATCTGGCATTATCGATGAACACTTGAGCTAATAATCGATTAGATTTAGACTGAAAATATTCAAATGATCTTAAACGAGTATCTAGTTCTGGATTTTCAGAATGTAGCATTTTTTTTTGTTTTTTCAATTCCAGTGATATGGTCCCTTTCGGTGTGTGTTTGGTTCTGCGCTTGTAAAATTGATTCTTTCTTGGTTGATTTAGTTAGAATTGATTGTAAATCAAAGTGATTTATGTTTATTAATTCCTTTAGAAGTGATTTTGACAAAAAGCAATAAATTCTCACTTCTCACAAAGAGAGACTCTATTGAAGTCTTTAGAATTGATTTTGAGATGCACAAATATGATGAACGCTTGACATTACTTGGAATGGAATTGCAGAGAAGTTGGATATGTAGTCTTAGAACAGTTAGTGATAAGTTTAAAACCCATCATTCACTTCTCTGCTTATATAAATGCTCAAAAAGATTAGAGCTACTGGTGAGAATCAAGAAAATATATGTCTACGGAATTTTATAGAGAAAATAAACATTACATTAATGAATTCTATTCGATTGACGCAGAAAAAGACATAGCAAAATAAGTGAGGGAGTAGAATAGTTAAATATTTAGCTTAGTGCTGGCATTTTAAGCCACCTACCTGAACACCTAGCTTAGGCACTGACCACCTCAATAGAGTACTTGATGATCGATTTGGATGTGTGGGATCTGAGCCACCTTGTGCCATTCCTTCCCTGTCTTGGGTTTAAGCCTCGGAGTCAAAAATCGGCATTCCTGGACACAGAGATGATTTAGGGAGGAAGGAAGACCTTGATCGGGCAAGGACCGAAGCATGTCACAGCAATGAATTTCAAGTGTCTGAAGAGCATTCAGGTGTTGAAACCCCTTGTAGTCCAGCTTCTTGAGACTCGGAAGTGTGCTTATGCGCAGAGAGGTGATGTTGCGAGGAAGCAGATTCTCATCTGGAAATGATTCCATGCCTATGCATCCACCTTCAAGCTCAAAATGATGGAGCAATTCAAGAATGTTCAACCCCCAATCCTTTTGTGGAGTTAGTTGGTCACAATAAGCTATGGAGAGTAAAGTTAAACTCGAAGGCAAACCCCCAAATGGAAAAGATTTGATCTCTGGACATCCATGTAAAAAAAACGTCTTGAGGGATGTGAGGAAGTTCATAGAATTGGGCAATTTGTTAAGATTCTTGCAATTGGAAAGGAAAATGGATGCTAGATTTGGAGCATGCAGTCCTGCATCAGAGAAAGACATCAATCTTGGGCAATCTCTGATCTCTAAAGACTCAAGTGATGGAAGATCACCCTTAAACTCCCCAGTGGTATGAACTGACAAAAGATTAGGACAATCCCATATACAAAGGATTTTGACTTCAAGGAACAAATTTAAGTTCAAGGTAGTGAGAGAATCGCAGCTGCTCCCTATGAACAAATGGTGGAGAGAGGCAAGCTTCTTTCCTGATTCTAAAGATGGGAGAAATTCCAATCTCCTGCAGTCACGTATGTAAAGTGTTGTCAAGGAACCAGGGCAAGGGAGGGATCTTAGAGAAGAGCAACCAATCAGATACAACTCTTTAAGAGTAGTTGTTCCTCCCAGTAAATCATCAGGAAGGGTCTCTAAGGATTCACACCCTTCAATTTTTAGGGAATGCAACCTGAGCGGCAATGACTTCAACTGTGATACAGTTGAAACCTTTAGCATTTCAAAGGATGATCTTTGGTAATCTAAATCTTCATTGGATACAGTCTCTACCTTGGCAGGAGCTGTTGTGTTAGGTGTATCAGTAAGAGGAAGGACAGCTGCTTGTGTGATGATTGGAGTATCAGCTTCAGGAATTGAAGATTGTGGGTCTATTTGCTGTTTCTTGTTGGGAATATTAGCTTCAACTTGATGACTGAGAGTGCCAGAGGACATTTCCTTTGGTTTTGGTATCCTTGTTGCATCTGAAGATGAAGCATTAAGTGGCAGTCTACTTGCTGTGGATTCAGCTTCCATACTTGCTTCATGAGCAATTTCTTCAATCTCACTTAAAGAAGAGCCAATAGTGTACTTAGTGCTTGGAAAACCAGAGTAGGATTGTGGGGTGATTTCATGTACTTCTTCTGAAATTTTGACCCGGCGCAAGGATGGTTGTGAGTGGGATTTAACTACATTTCTCATCAAAATTTCATTACTGTCATGCACAAACACTTCACATGTATCGGAAACTTTGGGAAGGGGAGCCACAAGGCCATAGCATCCAGAAATCTCCAACTTCTCCAAAGAAAGAAGTTGCTTAGGCAACTCACTCACTAGCTTAGGACACCGTATTATATAAAGCTCAATGAGAGAAGGGAATTCAATGCCGTCTAATATTTTCCATTCTTCCCATTCCAACATATTCTGAAACTGTAATCTCTCTAAAGATTGAAATGGCTTTTCTGTAGCAGCCATCACCCCATAAAACTCGAGGCCTATGGAACTTACTTTAGTGAACCCTTCAATAAAGAGGTCTCTGAGAAATGGCAGCAGCCCCAGTGTTGGCAATGAGTGGCAATTTTCACAGTGACGAAGATCTACTAACTGTAAAGCCCAGTAAGATGGATCTCCCAACCAATTTGGGAATCTTGCACCGCTGTAGTATTTGACTATTAGCTTTTTTAAGTCTTTGTGTGGTTCTAGATTCTCAAGCACTTCCATTTCATTCCCATTGCTATCATTGCCATTGCCCCATTGAAGCACAAGTACATCAAGGCTCTTTTTCTCTTTCAGTTTGACATCTGATGCATCCTTAGCATGGGCCACATTATGCAACTTTGAAACAGTCAGTGTTTTGAGATTGGACAGCCCTGCTAAGTCTCTAAATCTTGGCCCAGTTTTGGAAACAATGAAGTCAGTCAATGTCTGGAGACTTGTCAATTTATACATTTCCAAAGGCATCTCTTGCACACTGCTATCTCTGACATCAAGGTAGCGCAAGTTTACCAAATTGCATATTTTCTTAGGAAAACTTGTGAGAGAAGTGCAGTTTGTCAAGATAAGTGTCTGCAAATTAAGTAGATCACAAATGGAATCTGGCAGGATCTGCAATGCAGTGTGAGAAAGGTCAAGGTAACAAAGATGACTGAGTCTTCCAACTGAAGCAGGCAAGTCAGTGATATCATAGTGAGATAAAGATAGAACCCGGAAGACCTGCGGATTCACCTTTCTAATTATTTGCTCCAGCAGCCAAGGGTCAAACCACCTAGGGGCTCGTTCAAGTGGCAAATATACTGGCAAAATGGTTCTTGACAATTCTCCATGTCTATAAAATGATAACTCAGGAAAACCCTCTTTGCTTCTAGTATAGGAAAAATGATACTTGTATGATTCTCCAAACACGTAGGTTGCCAAGTCATGAACCAGATTATGCATTATAAAACTAACACCAGACCCAAAGGGTTGCAAAAATGACCTCATGATTAGATAACCGAAGTACTCATCACCAATGTCTTCCATGCTTTTACCATTGGATTTAGAATCAGAGTTTTCCAGAAAGCCTTGGGCCATCCACAAGAGGACCACCTCCTTCTGCTTGAATTCGTAACCCTTTGGAAATAGTGACAAATAAGCAAAGCACCGTTTAAGCTGTGCAGGGAGATCGAGATAGCACATAACTAGAAATGAAGGAATGGGGAGATTCACATCACCTGCATCCAGCAATTCGCTCTTCAATATCTCAACCCATTGATTGATATATAGCTTATCTTGCAAGAGGCTCCCTACAATTTTTGCAGCCAATGGAAGGTTTCCCAATTTGTTGACGATTTCTTTGCCAACTGCTGCTAGTTCTGGGTGTTCATGAAGGTCCATCTGCCCAAAAGCATGCACCAAAAAGATTGACCAAGAATTCTCACTTGACAGTGAACCCAGCTGCACAGTATGACTAGCAGGTATCATAAGCAGTTTTGGATCATCATGGGGACCGGAAGTTAGGATTATGGCATTCCCTCTTGCTGCAGATTCAAAGGAAGCAATTAGCTTGCTCCAGTTGTGTAAGCCATCTTCAATCCTGATATCATCCAACACCAGCAGAAATTTCTTCCCAGCAAAGCTTTCTTGCAATCTCTTCCACAATACATCGAAATCATCACCGGCAACGAACTCCTCAGTGACTGCCTCAAGAATCTTCTTAGCCATGAAGCTAGCACTGGCTTTGTAGGGCACTGTGACCCAAGCTCTAAGTTCAAAAGACTCCCTCACCTTGTGGTTGAAGTAGACAACATCAGCCATGGCAGTCTTACCCGCCCCAGCCTTTCCTACTATGTTAATCACCTTGATGTGTTCACTTTCACTAGTCGACAACAGGTTTTCCAATATAGATTTCTCTTCTTCTTCTCTTCCATAGAAATAATCTTTGGGATAGTTGCCATAGAAATAGTTGTCCAACACATCAGAAGATGAAGGCAAGCCTCGCAGAGATTCCCGCCAAGTAACGTGCTCAGTTAAGCCAAGAACATCCTTCTTTTTCATCAGAGCTTCTAAGGTCTCGAGGGTGTTATGGATTTGAACGTTCATATTATTGTCTGGCTTCTTTGTTGTTGTGAGGACCCTGAAGAACTGCCGCCCCTGCCGATGTGAAGACTTGATGGTGATCATGATCTGCAATAGAAGCTCCTCCAAACGGTATAAAGCATGTTGTAGTTCATTTAACCACCCTTTCACTGCTTGTGCATTTCCTCCTTCTGTAAACTGCTTCTGTTCGGCATCATCCACTAGAGCATCAAGGATCAGCAAGGTAGCTATGAGCTTGCGCTGATATTTTTGTGGTTTCATCATGAAAGTTTTGGTTTGAGAAGTGAGGTAGAGTAGGTTGTCTGTCAAATCATGAAGGAAAGCAGATAGTAAGGCTCTTCCCATCCTTGGATCTTACAAACTGCAAAGCTGGAAAATGGCTTCTATTCTTTCTTTCTTTGATTTGTTCAGACTCAAGAGTTCAGACAATATCATAGAAGAACTATGTGACAATGCAGATAGAATATGAAGGAGGCTCTTATGTTGACTTCCTGCAGCGACGGCACATGTCATTAGTTTCACTAATAATGGTTTATTGTTTAAACGTCAAAGTTATGGTTTGAGTAAAACCTTTGCCAAGCTATAATTTAGAGTTTTTCAAACGCTAGGCCAAACAAACATGAAACAAGTAAGGTTATCAAAGGGACGTGCAATAAGAGGCTGGATCCCTGTTTCTGTGGGCTCCATTAGTGTTAAAAATTCGTATATCACAGGGACAGCCGTTTCCTTCTTAATTTATTACATTGAATAGACTTCCTGTCTTATTCAAGAAATATATTCCCATGTACTCAATGCATACACAGTCAATAAAACGGAAAACTGAAAAGAATAATGACTTTAATTGTGGCGCATTGACATTATAAATCTAGATTGTAATTTAATTAAATCTCTCTATTTGCATGATTTTTCAAATAGTAAAGTGAAAGTTAATCATATTTATTAATATAACATTATATAATTGGATGATTGTGTAAAAGTTTATACTGACAGTGTATCAAAATTTAATCCAAAGTATAATACATGAATGGTATTTGTCACGACCTAAAAATTGTGATCGGCCCATAAGCGATATTATCCCTTATAGAAGCCTTCTAGAATTAATTTCATACAATCATGCATAGTAAATTACTAAATTAATGCTCATAATAAATTATAAAATAATTAAATAAATAAATTCCTTAAAACTTCTTGAAAACTTTATTTAAAAAACACTTAATTTATCCAAATCGTTCCAAAACCTGTAACTGAAATTGATAATCTTAAATCATGCTCCTAGAAGAAAATTACATCATATATCATTATGATAAAATAACATAACTTGAAAATAATCATGTATGTTAAATGATGTCTGAAAACCTTGGCTGCACATTACTAAAACACTTTATTCTAACATGATCCTAATTTACATTTCACTACAAAGTGAAGTTCACCAATAGAATAGCGGCAAAACTCATGATAACTGGATCTGTAAAAATAACTGTAAAGGGGAGACAAAATAAGGGTGAGTATATCAGAATTCAGTGAGCGAATCTCCATTCACAACCCATGTGGAACATCAACAAAATACATAATATATACATGCAATTGACATAAAATAATTTTGTGATATTTATATAGATAGCTATATTGGGAAGAACAATTACAATTTCATAATCAACAATTAGTGTAAAAAAGTAGTCTAAACTAAAATAAACCAAAATTGTAATTAAACTGATAACTGTACTGAAAGAATTCATAAATAGTATCTAGTAGAGAAATATAATATGTTTTGAACATAAATAATTGAGCTGATAGCTCAACATAAGGCAATGACTAATCTAATGGGCACCTAACTAGGTCTCATAAATGGACACCATACTGGATTCCTTACTGTGGATGAGCTAGTCCTCTAGCGGATTACTTGGTACCAAGGTTAACGATTAATCCTACTGTCATTAACTCGTTACTCTGTTTCTCACAAATTACAAAAAATAAAATAATAACTTGCAATTAAATTGAATAAATATGAAAGCTCTGAATTCATATAATTTTAATAATTTGACTTTAGCATAACTGATGTTGTAAAATCATGCCCAAAGGATCATCAGCTTATAGACATAGTGATTTCATAAGCCAATAGAGTATGTATCTGACAATTGTTATAAATAATACTTTATTTAACACTTTCAATAAATCATAGCTAATGTTCTAAAATCTTAGTAGGAAATCTATAGTCTAAAAATATGGCAATCAATATTTCTGTTGCAAACATTAAACCGATGTCTCATAATTTCATAAACCGTGAAAAAGTTATTCTATAACATGCAAGGTATTAAATTTGGTTCTATGAGTTTTCTAAAATAACTTTTTCATGATAGGTGGGAAAAACAATAATTATTCTGAAAATTGACATAATCCGTGAAAGTATGTATTTGACATAAGTCATTCTATAATTTTATAAATAATTTATATAATGCTAGAAAAATATTAATAATGACTAAAATTATGGTCATGAGTTTAAACCCACTCTTGTCGACAGTGCCATGATACTAGAGAATTGGAACGGCACTCTCAATTGCCATGGAATTATAGATCAGAATCAGGAATGACTTTAAATTGAATAAGAACAGAAAAAATATACCACAATATCCTAAAGATTCGCTAAACTCATAATCATATAAGGATATGGGTGAAAGCACTTACCGGAAGAGATTAATCGAAGAGAGTTAAGAGAAATTGCATTTTTCTCTCTAGGAAAAAATCCTTGGGTCGCTAGAGTTTGTAAAAGAATGTTTACGAGTGCTATAACATGCCAAATATATACTAATAGATGAAAAATATCACTAACAAATTTTATTTGATCTTTTTCGTTTTTGTTTTTATTTTTTTCATTTTTCCTTTTTATTCTTCATTTTAACTTTTCTTAGTTTTTGATGTCTACTGTGGTTAGAATTTGGCCACAAGGACAAAAATAAAACTTGTAGATAATTGGGTTATATTTGTAATGCCACAAAAAAGTGTCAATGAGACATCTATAGGTTAAGATATTTGTGAAATATGAAACATGAGTTATACTTGACAACATAAGAATAAGGTTATGTTAAAGGCCTTTTATAGATATATCATAACAATTGCGTGATATCAACAATAATGAAATAAGGATAATAGCTAGACTATATCTAACCGTATCGTTTGTAATTATTTGGACAATTCAAATCCAAACTACTCTAACATATCACTTAATTATCTTTTGTATCATGAATATATATATATATTGAAATGAAAAGCTAATGAGGTTTTTACAACAAATAACATATATCTTGGTGTATTCACATTATATACTGTTTCTCTTTTGAAATAACAACAACAATAATGATGATGATGATATTACATGATGAACAAATTTTGCACTCAATTCTAATAATTAATAACTTCTTAAAAATATTTAATAATTCAATATAAAAATAATATCTAAAAAATTATTTTCATAATACATGTTAAAAATAAATAATATCTAATATTTTCAAGTGAGTATCATTGTAATTCAGCAATGCCAAAAAAATCATTTTCAAATCACAATGGTTATGATTTTGGTTAACTATTAATCATTTTGAAAATCTTCAACTATTAATTTATCTATATCCAAATTTTTATGAAACTCGTATGTATACATAGAAACATACTTTTCTAACATATTCATTTAATTCTATAAATCTATATTTTTGAAAGTATTTGACTATTTTATAACTGCTTAAAAGATTATATCTATTATCATTATAAAATACTCTATGCTAACATCATTATTACAAAAGTAGTATCTGTGAATATTATATATATACATTAATAATAATATCTTTATAAAATAATTACAATCTCTAATGAAAGGAAGAAATCAATCTCAAATTGAAACTTTACACATTATACACATGCACACATACATATTCTCAAATCCTAATTGACATTTACACCATAAATATAAATGATAGATATCTAAATAAATCATAATCTTTGAAAGGATATAAAAATTAATTTATGAAAAGCATATCTGATAAAAGGAAAATTTAGTATGCTATGTCTTTTCTAATTCTAACAATGTTACAATATTAATACAAATATTAATATCAACGATAATTATAAACAATATTGAATCTAATAGATTTGATAAGATAATATTTTCAAAGTTTAAAAAATCAAACAGTATCATTTATTATAACAATATTGAATCTATTTTAATAAAATAATATTTTCAAAATTTAAAATCAAATATCATAACATAAACTGAATATTATTAAAAGATTAAATATCAAATTTAAATAAAAACTAAATATTGACATAGAAAAATATCGATGTACAAGATTATTATAAGTTTTTATATTTTATTTCCTCCTTTTGGGATTGATATTTTCTTTTATAATCTAAATTTTACATGATTTACTATTTTCTTTTCGATTACAACCTTTTTCCTTTTTTTTTTAGGTATTTAAATATCTCTTAAATTTTATTCAACTCTTCCTAAACTTAGGCATATCCTTCTCAAAGGTATCCACTTTTGAGTTATTACAGTATTCGAATATTAATTTATTTGATGATCAGTTATAAGTAAATTATAAATTAAACTAATTCATGTTTAGTGCATTAATTTACAAGTCTATCATTCACACCAATGGTAAATTTCCCAATATCGATTGAATAAATGTAAGGGTCTATTTGGCATATGGAATTAAAAATTGAACTTCAAAATTTTAAATTCAATACGGAATTAGAATTAGCTCTTAAATTTTATGTTTAGCTCTTACAAAAAATTAGTATTCAAACTAGAATTCTAAAGTCAGTTTTTCTATTGTTTAGATATATGATCTATAACATCAAAATATTTCACTACATTAAGTTTGCACTAGAGGACAACCGACAATGGGTGATAGGACATCAACGGCTAATGCTTGCGGCGGGAGTCTACCATCGGCGGTAGGTGGTCGGCCATTGGCCATCACTAGAAATTTGCGAAAAACAAGATGGAAAATACATATTGGTTTGGTTCCTCTCTGTTTCGAAAAGGATTATAGATGGAAAATGGCAAATAGGGGGATTTTGAAAGAAGAAATATTTTTTTATTGGTGCCACTTAGCGTGTAAAAATATAACAATTGGTGCCACTTCACACCAGTTAGTGAGTAATTGTTCCAAATGGAAATTATAGATGGATTTTGGAAGAAAAAAAATATTTTTTTCACAAAACATATGGATGGATTTTTATTTGATTTAATGATTTAAACTAAGTCAAACATATTATACACCGAAAAATCCGTTTATAATTTGAATTTCAAATTATAAATAGAAATTACAGATGAATTTTAAAAGAAAAATATTTTTTATGAAAAATACAGATAGATTTTCAAAGGAAAAATTTGTTTGTAATTTGAATTTCAAAGAGCGTGATTAATGCCGTGATTATTGCGCCTATTATTTCTGTCTGTAATGGGTGTAAATGAAATGTTGCGTTTCATTAAACGTGTAAATTCTTTTGTAACACTGAAATTAGGGCCTAAAACGACGAAGCCCTTCTTCTTCCCCACTTCTCGTTTCTCTTTTTCCCTCTTCCCTCCCTCTCTCCGTGAAGCCTACATCGTTGCTACCATGTCTTGTGCTGCTGCGGCTCATTGAAGCCCCTATTTGGCAAACGATCACCACCATTGTGTTCATGGTAAGGTTCTTAAGCTTTAAATCGGTTTACTTTTTTTTTTTTATTTTGTTCCGTTCTGTATTCTTTTTTAATCTCTCTCTATGTCCTCTCCATGCCACCGCGAACCCATAACAAGTAGATGCCGCCGCCATGTCTCTTGTTGCCCACTGCACAACCACAACCCACCTTCATTGTAGCACCTTCGGCATTTTGTCAACGCACGACGTTGTCTTCTACCTCCATGGATGGTCGTAGCTTCTTCTTCTTGCAATGGAAAGAAGACAATGGATTAGACTTTTTATTTTATTTTATTACAGGTGGAAGAATCCATCTGTATTTAGTAAACTTTTTTTATGATTTTTTTTAATCACAAATACAGAGAGAACTTACTAAAAAATCGTTTATAAAGCCGTCTAAAAATCACAGATGGATTCTTCACTTCATATGTAGTAATTACAAATGCTAAAATAGTAGACAATGGTTAGCCGCCTATAAAACCATCAGCAACTTAAAATTCCGTATGAAATGAATAAAATTCAAACTATAATTCCATTTGTTTAAAAAAAAATGCAGCTTAGTGCACAAGGCTTCCACTTGGTGGAGCCTAGAGAGGATAAATGTTCATAGACTTATCCCTACTTTACAAAGAGACTGTTTCTTGAACTCGTCACCTCTAGGTTTGTAATTTCATCTGTATTTTGCGGAATTTTTTGGTAGTGGGCAGTTGGCCATAGACGACAGGCAGGCAACCACCGGTGGCAGGCAATAAGAGGTGATTATAGTTGGAGAATGATAAAAATCATGAGATATGAAATTGGCAATTTTTAAAATATAAGTTAAGAATTTGAAAAGGCTTGAGCTAGTTATTTTTGAGTTTTATAGAACTACTATATGGAATTATGATTATAATTGTAAAAGGTCTACCAAACACTAAATTTAGAATTGGACTATCACATTCTAATTGTAAGCACCAATTCGATACTCGATTCTACGCACCAAATGTGAGTAAGCAAGTAATATTCACGTCTCTTAAAATGGTTGGACGGGGCAATTGAGCTCAATTATTCGGCCTGGACATATTAAAACATTAAATTGACAAAAATTAATAAATAATACTAACATTGGTTTGTTTCAGTTGGTTCTTCACTTTTCTTTTTTTAAATTTCAAATAAGGTCTAAAGTTTAAGTCTAATTAGAAGAAAGTTAGCACCAAGAGAATTTTATCCTACATGGCATGTATCAAGTTAGTTGGAGTCTGATGTAATCTGAACAGTAGTGGTCTCAACAAATAAATGTGTAGCTGAGTTGTGAGTTGTGATCTAGTCCTCAATGACTCCGGAGCGTATGCGAGAAAGCGGGCTCCATTATTCCCCGCCATCGCTCTCACACAGCTCTTTTAACACTGGGCACCCTCTGATGGTAAGATGAGAGAAGGGGTGTACTGTAGTAGGTAAAGATGCAACTATGCTAGCTTATTTAATCTTCAGAATTTCACAAGCTGGCACTATTGATGAATTCTTGAGGTAATAACAGGCTAGAAGCAACCAACAAATTCCAACTTGTGTTATTTTACAGAAGAGTTTCCACTTCTGGCTTTTCAGTATATAATTCTATTATTTCTTGTGTCTTGACAAAAGCTCCCACCCTGCTACTATTTCTCAACTAGTTAACCACTCCATGAGTTTTTGCAGCAGTTTTTTATTTTTGGGATTCCTATGACATGGTCCTTTTCAAACATGATGAGCACTTATTTCACATGACACGTTCAGAGAAAAGTCGGAATGGAATTGCAGAAAAGTTCTGAGTCTGTTGTACAGATAGTGATCAGATATTCAGATTACTCATCGTTCTCCTTTCCTTATATAGGTGCTTAACAAGTTTAGAGCTACAAGTGAGAGTTAAGAAAATATTTGTATCCAGAGTTTTATAGAGAAAACAGTCATTATTAAGGTAATGAATTCTCTTCGTCTGATGCAGAAAACAAATCATAGAAAAATATGTGTGGGTATAGAATACATAACGTATGGACTACTGTTGGTGTTTAAGCCACCAACCTGAACACCTAGCTTAGGCACTAATTTCCACAATAGAGTACTTGGTGATCAATTTGGATGTGTGGGATACAAGCCACCTTGTGCCATTCCTTCCCTGTCTTGGGTTTAAGCCTTGGAGTCAACAATGGGCATTCCTGGACACACAGATGATTTAGGGAGGACGAAAGCCCTTGATCAGGTAAGGACCGAAGCATGCCACAATAATGAATTTCAAGTGTCTGAAGAGCATTCAGGTGTTGAAATCCCCTGTAGTCCAGCTTCTTGAGACTCTGCAGTGTGCTTATGCGCAGAGAGTTGATATTGGAAGGAAGGAACTTCTCATCTGGAAATGACTCCATGCCTATGCATCCACCTTCGAGCTCAAAATGATTGAGAGACTGAAGAGTGTTCAACCCCCAATCCTTTTGTGGTGTAAGTTTGTCACAATAAGCTATGGAGAGTAAAGTTAAACTTGAAGGCAGGCCCCCTAATGGGAAGGATTCAATCTGTGGACATCTACGTAAAAATAATGACTTGAGAGATGTGAGAGAGTTCACGGCATTGGGCAAATGTTTAAGAATATTGCAATTGGAAAGGAAAATGGATGCTAGATTTGGAGTTTGCAGTCCTGCATCAGGGAAAGACCTCAATTTTGGGCAATCTCTAATCTCTAAAGACTCAAGTGATGCAAGATCACCCCTAAAGTCCCCAGTAACATTCAATGACCAAAGATTGGGACAATCCCATATACAAAGAATTCTGAGTTCAAGGAACAAATTTAAGGTCAAGGTATTGAGAGAATCACAGCTACTCCCTAAGAGCAAATGGTGGAGAGAGGCAAGCTTCTTTCTTGATTCTGAAGATGGGAGAAATTCCAATCTTCTGCAATTACGTATGTAAAGTGTTGTCAAAGAACCAGGGTAAGGGAGGGATCTCAGAGAAGAACAACTAATCAGATACAACTCCTTAAGTGTAGTTATTCCTCCTAGTAAGTCATCAGGAAGGGCCTCCAGGGACTCACACCGATCAATTTTTAGGGTGTGCAGCTTGGGCGGCAATGACTTCAACTGTGATACAGTTGAAACCTTCAGTATTTCAAAGGATGATCGTTGGTCATCTAAATATTCTTTAGATGAAGTTTCTACACTGACAGAAGCTGTTGTGTTAGATGTATCAGTATGAGGAAGGACAGCTGGTTGTGTGGTGATTGGAATATCACCTTCAGCCATTGGAGATTGTGGGTCTGCTTGCTGTCTAATGTTAGGTACATCAGCCTCAACTTGATGATTGAGAATGCCAGAGGAAATTTTCTTTAGTTTTGGGATCCTTGTTGTATCTGAAGATGGAGAATCAGGTGCCCAAAATTTGTTTCCTGTGGATTCCGTTTCCATCCTTGCTTCATGAGAAATATCTTCAATCTCACTTATATGAACATCAGAGCTGGTGCTTGGAAATTCCGAGTAAGATTCTGCCGTGATTTCGTGTGCTTCTGAAATAGTAACCCAGTGACCCATGGATGATTGTAAGGGGCTTTTTCTCATTAAAATTACATTACTGTCATGCACAAACACTTTACATGTATCAAAAACTTCGGGAAGCGGAGGTACAAGGTCATAGCATCCAAATATCTCCAACTTCTTCAAAGAACGAAGTTGCTTAGGCAAATGCACTAGCTTGGGACACCTTATTATATAAAGCTCAACCAGACGTGGAAACTCAATACCTTCTAATACGTTCCATTCTTTCCATACCAACATATCCTCAAACTGTAAACACTCTAGAGATTGAAATGGCTTCTGCAAAGCACTCATCACCCCATAAAACTCAAGGCCTACGGAACTTACTTTAGTGAACCCTTGAATAACGAGGTCTTTAAGAAGTGGCAGCAGCCCCAATGCTGGCAATGAATGGCAATTTTTACAGTGACGGAGAGCTACCATCTGTAATGCCTGGTAAGAAGGATCCCCTAACCAACTCGGGAATCTTGCACCACTATAGTAATCAACCGTGAGTCTTTTCAAATATTTGTGTGGCTCTAGTTTCTCAAGCACTTCCATTTCATTCCCATTGCTGGCGTTGCCATTGCCCCATTGAAGCATTAGATCATCAAGGTTCTTCTTCTCTGACAGTTTGACATCCTCAGCATCCTCAGCATAGGCCATGTTTTGCAACTTTGAAATAGTCAATGTTTTGAGATTGGACAGTCCTGCTAAATCTCCTAATCTTGGCCCATTTTTGGAAACAATGAAGCTTGTCAATGTCCGGAGACTTGTCAATTTATGCATTTCCATAGGCATCTCTTGTACATCACTACCTCTTACATCAAGGTAACGCAACTTTATCAAATTGCATATTCTCTGAGGTAAACTTGTAAGTGAAGTGCAGTTTGTCAACAATAGTGTCTGCAAATTAAGCAAATCACAAATGGAATCTGGCAGTTTCTGTAATGCGGTGTAAGAAAGGTCAAGGTAACATAGGTGAATCAGTCTTCCAATTGAAGGAGGCAAGTTAGTGATTTCATAATGAGATAAAGAGAGGACCCGGAGGACCTCTGGGTTCAACATAGTCATCTTAAGCATCATGTCAAAACGCCTAGGTGTCCTTTCTTCAAGTGGCAAAGATACTGGCAAAAAGGTTCTCAATGATTTCCCATGTCTAAGAAGAAATGACAATCCAAAATCCCGTGTGTTTCTGGAATAGGACAAATGGTGCTTGTATGATTCTCCAAACACGTAGGTTGCCAAGTCATGAACCAGATTATGCATTATAAAACAAACACCAGAACCATAGGGTTGCAAAAATGACCTCATGATTAGATAACTGAAGTACTCATCGCCAATGTCTTCCATGCTTTTATCGTTGGATTCTGAGTGAGAGTTTTTCAGAAAGCCTTCGGCCATCCACAAGAGGACCACCTCCTTCTGCTTGAATTGGTAACCCTTTGGAAATAACGACAGATAAGCAAAGCACCGTTTAATCTGTGCAGGGAGATCAAGGTAGCACAGTACTATAAACGAAGGAATGTGGCAATTCACATCACCAGCCTCCAGAAATTTGCTCGGTACTCGAAACGAAGAAATGGGGAGATTCACATCACCTGCATCCAGCAATTTGCTGCTCAATATCTCAACCCATTGATCGAGTTCGAGCTTATCTTGCAAGAGGCTTCCTATCATTTTTGTAGCCAAGGGAAGGTTTCCCAATTTGTTGACTATCTTTTTGCCAACTGCTGCTAGTTCCGGCTCTTCATGAAGGTCAATCTGCCCAGAAGCATGCGCCAAAAAGATTAACCAGGAATTCTCCATTGACGGCGGCTCTAGATGCACCGTATGACTAGCGGGTAGCTCAAGCAGTTTTGGATCATCATGGGGACTGGATGTTAGGATTATACCACTCCCTCTTGCTGCAGATTCAAAGCAAGAAATTATTAGCACGCTCCATTTCTGCAGGTTATCTTCAATCCTGATATCATCCAACACCAGCAGAAACTTCTTCCCAGCAAAGCTAGCTTGAAGCCTCTTCATCAATGCATCGAAATCATTGTCAGGAACAAAATCCTCAGTAACTGCCTCAAGAATCTTATTTGCCACGGACGTAGAACTGGCTTTGTCCGACACAGTGACCCAAGCTCTAAGTTTAAAAGACTCCCGCACCTTGTGGTGGAAGTAGATAACATCAGCCAGGGCAGTCTTCCCCACCCCATCTTCTCCCACTATGTTAATCACCTTGATATCTTCCCTAGTTGATAACAGGTTTTCCAATATAGACTTCTCTTCTTCATCTCTTCCGTAGAAGCAATCTTTGGGATATTTACCATGGAAATAGTTATTCAGCACAGCAGAAGATGAAGGCAATCCTTGCAGAGATTCCGTCCAAGTAGCACTCTCAGTTAGACCAAGGACATCCTTCTTTTGCTCCAGAGCTTCCAAGCTCTCGACGGCGCCGCGGATTTGAGCCTTGATATCCTTGTCTGCTGTCTTTGTTATTGAGAAGACTCTGAATTGCAAAAGCAAAGGCTTGGTGGTGGTGGTGGTGGCGATCTGCTGCCATTGCTGCAAAAGCTCCTCCAAATAGTAAACAGCGTGTAGCAGTTCATTTAGCCACCGTTTCACTTCTTGCGCGTTGACTTCTTCTATGAACTGCATCTGTTCTGCATCATCCAGGACACCATCAAGGACCAGCAATTTGTCCTTGAGCTTGCGCAGATATTTGTGTGGCTTGGTTTGAGAAGTGAGGTAGAGAAGCTCGTCCAACAAATCATGAAGGAAAGCAGAGAGTAAGGCTCTGCCCATCGTTGAAACCCAAGAAACTTGCAAAAGCTGAGAAAAGGGCTTTTAGTGTTTCTTTCTTTCTGTACTGTTTTGTCCTGAGTTGAGAATTGAGATGCTATACTAGAGACAAATGGTTACTCAGGCAGCACTTTTCATACTTTCGTACACGTAAATTCACTAGTAATGTAGTTTAAACTTCTACTTATTTCTGTATAGTTTTCTAAATCGAAGTAAATTAAGACATATTTACACACATAAAATTAATTGGGACACTATTACAAAGCCTTCTAGGAACCGTATTTTGGTTTTCCATGTTTGTGTTAAATGACACACACATATTATATTTTTCATTTAGAACGGTAAAATGTGACTATGCAGAGAGCATGAAAGGAGGCACTAGATATTATTGTATTTAAATCTAATTTCTTATAGCGAAAACTGATTTCTTTTCAATGAATTGGATTTCATAATTTTATGTAAGATGTTTATTCAATTACTTTACTAACTTTGTCACCAACTTTGAATTGGTATACAGGCATGAAATTTTCTGGGGCGTAGACCTTTCTTGCGTTGACTGACTTACTGACTGCAGTCTGCAGCAAACAAGGAAACTGAGGCAGCTGGTTATTAAAGAGAAGCGTGCAATGTTAGGCTGGATTTTCCTCTTGGCAGGCTTCACTGTGGTGAAGATGTATATCTCATAGGTGGGAACTTTCATTTCTTCATTTATTGAATTGGTTTTTTTTTTTTTTTATGAATTTATTGAATTGAATATGATATTACTTGTCATATTAAAGAATTATTATTATATGCTCAATATGCACAATCAATTTAATTTGAAAATTATCTAATACATAAATAGTCCTAGATTACTTCCCGTACATAGTACGGAATCATTTATATATTATTTTATTTTTTTGTTAAAATTGATTGAAGAATTGGAAAATAAAATTAACATAATCATTAAAATGTAACGAAATAATTATAAAAATTATTTTAACAATTATGTAAAAATTAAAATATCAATTGAATCTCTAACTCAATTGTATAACAAATTTGGTCTGTTTAAGTTATGGGATAAAATTATAATTTCACATAACATTATTTGGTGAAAAAATTATTGAAAAGTGAAACAAATGCTCAAATAATAGCTTAGCAAATATTAAAAAAATATTAAAATATCATTAACCCAACCATGTGAATGCAACCCCAAAAAAATAAAAGATGAAAATTCAATCCAAAAAGATATGCATGACTTAAAATATCAATTGGATTTTCAATCTAATAATCTAACATTTGTAGTTTGTATGAGTTATATGATAAACTTATAATTTTATCAATAAAAAAAATGTTCGGTGAGGTTTTTTAAAAAAATTAAAATAAAAAATATAGAAATATTCCTCTCCAAGTTTTTTCATAATGAATAAGTAATTTTAAAAAAATTGTAGATTTTTTTTTTAAGAAAAAGAGTTATTTTCCCACCCAAAATCACCCAGCATATGGAGGGAAATGTTCCTCTAAAAATTGGGTTTCAAAACCCTCAAATTTAATCAATTAATATAAATTTGAATTAAGAAATTAACTTTGATGCATTTACAACAAATGGATTTTATTATCATTTAATTATAGAATTTTATTTATAAAATTTCTAAGATATTGAATGAATATTTTATATTTTTGAAAGTATTTGACTATTTTATAACTACTTAAAAAATTAGATCTGTTATCAATATAAAATACTTTATGCTAATATCATTATTACAAAAGTAGTATCTATGAATATTATATATATACGTTAATAATCAAATCTTTATAGAATAATTAAAAACTCTAATGAAAGGAAGAAACCAATCTTAAATTGACACTTTACGCATTATACACACACATATACTATATATATATATTCAAATCCTAATTGATATTTACACCATAAATATAAATGATAGATATCTAAATAAATCATAATCTTAGAAAGGATATAAAAATTAATTTATAAAGAGCACATGTGATAAAAGAAAACTTTAGTATGCTATATCTTTTCTAATTCTAACAATATCTACAATACAAATACAAATATTAATATCAAATAAATAATATTGAATCTAATAGATTTGATCATTTCAAAGATTAAAAAATCAAAAAGTATTGATTATTATAGTAATATTGAATCTATTTACATAAGATGATATTTTCAAAATTTAAAATCAAACATTATAACACAAACTGAATATCATTAAAAGATTAAATATTAAATTTAAATAAAAACTAAACATTGACATAGAAAAAGATTGATGTACAAGATTATTATAAGTTTTTATATTTTATTTTCTCCTTTTGGAGTTGATATTTTCTTTTATAATCTAGATTTTATATGATTTAATATTTCACATAAATTTAGATTAGAGATTTATATCTATTCATTCTTTTGATTTATTTATTTTTTATTTACAACATTTTTCCTTTTTTTTAGGCATTTAAATATTTCTTAAGTTTTATCCAACTCTTCCTTAGCTTATACATATTCTTCCTAAAGGTATCCACTTTTGAGTCATTACAATATTTGAATATTAAATTGATTTGTTGATAATTTATAAGTAAATTATAACTTAAACTAATTCATGATTGGTGCATTAATTTACAAGTCTATCATTCACACCAATGGTAAATTTCCCAATATCAGTTGAATACATGTAAGGGTTCATTTGACCCATGGAATTAAAAATTGAGCTTCAAAATTTTAAAGTCTATACAGAATTGGAATTAGCTCTTAAATTTTATGTTTGGCTCTTACAAAAAAAAGTAAGATTCAATCTAGAATTCTAAATTCAGTTTTTCTATTGTTTAAATATATGATCTATACTTCAAAATATTTCACTATATTAAGTTCGCAGTAGGCAGACAATCGACAATGGATGATAGGACATCAACAGTAATGCTTGTGGCGAGCAGTTTGCTATTGACGGTCGGTGATAGACCATCAGCCATCACTAGAAATTTGTGAAAAACAAGATGGAAAATACATATTGATTTGATTCCTCTCTATTTCAAAAAGTATTACAAATGGAAAATGGCAAATAGGGGGATTTTTTATGTCGAAGTTACATAATCCATCTAAAAATCCATCTATAACTATTGGTGCCACTTCACATCACTTAGCAAGTAATTATTCCACGTGGAAATTATAAATGGATTTTAAAAGAAAAAATATTTTTTTTTACAAAACGTACAAATGGATGTTTATTTGATTTAATGATTTAAAGTAAGTCAAACATATTACATACTGGAAAAATCCATTTATAATTTGAATTTCAAATTATAGATAGAAATTATATATGGATTTTGAAAGTAAAATATCTTTTTTTATGAAAAATAAGAACGGATTTTCAAACGGAAAAATCTGTTTGTAATTTGAATTTCAAGGCATGTGATTAACATGCCAATTATTTTCGTCTTAATGGGTGTAAATGAAATGGTGCGTTTCATTAAGAGAAATGATACATGGCCATCTTTATATATCCATCTTGTATATCCACTGGGGAAAAGGACAAAAGAGGGGTATTACATTTGTATGTATACAGAGAGACAAACTTGATAAAAGAAAAAAGGGAAAAAAGACGTGTGCATATATGGCTATCAACAAGGAAAAAAAGAACGTCACTTCTCTTTGCTTCTCTCTCTCTCTTCCATTTTTTCCTTTAAGGTCACTTCTCTTTGCTTCTCTCTCTCTTCCATTTTTTTTCTTTCTCTGGTTTCTTCATCTTTACAGGAAAAAGAACGAGAACGAAAATCTGGGGATAGCGGACATCCTTATGCATAAATCTCAAAGCACACAAAAGAAAAAAAAAACTTCCATTCTTTCTCTTTTTCATTTTTTCTTTCTCTGGTTCTTTATTTCTACATGAAGAAGAAGAAGGAGAATGAAGATATAAAGATAGCACATATTCTTATGCATGAAACTCAAAACACAAGAAACTTTCATTCTCTCTTTCTTTTTTATGTTTTTCTCTCTAGCTCTTCATATATTTTTTTTCAGTTTTTTCAACAATAAAATGAGTTAAGAATGACTTTGTTAGAAGCTGAGATTTGCTGTTATTGTTGGAAATTGGAGTTAAAAAATTATAAATGTGTGTTATGAAATGTTGCAAACCTGTATGTAAAATGTTGTAAACCATTGTACAAAAAGTTGTAAACCAGTAGCAAATGTTGTAAACCAATTGAGGACATATGCTGAAAACTGGAGTTAAAATATTGTAAATGTGTATTACGAAATGTTGCAAACGAGTATGTAAAATGTTGCAAACTATTGCACAAAAAATTGTAAACCAATAGTAAAATGTTGTAAACCAATTGAGAACACATGCTGAAAACTAGAGTTAAAATATTGTAAATATGTGTTACGAAATGTTGTAAATCAGTATGTAAAATGTTGTAAACCATTACACAAAAAGTTGTAAACCAATAACAAAATGTTGTAAACCAATTGAGAACACGTTAAAAACTAGAGTTAAAAAATTGTAAATGTGTTACAAAATGTTGTAAACCAGTATATAAAATGTTATAAACCATTGCACAAAAAGTTGTAAACCAATGGCAAAATATTTTAAAGCACGTACATATAACGTCATTCTTAAGAACATCATCTAAGTTTAAAGATTTTAAAATTAGATCAAATAGGAAATTTTAAAATTGTACCAATAATATTGTATTAATAAAATTCATAATTATATGAATATAAAATAGAACTAAATAATTTTAAAACTGATTTATAATATTTTATCCTGAACAAGTTTAGTATGTGTCCTCAATTGGTTTACAACATTTTGCTACTGGTTTACAACTTTTGTGCAATGGTTTACAACATTTTATATACTGGTTTACAATATTTTATAACACATATTTACAATTTTTTTAACTCTAATTTTCAACGTGTCCTCAATTGATATATAACATTTTGCTACTGGTTTACAACTTTTTCTGCAATGGTTTATAACATTTTACATACTGATTTACAATATTTCATAACACACATTTACAATTTTTGAACTCCAGTTTTTCAGCATGTATCCTCAATTGGTTTACAACATTTTGCTACTAATTTACATCTTTTTATGCAATAGTTTATAACATTTTACATACTGATTTATTACATTGTGTAACACACATTTACAATATTTTAACTCCAGTTTTCAGCATGTATCCTCAATTGGTTTACAACTTTTTGTGCAATGATTTACAACATTTTACATACTGGTTTACAACATTTCGTAACACAAATTTACAATATTTTAACTCTAGTTTTCAGCATGTGTCCTCAATTAGTTTACAACATTTTGCTACTGGTTTATAACTTTTTGTGCAATAGTTTACAATATTTTATATATTGGTTTACAACATTTTGTAACACATATTTACAATATTTTAACTTCAGTTTTCAGCATGTGTCCTCAATTGGTTTACAACTTTTTGTGCAATGGTTTACAACATTTTATATACTTGTTTACAACTATTCATAACATATATTTACACTTTTTTAACTCTAACTTCTAACAATAACAGCAAATTTCAGCTTCTAACAAAGTCATTCTCAGTTTTTTTATTGTTGAAAAAACTAGAAAAAAAAATATATATGAAGAGCTAGAGAGAGAAACATGAAAAAGAGAGAGAGAATGAAAGTTTCTTGTGCTTTGGGTTTCATACGTAAGGATATGTGTTATCTGTATATCTTCATTTTCCTTCTTCTTCTTCATGTAGAAATAAAGAACCAGAGAAAGAAAAAATGAAAAAGAGAGAGAGAATGGAAGTTTCTTTTTTTTCTCTTTTGTGTGCTTTGAGATTTATGCATAAGGATGTCCGCTATCCCCAGATCCTCGTTCTCATTCTTCTTCCTGTAAAGATGAAGAAACCAGAGAAAGAAAAAAATGGAAGAGAGAGAGAGAGAAGCAAAGAGAAGTGATGTTAAAGATAAAAATGGAACAGAGAGAGAAGCAAAGAGAAGTGACGTTCTTTTTTTCCTTGTTGATAGCAATATATGCATATTTCTTTTTTCCCTTTTCTCTTTTGTCAAGTTTGCCCTTCCGTATACATACCAATGCAATACCTCTCTTCTGTCCTTTTCCTCAGTAGATGTATAAGGTGGATGTATAAAGATGACCATGTATCATTCCTCTTTCATTAAATGTGTAAATTCGTCTATAACACTGAATTTAAGGCCTAAAACGACGAAGCCCATCTTCTTCCCACTTCTCTTTTCTCTTTCTCACTTTTCCTTCCCTCTCTCCGCAAAGCCTACATCGCTGCCGCCATGTCTTGTGCTCCTGCGGCTTATCAGAGCACCCATTTGGCAAACACTCATCACCATTGTGTTCATGGTAATGTTCTTAAGCTTTAAATCGATTTACTTTTTTTATTTTGTTCCATTCTTTACTAATTTTTAATCTCTTTCTATGTCCTCTCCATGCCATTGCGAACCCATAACAAGTAGATGCCGTCACCATGTCTCTTGTTGCCTGCCACGCAGCCACAACCCATCTTCA
Organism: Dalbergia cultrata; assembly: GCA_031216105.1. Lineage (NCBI taxonomy): Eukaryota > Viridiplantae > Streptophyta > Magnoliopsida > Fabales > Fabaceae > Dalbergia > Dalbergia cultrata. Next base: position 8,024,035 of record CM062345.1, read on the forward strand.
TTGTAGCACCTTCACCATTGTGTCAGCACACAACGTTGTATTCTGCCTCCATGGATGGCCGTAGCTTCTTCTGCCTGCAACAGAAAGAAGACGATGGAGGATATATATATATATATATGGTGGAAGAATCCATTCATATTTAGTAAATGCTTTTTATGATTTTTTTTAATCACAATACAGACAGAACTTACTAAAAAATCATCTATAAAGCCGTCTAAAAATTATATATGGATTCTTAGTTCCATATGTAGTAATTACAAATACTGAAATAGCAAACAATGGTTAGTCACCTATAAAACTGTTTATAACTTAAAATTTCGTATGAAATAGACCAAATTCAGTCTATAATTCCATTTGTAGGAAGGAAACAAAAAAAAAAAAGGTAGATTGCTACATAGACTTATCTCCGTTTTGCAAAAAGATTGTTTCTAGAATTTGAACCTGTCACCTCTAGCTAGGTTTGTAATTCCGTTTGTATTTTGTGCATTTTTTGGCAGTGGGCAGTTGGCCACAGATGGTAGGCGGGCGACCATTGGTGGCAGGCGATGAGAGGTGATCATAATTGGAGAACAATAAAAAGTATGAGATATGAAATTGACAATTTTTAATGTATGAGTTAAGAATTTAAAAAGGCTTGAGCTTAGTTATTTTTTAATTCTATAAAACTGTTATATGGAATTATGATTCTAATTTTAAAACGACTATAAAACACTGAATTTGAAATTGGGCGATCAAATTCTAATTTTAAGCTCTAATTTCATGCTCAATTTCACACACCAAATCAGCAGTAAGTATAGTAATATTCAGGCCTCTTAAAATGGTTGGACGGGGCAATTGAGCTCAATTATTCGGCCTGGACATATTAAAACAATAAATTGACAAAAATTAAGAAATAATACAAACGTTGGTTTGTTTCAATTGGTTTTTCACTTATTTTTTTCTTTTTAATTTCAAGTAAGGTCTATGGGCACCCTCTGATGGTAAGATGAGAGAAGGAGTGTACTATAGTTGGTAGATATGCAACTATGCTAGCTTATTTAATCTTCAGAATTTCACAAGTTGGCACTATTGATGAATTCTTGAGGTAATAACAGGCTAGAACCAACCAACGAATTCCAACTTGTGTTATTTTATAGGTGAGTTTCCACTTCTGGCTTTTCAGTACATAATTCTATTATTTCTTGTGTCTTGACAAAAGCTCCCGCCCTGCTACTATTTCTCAACTATGACATGGTCCTTTTCAAACGTGATGAGCACTTATTTCACATGGCATGTCCGGAGAAAAGTTGGAATGGAATTGCAGAAAAGTTCTGAGTCTGTAGTACAGATAGTGACCAGATATCCAGATTACTCATCATTCTCCTCTCCTTATATAAGTGCTTAACAAGTTTAGAGCTACAAGTGAGAGTTAAGGAAATATTTGTATACAAAGTTTATAGAGAAAACAGATTATTAAGGTAATGAATTCTCTTTGTCTGATGCAGAAAAAAATCATAGAAAAATAAGTGTAGGTATAGAACATATAACATATAGATTACTGTTGGTGTTTAAGCCACCAACCTGAACATCTAGCTTAGGCACTATCTACCACAATAGAGTACTCAGTGATCAATTTGGATGTGTGGGATACGAGCCACCTTGTGCCATTCCTTCCCTGTCTTGGGTTTAAGCCTTGGAGTAACAATGGGCATTCGTGGACATACAGATGATTTAGGGAGGAGGAAAACCCTTGATCAGGTAAGGACCGAAGCATGTCACAATAATAAATTTCAAGTGTCTGAAGAGCATTGAGGTGTTGAAATCCCTTGTAGTCCAGCTTCTTGAGACTCTGCAGTTTGCTTATGCGCAGAGTTTTGATATTGGAAGGAAGGAACTTCTCATCTGTAAATGACTCCATGCCTATACATCCACCTTCGAGCTCAAAATGATAGAGAGACTGAAGAGTGTTCAACCCCCAATCCTTTTGTGGTGTGATTCTGTCACAATAAGCTATGGAGAGTAAAGTTAAACTTGAAGGCAGGCCGCCTAATGGGAAGGATTCAATCTGTGGACATCTATGTAAAATTAATGACTTGAGAGATGTGAGAGAATTCATGGCATTGGGCAATTTTTTAAGAATATTGCAATTGAAAAGGAAAATGGATGCTAGATTTGGAGCGTGCAGTCCTGCATCAGGGAAAGACCTCAATTTTGGGCAATCTCTAATCTCTAAAGCCTCAAGTGATGCAAGATCACCCCTAAAGTCCCCAGTAACATTCAATGACCAAAGATTGGGACAATCCCATATACAAAGAATTTCGAGTTCAAGGAACAAATTTAAGGTCAAGGTATTGAGAGAATCACAACTACTCCCTATGAACAAATGGTGGAGAGAGGCAAGCTTCTTTCTTGATTCTGAAGATGGGAGAAATTCCAATCTTTTGCAGTTATGTATGTAAAGTGTTGTCAAAGAACCAGGGTAAGGGAAGGATCTCAGAGAAGAACACCCAATCAGATACAACTCCTTAAGTGCAGTTATTCCTCTTAGTAAATCATCGGGAAGGGCCTCTAGGAACTCACACTAATCAATTTTTAGGCAGTGCAGCTTGGACGGCAATGACATCAATTGTGATACAGTTGAAACCCTCAGTATTTCAAAGGATGATCGTTGGTCTTCTAAATATTCTTTAGATGAAGTCTCTACATCGACAGAAGCTGTTGTGTTAGGTGTATCAGTATGAGGAAGGACAGCTGCTTGTGTGGTGATTGGAATATCACCTTCAGCCATTGGAGATTGTGGGTCTGCTTGCTGTCTAATATTGGGAATATCAGCCTCAACTTGATGACTGAGAATGCTAGAGGAAATTCTCTCTAGTACTGGGATCCTCCTTTGTATCCGAACATGGAGAATCAAGTGCCAATTTGTTTCCTGTGTGTTACAACGAACCTGGAAGGTGACATGACAAAAAAATAATAAAAAATTTATTCTTAAAAGAAATAAATTTAAAAAATATAAAATCACCATCAATTTTAATTTTTAGTTAAAACTGAAAAAAAATTTGATTTGCAAAACTGATCTTTTTAAGAAAGATTTGAGTCCAGGAGTCTGATTATAAGTACGAAAGAATGAAAACTTAATTCCACTACCCCCTTAATCTATGTTGCCCGGATACAGGTACGGTACCTGTACCCGGTACATATACGGGTACGGGATATGACAATTTTATAAAAAGTGAGGTACGGGTACATCAATAGTAAAAAAAAATTATAAATTTCACATAATAAAACCAACAATTTCAAAATAAAATAACTCTAAATTGATATGATAAAATTAGTCTAATAATTTCATATGATAAAACCATCAAACTTTAACAGTTTCAATCTTATCATTTTGTTCCTCAATTTACACAGCCAGTTAAAATACTAAATATTGCATTAAGAGGAAGTTCATTCACAATAATAAAGAACTATGTATTGCATTCTCAACTCTGCAACGTCTTTTTTTTTCTGAAAAAAATAATTTGGCACATATTCAGTGCGCAAAAATGATAAAAAGGTAATGAAATTAGAATACAACAAAAAGCTCCACTCGCACACCACCATTGCTCAGCACTTCATCTCTGCAGGGGAATCCCATGGCCTCCTCAACTCTGCACTCATTCTCTTCACAATCCTTCTTCCAAGAGCCCACGTTTTCACTCCCGCATCAGAGCCTTATCCCACTCCCAAATCCCTCATACCCCACTTTCCATTTACACCCGTATCATGCACCACAACTCCATCATCCCCAACAACTTCACCACCATTCCTCTGGATCGCCAGAGAGAGAGCCATTGTCGGCACGATTGAGGCCGAGGGGGTCGCCAGAGATAGTACCTCGAGCGCCACTGCAAGGTCGCGCCGCTGCCGCTGAGCAAGGTCGCGCCTCCGCCTCTTTCGTAGGCCATTCCGCCGCTCACCAGGCCGCGTCGTAGGTTGTCGTCGGCGATGAAGAGTTAGTACAGAAGGGAGGTGTGGCTGAGGAAGCCGGCTGTGAGTTTCAGAGAAGTGAAAGGGGAGTGAAAGGGGGTACCCGCTCATCAGGTAACGTTTAAGAGAAGAGAAGAAAAGAAAAAGATAATAATAATAATTCCAAAACAGTGTAGTTTTGGTAAAAATGGCGTACCCAATGACTGGCTACACGTACCCCATGATTGGCTACACGTACCCCAGGCGTACCCAATTTTTTTTTCAAAAAAAAGGGGATAATAGGTACCCAATTTTTTTTTTTTCACAAAAAGGAGATAATAGGTACGTACCCACGCGTACCCGGTATGGGTACTTTTCCATTTTCCCGTACCCATGCTTCAAAGCCCTTAATACATCTATATAAATATAGTTACCCAAGAACTTGTTATGCAAATTAAACTTTAATAATATTTATTTTTCCCTTTAAAAGTCACAAGTATATACAAAAATAAAATCAAATAAAATTAAAGAAATGAAAATTAAATTAAAAGATAACAGACATATCGAGCTCAAGGTCATGTCATTCTTATAGAGAATAAATATATGTTAATGAAATTTAATTAAGAAAATAAAAAATAAAAATGTGTCAACTGATTTTATTTGTGAAAAGAATTTTGATCGAAAAATTATTTAAAGAAAAATCTGCTTTTGTACATATTCAAGTTAACACTGAGTTATTCAATAAATGGTGACTACTACCCTACAGTTATTGGTCAATGCCTATCCTGCAGTTGTGTTTAACCACATTTCATAAATGTGGCTAACTGAAATCAATATGTTGCTAAACATCATCTCCTCCCTCATCCTTCTCTGCCAGCACCATCATCATTCCCTCCTCAAGCTCTACTTCTATAGTGCCAGCCTCCACCACATTGGCATCAAGCTTGGAGATTCCTTAGTCTCTTGAATGTGCTTTACAATGGGAAAAATTTTATGAGGAAAGAATTGTAATAGTAGATCAAGAACATCAATAGTTCAACAAGAAAAACCAGATTCAAACTTGGATTTAGAGCAACAAATGAAATTGAAAACAGAAAAAGAATCAACACAAAGTCAAGCATCTGAACACAAAAGCAATCACATGAAGCAGTCAATCTAGTTCCCTGTGCGATGGCGACAAGAAATCAAGGTGGAAGTTTGGCATTTCCGGTGACTGGCGCTGTTCTACAAAGGGCGGCCGTGAATAGCCTCGGAAGCTCGACGATGGAGGTTCATGTGCGACGTTCGACCATTCTTGCTGAGGCATGGCTCCACAACAAGGCACCGCCATGTTCTGACGGGTGCCGATGGTGGTCAACCAATGGTTGGTCCTCAACGACAGTGGTCACGGCGGTGAGGGATGAGTTGCTTCCCCCAGCCACAAAGACCGTTGCAATCCCCCACCAACGTCTGCCAGTGTCGCTACCTCGCATGCGAACGGCCGCCACCGCCATGGAACCGCGACCTCCCCTCGGACCAGATCCATCCTTTCTCCTTCGCTTGCGCTGAAATCCACTACATCATCGAATGCTGCTTGTGCCGCCATCGGTCTTCTTCTAGCAATCGCATGACCCTGTGTTGCAAGGCAATCAAACTTGTGGCCACTTTGAGGGTTAAGATCTTGCTGTTGTGAGGAATCATTGTTGTTGATGCAACACCTGGTAGGGATGGGAGAGTGGTGGCGGAGGTGGGAGAGGGAGGAGGGGAGGCAGAGTGTTTGTGTGTGTAAACACACGTGTCAGCTTTCCATTGGTCATCTCAAACAACTGCAGTGAAGGCATTGACCTTCAACTGCATGTGAGAATCCATCTTCAATAAATTGTTATAATTCAACAATACATAGCGGTAGACTATTGCAAGGACAAAATTATTTTTTAGACCCAAAAGTTAAAATACGTAAGACTTTGAAAAAATAAAAAAAGATAAACAAACATAACCCAAACAAAAAAAGATCAGACCTAGCCCAAAACATCCCAATTCATAAACAAGGCCCAAGAGACTAACCAAACAAAGCACTTGCTTGGCCACCCAAAATAATCTGACCCAAAAGCTAAAGACTTACCAAAATAATAATAATAATAAATTATACTCATCTCTCTTAAAGTTTATGAAATTTAAAATACATCCCCTCTAGTTGTCTCCCTTACACCCTGCACTCACACCCTTCACTAACATAGCATCATTAATAAACTTAACAGAATGATATTTTTTGTGATATTAAATATTTCTAATTAATAAAATTATAAAAATATCCTTATTCACTCTCTTCGATAATTATGAAAAAAAAAAACTAGCAAAGAGAGTGGATAAGAGTATTTTTATAATTTTATTAACTAGGAATAGTTAATATCACAAAAATGTCTTTATGTTAACTTTACTAATGGTGCTCTATTAGTGAGGAGTGTGAGTTAATATAAATACTTAAAATTTGATAAATAAATAGAGTGCGTATAAGATAGACAACCAGAGGCCGCGAGTTAACGAGGAATCAAACAAAAAAATAATACTAATGGTGTAATATAGTAATAATGGTGCTAGCTTTAATCTTATTTATTTTTTATTTTTTGAAAAGAAAGACCCAAAAATTAAAATATGCAAGACCAAAAACAAACATAGGCCAAACTAAAAAGAAAAATCTAGCCCAAAATACCTTAATTAAAAAGAAAAACACCAGAGACCAACCCAACAAATCCTACAAAATGAGACAGGACGTGACCAAAAACAAAGAAAATAAAGAAACTTAAAAAAAAAAACCAAAACAAAAGAAGACCAAACCTTTTCACTAACAAACCACTGTAAGTTGGAAGCAAATAAGAATAAAGGACTGTGAGGCGGTGGCGGCACAGGGGTAGCGCGAGGGACGGCCACCGTGGCAGCAGCAGCTTCGCGATCGAGACTGGCGGCCTCACAGGGGCGACTCTGGCGCGGGCTTCGTGGTGGTTCTACGGACGGTGGACGTCGGTGCGGACGTGGCTGACTTCGCTTGAGGTGTTTGTCTCGGGGTTGGCTCGCGAAGATGGCAGCACGGGTCCTGGTGGTTGACTCCGCTACCGGGCTTCGCGGTGGAGACGAGGTCGCTTGTTTGTGCAGCGGCTTGCGGCGGGCTTCACGCTGTTGAGGCAGAGGCACGGACGAGGTGGCTGGAATGTTGATTGGTTTGGGTGAGTTGCAATGATGAAGGCTTGTGGCTTGGCTCCTTTCGTGTGGTGACGATGATTTGTGGTTGATAATGATAGTGATTGTAGAAGTTTGGTGGTGATATAGTTGATGGCAATGGTGGCTGTTGTATGAGGAAGGTGATGATGTGACTGGTTTGGGTGGTTGTGGTGAGGGGGCGGTGATTTGGTTTCTTTTTCAGGGGAAGCTTGTGATGGTGATAATGGTGGTAATTGAAGAGAGGGAATCCGAGTATATGGCTTTGCTTCTGTGCTACCTAATCAGATTGTGCTCCTGTATCGCCTATTTATAAAATTTTTGTGTAACTGATTGGAAGAATGGGAGTGATTTGAAAATAAAACTGATCAGATTTAGTTGAGATTTATTTGTGATTTTAACTGAAATCATAAAGATTTGATTGAAATTCTAATTAATATTGATTAAAAAAATAAATAAATAAAATAAAATAACCTAATTGAACTTAAAAAGATTTGACTATGCTAATTAAAAAAAATTATTAACAGCTAGTAAAAAAAGAAAAGATTTTTTATTTTCAACTTTTCTTATATACAAAAGACCGGATAAAATACGGGGATCAGTGATCACATCCTCAAAAGTACGAGAGCTGCATTAAACAGAGAAAACATTGCAAAATGTTCAACAGGAAAGGGCTGGATCTGACACCACACCACACCTCACTGGCCTTGCCACCACTGCACGTCTGCACCCACCTAGCAAGGAAATGGCCAGCATGATCTTTATTTGAAATTTTAGTTTTCAGATTTTAATTTTTACTTTTTAATCTTTTAAATTTTATAAAGAAAATATTAGAAAATTTAAAAATAATAAATTTAAATTTAATATTTTTTTATAAAATCTTAAAAATTAAAAATAAAAATTGAAAACTAAAACTAAATATACCCACAACTTTCCTAACCACAAAGGAAAAGGAAAAATCTGGGAAATTTCTGCTTATTATACATTAAACATGGGTATAGTCTAAAACGACTTACCAATCACGTAAATAATAAGCAATTTTTCACATTTGATATTTTTTAAGTTTTAAAATAATCTGATCTGCGATTAAAACTTGATATATTTTAATAGAATGGAAAGGTAACATTCATGATTTAGTTCATCAAATTTTTTTAGTAAATTTATGCTTCAGTCTTGAAATATTTTCAATTTAACACTTTGATTTTTTAAAATTAAATACGTATATTTAAATTTTTAAAAGATTTCATGTTAAACACACTCATCATTGTCAGAAAAAAAAAATCATATACACATAAGTCCGGAAAATATTGATTTTTAACATATTAGTTTTTAACAAATTTACCTTAATGTATTAATTCTTAGTGCTTGAAAAATTAGTTTTTAATATAATCATCTTTTAGGGACTAATGTACATATTGTTTTCCTGTTAAAGAATTTGTAAGCTTAACGTGATATCTTTTTAAAATTAAAATGTATGCATTTAATTTTTTAAAAATTAAAGTGTTGAAACGAAAAACTTTTGGGATTTAGTTCTTTTCCTTCATATCAGTTTGTTTAATTTTTAAATAAATTATAATATAAGTAAATATTAAATTTTTTGCATTTCAATTCACATAACCAAGTATCAAATCGATTCAATTAATAATCTATCTATATTCTAATATATCATTTCATTAACTACTTATAGGAAAGAAAATTATAGATGAGATTAGTTTCATATTTAGTTAATTAAAATACAAACTTGACATACCACAAAAAAAAAAAAAACAAACTTGAAATATATTTTTCACAGCAATTGTAAATTTCCAAATGTTAAATGAATAAATGTAAGTATATTAATATTTTGCTCAGCCTGCTAAATTCAACCAATTGTTTGAGTTCCACCTGAAAACGTTAACATGGTAAATGGACAAAAATAAATACATAAATCAAAATCAACATGAAACTTCATAAATATAACCTTCAATGAAGCAGTGAACTTTGTGATAAAAAGTTACATTACTACATGAATGCGTGTGATTTAGTCTTCAATGACAATGAAGGGTATGCGAGAAACCAGGCTCCAGTATTCCCCTCTATCTCTCTCACACAGCTCTTTTAACAATCGACATCCTTTGATGCTAAGATGAGAAAGGGAGTGGACTAGCCTGTCTAAAGGTAGACATGCAAGCTTGTCACAAGCTTTAATCTTCAGAACTTTGATAGTTGTTAGGTGCTGAATTCCTGTGTGCTCTAGTGAAGTGAGACCAGGGAGTCCACTAATATGAAGAGAAGTCAATGATGTCATTTGATGCAGACCCCATGAAGTCTTAGGAGAAAGCTTAACGCATTTGCTGATAGAAAGTGTCTCAAGTTTGGGAGCAAGAAATCCTCCTTCAGGAAATAAAACGAGTTTGGAGCAATACTTCAATTTCAGTTTTTGAAGATATGGGAGACCATGTGGAGCAGATAAAATCATGTCAAGATTGGTACAGTCTTCTACATGAAGATCTTCAAGCTTGGTGAAGAGGGATAATTGAAAGGACAAAAGAGAATTACAGCAACATTTTAAGTGCAATCGCTCAAGGGCAGGATAGCAGTGAGATTCCTGCAATAGTAAGTTCCTGCACTCATAAATCTCAAGTGATCTTAGAGTACTTGGTAAGCCATCTCTAGGGATGGTGACCAGCGATGTGCAATTCCTGATGGTCATGGTTTCAAGACATTGATTTCCTTGCATCATGTTCTCAGACAATGAAACCAAAGCATCGCAACTAGTTAGCTCAAGTTCTCTCAATTTTGGAACCCGTGGCATTGAGTCATTGAGAGCTTGACATGCTGTGATCGCTAATTTATCCAAGGAAGGAAGTTGATCAGGAAACTTTCCTATCAATTTAGGACATTTCTGTATGTGAAGCTCTTGAAGTGAAGGGAATCTTGCACCTTTTTCAAGTTTGTCAGTCAACCACTCTTCCCAGTTGGGCATGTCCTCAAACTTCATGATCTTCAAGGATTTGAATGGCTCAATTACAGTTCCATAGAATTCCGGACCTACCACCCGCAGGCCTCTCATATTTGCTATATGGAGTTCCCTGAGGGAGGGCAGTTGTCCTACTGATGGCAATGACAAGCAACTGTCACACCCCACAAGATGTAGAAACACCATACTAGACAATGCAGAGCTCCCCAGCCAATTTGGCAACTCATTACCACCAAAATTTTGAATTTTAAGCCTTTTAACATTTTGATGAGGCTCTAGCATATCAAGTACATTAGCTTCCATATATACATTATGAGTTGTAGTTGTCCATTTGAATTCCAACTCATGAAGATATTTCTTACTACTCAGCCTAGCTTTGGAAGCTTCTGTTGCATCAGCCACATCCTGCAGGTTCACAATCAAAAGTGCTCCATGAAGTTCTGAAAGCTCCCCTAACTCACTAATTTTGGATCTCCCGCCACAGCTAACAACAAAATTAGTTAACAATTGAAGAGATTTTAGTCTACCCAACTTTGCTGGCATCTCAATTACACCGCTTCCACTAATATCAAGATGGCGTAAATTGACAAGTCTGAACATGTTTGGTGGTAACTTGCGGAGACTGCGGCAACCGGACAAAATTAGTGTCTCCAAGTTATACAGAGTGCTGACAGAATCAGGCAAATGCTCAGTTGCAGTGTAAGCAAGATCCAAATACCGTAAATGTATCAAGTCTCCAATTGAATTTGGCAACTTGGTAATTGGATAATAGGACAGAGATAGCACACGCAAGCATCTCAATTTCGGTAAGAGAATTGAAACCATACTAGTAATTGAAGTTGTGCTGCCAAAGGGTGAGAATTTGAATGGTAGGAAAGTCCTCAGTTGTTGGAATTCAAAGAAGGACTCAAATTTTTCAGGGGCATCATATATGCCTTGAAAATATGATAAATGGCGAATCCAGGTTGCAGTTTTGCTTGGATTATTATCCTCTAGCTTGTAACAAAAATCTCCTGCGACACATTGTGCTAAGTCATTGATAAGGTCATGCATCATGAAGTGTGATTTGTGGTGAGCTGACTGATGAAAGAATGACCTAGATAGTAACTCTTGAAAGCATTCATCGCCTGCATCTTCCATTCGCTTCTCTGGTTCTAGATGTGGCAGGATACCTTCAGCCATCCATAAATAGATCAATTCCCACTTTTTGATTTCAAAGCCTTTAGGAAATATGGAACAATAACTAAAACATCGCTTTAATTGTGAAGGTAGGTGACCGTAGCTTAATCTTAAAGCAGGAAGTATGCTACTCTTATCACTTGGTAACTCCCATATCTTACTGTTGTATATATTTTCCCATCCCTTGATATCCTCTTTACAGCGTACAAGACTCCCTAGTGTTTTTGCAGCAAGAGGGAGACCATTGCACTTTTTCACTATTTTCTGGCCAATTTGTGCCAAGGCAGGATACTCATCTGGGATCCCAGATTTGAATGCATGACTTGAGAATAACTTCCAAGTATCTTCATGAGAAAGAAGCGAGAGGGAATAAGTTTGATCAGCTCGAATTGCCAATGCAACACTTTGGCTACGTGTGGTGACAATAATTCTACTTCCCCAACTTCCAGATAGAAAAGGCCTCTGGAAAATATCCCAGTCAAGATAGTTTTCATTCCAAAACCCATCCAAGACAAGCAGAAATCTTTGTCTTGCCAATTTTTCTTGAAGCTTGATTTGGAGTACATTCAAGTCTGTGATGTTAGAATACCACAAATCGAATGACTCAAACACTTTCTTGGTTATGTCACGCACATCTGATGTCTCTGAAATAGAAGTCCATGATCTTAATTGAAAATGGTTCCTCACCCTTATGTCATTGTACAAAATCTGAGCAAGAGTGGTCTTACCTATCCCTCCCATCCCAACAATTGCAACCACAGGCACCCCTTCTCCATTTGACTCTCCTGATAGCAGAAAATCAATAATCTTCTCCCTGTCATCATTTCTGCCATACACTCGGTGTTCATCCACCAAAGAAGTTGTGGCTGAAGCTAATAAGAGTGATCTACCCATACCACCTTCCTTAAGACCAAGAAGATCTTTATGCTCTATAATAGATTTTAGTCTCTCAACTATTCTTTCAACTTTTGATCTAACTCTTTCAACAAAAGGATTGAGAGAAGAAGCATAATCTCTTACCTTATCTAAGGTGGTGTGAAACCCAGAATCCATCTTGTCTACCAATGCTTTGGTGGCTATCTCATCCAGGATATCGTCAGCATCATAAGCAGCATTTTTAAGCCTATCAACCCATTCCTTCACCAATGGATCAATAAACTGCTTCTCCTCAGCATCAATGAGCACTGTAGTGACTGACAGCAAGAGCATCTTCAACTTCTCCAGAAGTGCCTCATCAAGATGGTTGCCACGGAAGAACTCAATAAGCTCAGGACGAGCTATCCTATCCAGCAGCACTTGCAGGAAGGCAGAGACGAATGAACCAAGCATATCAACCATGATGTTGTGATCTTGTGAAAATGTGAAATCTGATAAGTGAGAGAAATATGATGATTAGTATCTGGTGTTCAGAATTCTCCTGTGTGTTGAGACAAAAAGAGAAAGGATAAATGCTTTAGTGTTTAGAGTAGTTGACTTGGGCTTTGGGGCAGTTGACTTGGGATCTTTCTTATGTAGCTGCAATGAAAGACGCAGGTAACTATGTTCTGGACCCAGGTTGGTCTGTTTAGGACGAGTCAAAAGTTTGCCATTTCAACGAAAGAAAGGGGTAATGTTGATTTTGTGGAACCCCCTTATGGCGTTATGTAGTTCCTCTGCCCCTGGCCGTCCTGCTTGCAAAGTTGGTAATATTTATTTGTAGGGTAAATTAGCTTGAGACCAAGTCTGTCAAAATTTAACTCACTTCTCCGCATACATCACCTCCCCTATTTTGTCAATTTTTCGTATCTGTGGCCAAAAATACCCCTCTCCTCATCCTCACCCTTTCTCACTCACACCTTCCTCTTCCTCTTCCTCTTCATCAATCCAAGAATCACCCGGAGAACCATCGACCATCTACTCTTCAGTACTTACGGAAATATGTCACCATTTGGACATACCCACACTATTTCTTTCTTCCCCCAATAAATAACACTTTGATGTGCCTTAAAAGAAAAAACCAAACCAAAGAAAATAACCCTTCCTATTTCTCTCCGTTCTCTCTCACTCTCCCCAGCAAAAATTTCCAGAGAAAATCCCAATTTTCCATTAGCCCAAAAGCAAGACACAGCAATGGCAGGTTTCAAAACTAGAAAGAGATTGATGGTCCCCTGCTGCGATGCTCAAACCACTCTGGAATCCTTGATCCCAGCAAAATGATGAACACGGTGTTTCCAGCCTCCTGCAGTTCCTGCCAGTGTTAGCGACATTTAAGTGGACTCTTAGTCAACATGAATATCAATTATCAACTCAAGTACATGAAATAGAAAAGACCTGATTCAGTAACTCATGGTTTTCTGTGGGTGATAATTGGACCGAGGAAGGGGGAGGGGTAAGGGCACTTTTGATATAGTAATTAATGCATCGCAACGTAATCCTTTTACGGTCATGTCCCATCCGACAATCTTTTTTACTTATACAACCATTCTAAATCTTAATTACATTTTTCTCGTAGTTCAAAAATGTTCAATTTGTTATGTTATCAAGATTTTCACTGTATTTACATTTTGTTTAGTATTTTCTTTGTTAATTAATTAAAAATGACGTTTTAAGAGCATGTAGCAATTTTTGTTTTTTTATTGTATGTAACATTCACACAAAATCCGGAATACAAAGAAAAGCTAGTACTAAAGAAATGTAAACTGGGTTACGAGTCAAATACATGACTTATTTTACATAGAATCCTCATAGGAAAATATTATTTCTCTATTTCAGGATTTCCTCGAAGTTTATCACTTGATCGTAAGGAATTTGACTGGTGCGGCCTTAAAGGTGACTAAACCACAAATTCCTTTCGTAATGAATGAATTTCATCTCAAGTAGAAAAATTAATTTATTTATATACAGGGTGTTTGGAATCTCATTATTGAATTCAATTCTATTATGAGTTGGATCTTGTATTTGGAATACACCAGTAAATTTTGAAATTAAAATCAATTCCTTGCTTTAGAAAGTACTTGAAAATAAATTCAAACCTACATTTTGACTAATTTACCCTTTATAAATAAAACAACATATTTTAATAAAAAAAATTCAATTATCTATCATTCATTAATATTAAAAAATTAATAACAAATTCAATCACCTACCATCGTACGTGATCTTTGCATCTATGCAGGAGACGGGATAATTACAAAACCAGTGCTAATCGGGAGCCTGGAGGTGAGAAACAATATTGATAACCCTAAATCATGGAGGTGAGAATAGTTTAATTTTGGAAGGAAGTTTTCCTCGGCTTCTGATTACATAATTACGAACCCCCAAGGGTTATGATAGTTGGAAAGAGAACATGCAACAAAAAAAATGCTCATCTGCATCTCCTCTCCTCGCTAGCAGACATGGCGGAGACAACACAACACTTGCAACAGAGCAGCAATGCATTCCATGGCAGTCGTTGAGGGTGTTTTGGGTAGATCAAATTTCAAATTCAATTCCAGAAGCAAATTAGACCTTATTTTGTCTGATTTACTTTTGAATCTTTTAAAGGAATTGAATCAACACCTAGTAATGTACTAATATTTCTTGCAAACATCGCAATTAAAACTTCAACTATCAAACGGATCATCTTTATTTTTATTTTTCTTTCAGAGTAAACCTCAAATTCAGTCTCTGATGAAAATATTGGCAAATATAATAGTCCCTCAAAATTTTAAGGTCTTCTCAAGATATCAAAACAAAGACAGGTTGGTCCCAAAACATGTAAAATAGGACATTGGTTCCCTCAATTTTCCATGTTTAGGATCAAAATGCCTCACATTTTGAAAAGTGAAAGATCTTGAGTGAACTTTCAAATTTCGAAGGACTATTTTGTCCCTCATAGGAGTATTTTGTCAATTTCTTAATATTCAAGCATGGATGCGGCAGAGATTATAAGGATGCACACTTCGCAGACAGTTCAACTGCAACAGCTCATTACAATTGACAAATATTATAAACAGATAAACTTACGAAAATTTTCATGCTTAAGTGCAATATAAAACCCATCCCAGTTTTGACTTCTGATTGAGTGAAACCATCAGACATGTAGCTTTTAGAGTCCCTAAATATTACAAACCGGTTTATCAGACTCAGATGACCCAGAACCAAGCTATAACAGACCCAGCAGCAAGACCAAAAACTAAGAATAATACACTCACAATCCCTGCAGTCTCTGCATGCTGCAACTTTACAATTTTAGGAGCCAAAATCATCAATACACTGGTTAGGTAGCCATTAGTAAGCCCTAACAGGCAGGTGAGTATTGACACCGGAATCTCAGTCCGGAAGAACTCAGGACCGTGCAAGCACCCAAAGAAGAGAGGGAAGAACAACAATCTTGCTATGCAGCTAGCTACAGCAATGTTACCATTCTCTAGCAGGTATACTGCAGTCAGACACTTGCCAACAAGATCAAAGACATTATAGCCAGTAATTAGGAGAACCGGATACCAATCCTTAAGTAGTTGAGAGTGTACATCCTCTGTGATGTAACCAGGAAATATTGAGAGAGTCACAATATATAAAAGCACAATGCCAAATCCATACCACTTGATTCTTCCCACAACATTCCATACAGTTGACCTCCATGCAGATCCGGTCAAGGGACCATTGTCTTCATCCTTGGCAACAGCTTGAATCTTAAGTTCATTATAGTACTTCATAACAGGAAGTCGGTGCACTAAGTTGTAGAAAACAATGCATATGAACAAAAATACAATCGATACAGAAAAGTAGAGATTTGCACTCTTTCGCAGGCCAGAGGCATCTTGTGAGTAAACAGCTTTGGTGAAAAGCCTCAGGACAGAAACAAGCACCCCTGGAGTCAAAACATCCACAACCATTTATCCTCCTCAAGTTCAATAGATAAAGGAAACATATCAATGATTTCTCACAAATTATTTTGCTTATAAACATAAAAACAGAATATTCATATGCTTCCGATTTAGGGGACAAGAAACCATGCCCACCAAAATAGAAAATCATATCAAAATGAACTCAGCACATAACAAGCAAAAAAAATTGGGAGTATTCCCGGAGGAAGAGTGGTTCTTCCTCCACAATGAATTTCAACCTTTAAAAGCTCATGTAGGATCCACTCATCACTACAAAACTCAGAAAATGTGGTTCAAACAGGCTCTTGGAGGAAGACTTTTCTTCATTATAATTAACAAAAGCATAAATGATCCAGCAAACAAGATACCTGGAATACCCAGGTACTAAAACATCATATATCTAGTCAACCTTAGAATAAGAATGCATTAGCATCCAAGATGCACAGGCATACAACAAGAAATTCTTAAATGATGACACCAGAATAAGAAACGTTATTGCTATGTACCATTCAGCCCTTGTCACATCAACTATGCAGCCATCAATGCCTTCCACAGGCGATAAATGCCTAATTCATAAAAGGTAGCAACTCTTACTCTATTTTTGGTACAAGCAACTCTTACTCTGAAAGCACTCAGAAAATTTCTAGTATAGTATACAAAAATGTCATGTTAAAATTCTCCAAGCCTATAGGCATATATGTTAGTATGGGGGATGACTCAAGGGTTTAAATTCTCCAAGCCTATAGGCATATATGTTAGTATGGGGGATGACTCAAGGAGCAGGGTGGTCTATTACAAAAGTGAAAGGAGTAAATTTGGACTGTTTGATCTTATATAAATGGTCAAAATTAAAACATAATGTTATGTGACTATTTTAAGTGATCACGCAATCATTAATGAACTTTCAATCATGAACATTCATGTATGGTTATATGGCTCAGATTTACTCCTCTTACTCTCTCTTATAATAAACCACCCCTTTTACTTGAGTCGCTATGATAAATAAATCAGTTTTCCCCTTGTTCTCAATTTTGCTCAAACCACTCATCGTGATTTTGCTAAACATATTAAAATAAGTTGGAAGTTAACACTCAGTCCATATCCTTCGAACCATGGTTTGGACTCAAGAATTTGTTTCCTCTAAAAGAAGGAGATGTGTAAAGTGAGAAAAAAAAATAAAGCGTTAAATATCCTTGGGTCAATAATTCCCCTCTTCCTCACTTTTCATACCTTTGCACTCAAGAAAAGTCAAATCCTTGGTTCCGGCACGAAATAAACAGGCCAAAAAAAAAAAAAAAAAACTGAATGGTGAATACCAATGCCAAACAAACAATCACACATAGGTGATCTCACACGCAAAGCAAACAATGCATCTACCAAACCAACACAACCCCATCTCCCCCAGACACGCCAAAGCCTCAAACTTTACACAAAGTTCCGAAACCCCAGATGAAAAAAAAAAAGAAGCAGCCTGAAATAGTAACCACACTAACATCAAACCAAAAATTAATAACAATAATAACTAATTAAAAACAAAAAAAAGAAAAAATTAGCATACCGGAACCAGCAGTGCCAGCAACAACAGCTTGCATGTACCTCTCCGGCAACTCACCGGCGGACCCAACAATGGATCCCTGCACAAGCGCATCCGCCACACCGGAAAGCGCAACCGCCCCAACCGTCACGTAAAACCCGTCATACAACCCGACCCGACCCTTCACATAAAACGCGTCGAGTATAGGGACAACGAGAAGTGACACCACGAATAGGCCCAGGCCCACGTTGATCCGGACAAAGGCATCGGACTTGTGGCTGTAGAGGATGATGAGGAAGAGGCCCACTAGGCCCACGAGCATGTAGACGACGGCGAAGATGCGGTCAACGCTGGCGTCAGGGTAGAGGTATGAGAAGTAATCGACGGCCGTGATGAAAGCGTTCCATGGGAGGAGGTAGCCGGCGCCGAGGGAGAAGTAGATGATGTATGCCAAGTTGTATGTGTCTTCTGGTGGTTGGGGTTTTGCGGTGGTTGAAGGGCGGAGGAGGGAGGTTTCTGGGTCGGTTTCGGGTTTTCCGGTGAAGCCCATTTTAGGTTTGGGTTGTTCAGTGAAGAAAGATGATCTGTGAGATGGGAATGGGAGTAGAAAGGTGGAATCGCTCTGGCGGGCACTTGTGTGTCCTATATGAGGGTCATTTTCACATGTTACGCCATTATTGCTTTTAGGACATCAACTTTTATGGACATTATTTTTGGTGGGACATTAAACTGTGATAGAGATTAATTAAATTTCTTAGATTTATTTCATAAATAAGTAGAGTTTTTTACTTTTTTAAGCCTCTAGGTATCCATAGGAGATGCAATGACTAGTCTCGCTTAAAGTCCATTTAAGGGATAGATATTTTATCATGACCTGACATGGATATGTGATTGGTATGTAAGAAATTATGTTTCCACATAAACCTCATGATCTGGATTTCCCTATATACACAATTAGAGATAAAATTATTCAAAACACATCTTTATTTTCTACGTACAAATCACTAGTTTATAAATCACTAGTTTATTAAATCATACTAGTTTATGCGGTAATTTCATAATTCAAACTTTATAGCTTGTGACTCATAAAACAACACACACACACATATATATAGGGCTGCTTTAATTTGAAATATTCATAAATGCTAAACTTATTTGATTTTACATAGAATTGATGATATGTGTAATGAATAGAGACTTTTGTGATTATTTTAATTGATTTTGAAACTAATTTATGTATATGAAATAGTTTTATACCATATATGCAATTTAGAGAAGAAAATAGAATTGTGATATTGGAAAATATGATATTGAGATTTCTATTTAAAAAAAGCTTGATGGTTTGAATTATTTTTTAGATGATTTAATCAAAAGATTTTAGAACTGGAATCTTCATATGACTTAAAAAAGTTAGCAGATACAAATTCTGTAAACTTGAAATCATAAGGCCTACAAAGGATGATCCCTTGAGCATGATTTCATAGCCACTATTATGCTAAAGTCAGACTTTTGGAATCAGATAGATTCAAAACTCACAGAGAATTAAAAGGTTTTAGATTTGCATGGATTTATTTAATTGGTTTAGACAGTAGATATATAGAAATAGTCAACGAGTTAACGGCTGGTATTAATCATTAACCTTAGTATTAAGGCTCACGAGTGGCAATTTATTCAAAGAATAAATCAGTTCACGAGGAACCATTAAAATCTTAGTTAACAGCTCTTATTCATGAGAAACTGAGCACCCACTTATCAGAGCAGATATTACTGTTTCTTTAATAGCTACTACACAATACACACACACACACATAACGGTGGTTACGAAATGTAATACCTGGTGTATACGTGTCACTAGATAAGTTCCATATGGACCTAGGGTCCCCCGAGACCCACCTATGTTACCAGGTCCGAGTTTTCGTTAAGTCTGGAGCCCTACACCTCTTTGGAGGACTATATGTTAGAGCCACTTTCTTGGGATCAAAAGTCCCGGTAATTGCTCTCTAGATGGATATGAATTGAAGTGTGATTTTTAATGAATTTTAGAAAACCTCTAGATGTTCCTTTTCTAGCCCCCAAGTTTAGAAAATCGCCAGAATTCCGGAATTTGAATTAAAACTCAAAAATGAGATTTTGATTAGTTGGAGTTTTGATTTTTTTGATATTTTATTTGAATTCAAATGGGGGGATATTTTCTTATTTACATTTATGTTTTAAAGTTAATAGGAAATAAAGAAATGTAAATAATCATGACAGCAATATGTCTGCTGTTATATCAGCAAAATGTTCTTTGATACAAGTCGATACCATAATGACAAATTATTCTTTGTCCACGGCTCTTCTTGTTGTTGCTGCCCATGGCTGGCTTGCTGTGTTGCTGTTCACGGCTGGCTTTGCTATGTGGTTGTCCACGGCTGGCTTTACTATGTGGTTGTCCACGGCTAGCTGTTGAACCTTATTGTCCACGGCTAGAAATTTCAAAAGAGTAGTGAAAGTGTTTGATGACAGCAAAATATTGCTGTCACAGAGTTCCCACAGCTGAGGATGAGTTTCCCACAGCTGAGGATGAGTTTCCCACAGCTGAGAATGAGTTCCCACAGCTGAGAATGAGTTCTCACAGCTGGGAATGAGTTCCCACAGCTGCGCATAGGCTTCCACAATTGGAATGAGTTTCCCACAACTGAGGATGGGCTTCCACAACTGGGAATGGGTTTCCACGGCTGGGAATGTAACTCCACAGTTGTGATAAATTTGTCACAGCTGAGGCCTTAAATGCATAGTACTCATAAGTGCACAGTACCCTACACCACAAAAACGCGAACGGAGGGGAGAAAACCTTTCCCCCTCATTTTCCTTCCATTTTCCTTCAAACCAGAAATCATCCCCTCTCTTTTTCTCTCATTTTTCTTCAACCTCATTCCAACCTAGCTCCCATAAATCATCAAGGTAAGTATATGCTATAAGATCTTGTCTCCATTTTTGTCATTCTTGCACATTCTCGAAATGGGCATTTTTATTTCTCTCTTTTTTGGTCAAGTGGGGGTGCTCCACCAATATTGTTAGGGCTAGATTAGAGTTATTTAGGTGTTAATAAATTTTAATACTAAGTTTATTGGTTATTATAGTCGACGTGGTGCCTCTCCCTGCTCCCCGGAGCTCAGTTAGAGTTGATGTCACCTCTCCCTCCCCTCCAGGTGAGTGGGTTCAGATCCTATGGCCCTTATGTTGGTCATTAGAGTTAATTTCTTTAAATCATAACATGGTTTTCTTGATTTTAGATAATAACTTAAGAGATTTGAGTTTATGATTGGTTATCAAAATTATTGGAAAAGATGATTTTAAACGTGAGCATGAAATATTTATTTTTTATATAAACTCATGGGACCATTATTGATAAAATGATTTTATCAGAGAGCTAGAATATGATTGTGACTTGATTTAGAGACTTTATAAATTTTCCCCAATGATTCTAAAATAAATGTAATTATGTATTATGGAGTTTAATTACTAAAGAAAAGCTCAAAGCAGAGATTTAGAAAAAATAACATATTTTATAAATTAGAGACCAGATGATAACTATAGAGAAACAAACAGTGAGTTAACGACTGAACCCGATCGTTAACCTTGATACCAAGTTGTCCAAAAGGACAATCTCACATAGCAAAGGATGGAACCTAGTTAGGTGTCCAATTTGGATCCCAGAGGGGTCCTAGAGATTAGAGAAATTGTTATATCATGGTTGACATGCATAACCAGAGAAATTATATTTTGTTATACGAGACATAACCAGAGATTTTTGTTTCTCTAATAGATTTCTGTTACTTATGCGTTATCAGAGAATTTCTAAAGTTTATTCTCCTTATGATGTTACATATTCGATTATGATCAGAGTTAATGCATTAATCAGTTGGATGTTTTTATATATATTTATATATGTATCCTTGTTGTTGTCCCATGAGGGGGTTATGGGTGAGGACCTACTCACTGAGTTTTAGATAAAACTCATCCCTCTCCCTTTTCCATTTCAAATACCTTAGCTGCTGCGGGTCCTTCTCAGTCATCTCCTCCCCAATAGTAGAGTTGTCAGTTGGTGAGCTTCACTTGGAGTGAAGTGTTTTTTTTGTATTTTTGTATATGATAGAGTGCTCCAGTGTATATTGTAGGCAGGGTCCCGGACCATAGAGATATTTGCATTGATTCATCATTATTATTATTATTTTTGTATTCACATGATCATGGTTCATGGATTTATTGTATAGAGAGCAACTCATTCATATTGTGATACAGAGATATATTTAGAGTTTTAAATATAATATGTTATTGGTGAAGAGTATGATTTCAAATGAACTAATTAATTAGTAGAGATGAAACAATATTTTATAAATGGAGTTTATTATCTAATTATGCATATAAAGAGACCCAGAGGTCACGAGACTTACATGGGGATGGGATTCCTCACGTGCCGATCACGTTCCCAAGTCGGGTCGTGACATGAAATCATGCCCAAGAGATCACCCTTTGTAGACCTTATGATTCAAGTCCACAGAGTATGTATCCGCCAACTATCCTGAGTCATATGAAGATTCCAGTTCTAAATTCTTTTGATTAAATCATCTAAAACATAATTCAAATTATCAAGCTTTTCATAAATAGAAATCTCAATATCATATTTTCCAATATCATAATTCTATTTTCTTCTCTAAATTGCATATATGGTATAAAACTATTTCATATACATAAATTAGTTCCAAAATCAATTGAAATAATCACAAAAGTCTTTATCCATCACACATATAATCAATTCTATGTAAAATCAGTATAACAAACATGGTCTCATGAGTTTTCTTAAAAAAAAATTTCATGCTCTAAAATCAGGAGTTCTAAAATATATAAACTAACAGTAACTCCAAATCCTTGTATAGTAATCTCTAAAATCAGACAATAAGTTGTATTTTCATAAAAATAGCATCTAATGCATAACATAGAGATCGCAGATGCAAACTCATTCACCTGAAGGGGTGAACAGTGAAGGATCCACACTAACAGAGCTCCTTGGAGCAAGAACAACACCAATATCTGACATAGGAGCCATAGAACTCTAAATCAACATATAAAACCTCTAAATACTCAAAATTCATCTCTAACAAGGTAGAAAGCTTCTCTTCCTTGACAAGCATAGAGAATCACCCTAATAAGAAGAAGAAAATGAAGAAAAGAGAGCAAAACCAAGAAAACAACATACCTTCATGCCTTAGGAAAGGAAGATTGGAGTTAGAATTAAAAAAAATGGAAGAAAATAGAGTTTGGAGGATGAAGAAAGGTCGAGGGACAAAGTTTTTGGTGTTTGGGGGTGGATAGGTCGTGTTTTTGGTGTTTAGAACCTGAAATAGAGGTTTCTATAAAGATTTTGACCAATGAGCGCTACAGCGCTCATCAGAGAGCATAAAATCATCCCTTGCACCACCTTACTGTTCTCCTTATCACTGCAACACTCATCGAGCTCACCAGAATGGTTTTCCTCCTAACTTTGAGCTATAATTCAAGTTAATGTCCTCATTTATTTTACTCTCCATTAACTTTAAAATATAAATATAAATAAGAAAATGATCCCCATTTGGATTCAAATAAAATATCAGAAAAATCAAAATCCCAACAAATCAAAATTCAAATTTTGGGTTTTAGTTCAAATTCAGGAATTCTCACGGTTTTATAAACTTGTAGATTAAAAACGAGGTGTTTAAATGTTTGATAAAATTAATTAAAAATTACTCTTTAAATTGTTTTCTCCAGAGAACAAATACCAAGACTTTTGATCCCAATAATATAGCTTTATCATATAGCTCTCGAAAAACATGTAGGGTCTAGACTTGGTAAAATTCAGGACTCAGAACAATAAATGAGGGTAGTTGGCACCCTTCTTAGTTTAGGAAAAACATTTTCTAACCTTTTAATTTAAAATTGGAGTATCATATATTGGCTGTGGATTTTAGAGCTATTTCATTCACATTTACAGTGTAAGAATAAAAAACTTAAACACTAAATAAGGAAGTAGATAGCGCTTATCACCTCATCTTGACCCTATATCTATATACAAATAGAGTTTGACTATTATGATCTAATTATATTATTTTATTTGTATGATATTTTGAGCAGTGGGTATTAAAGCCAATTTTTATGATTAATAGGGCAATATATAATTCCATTGTTGTTAACATATCAAAATTAAATCTCTATAACTATATAACTAATGTGAGTAGAGTTGGATAAATTACTAAAGGGATTTATTTTTTGAAAAATGTTTAGGTTAAGAAGAAAGTTCACCCCAATTGAGGGTCAAGGTATATTTTAAGGCTTATTGAATGTTTATAGAAATATTTATAAATCACTTAATCAGAAGAATATAAGGTTCAAAGCCAAGTTGTGGCAATGTAAGAGCGGAACTAGAAGGTGAATGTAATTAACTCATTTATTATTTAACGATCGCGAAATAAATAAGTTTTAAAATTTTTTAATGAGTCTCGTGCTTAAGAAACAAAAAAAAAATATTATCTTTATAATACAAAAGTTCTTTTTTAATTTCTTAAACATTGTCCACTAGTTAGATAGGCCCTAAAATTTTTTATTAGATATCAAATTAAAATTAAATTTTTATATTAATACTCTATCAAAATAATATCTACCTTTTACATCTTGATGGCAAGAATTAGTGTTTTCGATTTTGTAAACGGTGAATGATTGGCATGAAATTTTGTTGTTTTCATCGAATGTTTCCATTGTTATTGTTTTAGAAAATTCTTTTGTTAATGAATGAATAAGTATGTAAATTAAGTGTGTCAAAGTACGATCTCGCAGCAAAAGTTACTGTAAATTTAACAAACGAATCTATTAAAAATAACCAATCACTTTTAGAGATTAGTCTATAGTATATTTGCGGGAAGAACTGTGTTATTTTTATCAGTTATGTCCAACTTTCTATTTTAGTTGTGTTAAAATAGTTAATTATGTTTTAGAAAAACGTCTATATGTATATGGTATATTCAAAGAAACATGCTTGTTTTATCATCATCTTTAATGTTAAATTTTGTGATTAAGTTATGTTTCTTTTGGTGATATCTGATTTTTAAAAGTCATTGTTTGCTATGTTATATAAGGTTTAAAAATATAAATTTATATTATGTTCATTGTTTAGTATAATATATAAAGGGCAATGTGAGATAATGTACCTATTTTTATCTGGCAATTGCTAAATATATTTATCAAATCTTATGAGAAATTATAAAATTATATTTTTGTCAAATTAGATGAAATCCAATTATCAATATCTTTTTTTTTATGAAGCAATTTAATTATCAATTTCTGAATTAGTAATTACTATTTTTTTAATTTTTTAAGAATATATTCTCATCCAATTTGTAGACATTAATATCTTGATATACGATTAGACGTTTAAATAGAATGAGTTCAAACTCATAATTCTATATCTAAGGAATCCAAATTATTTTCACTTTTTACTATCATCTAATTATATACTATTGTATAATAAATACCGAATAAAAATAAAATTTAATAATTATATGCATTACATCAAATTTTTTTTTAAACGTGGTATGTACTACATCAAATATTAGTTGGTAATAAAGCTTACAAGTTTATAACTTATATTTTATATATATTATTAAAGTTTGTATTATCACGCTTGTTCTATACGATAAAATTTGTAAACTTTATGTAAATTGTGACTTTGTCATAATTATTAAAAAGTTTAATTTTTATGCATAAATATTAAAAGTTTTACACTTCATCTAATTAAATTATTCCATTTATATGATATTTAAATTATAAGTGTTAGACTTTGATCATTTTTATTGTAACGAGAATCCATAAATGAATAATATTAAAACAATTTTTGGCAGTATAAATACATAAAAATAAAACTATCAAACAGTGAAAATTTTTAAAAATTTATATTCAAATGAGTTGATATTGTTATTGGTTGGTGAGTATCACAACGACTAATATAACACTGATTAATCTATAACAGTTTTTATCGTGACTTTCTAATTAATGAGCGGTATATATTGTCGTGATATCATCCCCTTAAAAGGTAAACTATTGAATTGAGAGATATTAATGATCTTATATTTAATATACTATTTATGTGAATGATTCTTTCAATTTGAAACATGGACAATACATAAATCTATTTTATATTGTGCTAGAATTTAATTATTTTATTTAAAAAAATTGGGCCAGTAAAAATTGAATTCTAAATTTTTTAGTCATAAAAAGGCTCTAGTATCTTGTCGTAAAAATATTTCTTTCAAAATCTTAAGCAATTGAAATGAAAGATTTAATTATTATGTATTGACAATGTAAAAAAACTCATACAGTCATTCAATCATATATTATCACATAAGTCATGATAGTTAACTTTTATATTCATTATTTAAAAAGTCATTCAAATTAAATATTTTAATTGGATAATGAGGTAAAATATTTTTATATTGTTATTATATCAAAATTACACTCTAAAATAAAACTCATGAGTGATTATATATATATGTGTGTGTGTGTGTGTGTGTGTGACATTGACCAGTCTAAAGTTACTTTTTTTTTTTCCAAAACTTCATTTTACTACTGGGTAGACTCTCTCTGATCTCTCTCTCTCTCTCTCTCTTGATAAAACTAGACTATGTATGCTCTTCTTCGACATTAAGGGTCTGTTTGGCATGCCTGATAGGATAAGGGCTAATAGCATAAGACCTAATAGGATAAGGCTTGATAAGCTTTTAATACTATACAGTATCTGGTATAACATTGTATAAAATACTCGATTTTATATTAAGTAATATCATACTATTTATTTATAAATAATTCTAATATCTTAATTAAATATTAAATAAAATCAAATAATAATAAAATAGGAATTTTTATTATAATAACCTTCAAATATTATATTTATGTAAATATTTACTAATTATAATTTAATTTTTATTAAATGTTATTATTTATTTCAATATTTTATAATTATTTATTATTTCAATAATATATATAAATCAATAATACTATTTTATATATTTTAATATTTTATATTTTTAATCATAATTATTTAAATTTAAGTTACTGACTCTTACTTTTATATATTACATATTATTTATTATTTATTTATATATTTTATTAGTTAATAATTTATAATTTTATATTATATACTATTTATTATTTATTTAAAATATTTATTTGTTATTAAATATTTATTATTTTATTTTATTTATTATTTATCAATTATATTTATTTTTTATTTTTATTATATATATAACTAAACTAATATTATATATTATTTGTATTTATTTTATTATAAAATAATTTTACTTTTATAATTTTATTTTATTATTATTTATTTAAGAATTATTTTATTTTAATAAAATATTTTTAAAAAATGATCTTATACGTTAAAAGTTAATCAGGCCTAATACGGCCTCCCCATTTGTATTGAGTTATACAGCATTTTGACGTATAAGGGAGTTATAACGTATAAGGTTATATAATACATTGTCTGCACCAAACGATGAATAAGAGCATAACGTATAGTATTAGCTTATACTATCCTGCCTAATACGTCGTACCAAACACCCCCTAAGCTGTATGTCAAGACATTCTGTGAATCTCTCGAGATCCTAGCGGCGAGAGGATGTTTTGAATTGTTTAGAATTGTTTTTATCTGTGTATTTATTAAAACTGTTTTGAAAATAATATTTTAAAAATTATTTTGAATAATAATTATAAATGTGTCATTGTATTTTTTTTATCTTTAATAGCAGAATTCAAAAAATATTTTTAAGGTATTTTCTAATTTTTGCTTTCTAAAAAGAATAATCAACCAAGTAATTTTTTATTTTTTTAAACTAAAAATTATTCTATAAAATACTTTTCAAATAACTCTGTTTTTTTTGTATCCCATTGTGACTGGATATTTGTTATTAGAAATTGAAGGAAAAAATAATAATGAAATAAGATAAAGAGTGATGAGATTGAGAAGACTTACAGTAATGGATCGGAGATTCCCTTGATTATCAAGTTCAGACTTAATAATTTTAATAGTAAACTTTTAATTTCGTCCTCATTATTTATAAAAATAATATTGGAAAAACTAGTTTTTCAAAAAAAAATATTTATTCTGTTTTATAATTTAAAAAGACAAATTAATTTCAAATAATTTGTAAAAATAGATTAAATTTGGTCCTTGATAAAAATATTAAAAAAATAAATATATCCATCGAAATATTGATAAGAGACTATTTTTTTATATTATTAATCTTGAAAGACTAGAAAATGTATATATATATATATATAAACTAATTTGTTGGATATTAGTTTCATATATAGAGAATAAAATTGGGATTTATTCTAATTTTTACAGAATATATATTTGCTATTATGTGATTGCTTTGTTAGATATTATTTTTTTGGGACTAAATTTTATGTATTGGTTGATCGCTTTAATTTTTTCCATTAGGTGAATGGATGACAGTGCTCTATTCTCAATTTATTAAACTCTATTGGTGGTTTTGATGACAGATTTCATATCTAATGGAATCATGATTTTCCTTGTACCATTAACTATATCTAATTGTTTCTTTTGTTGACAACTAACATGGCTATTGGCTAACTATTTATTTATGACCCATGACTCCCTCGACAGGTGATGGGAAGTTTGACTTTCACGTACTGAAGCCTATCATCTCACAGTTTGAGTTTGGAACGAAGTAATCAAAGCCTATCAAACCTTCTCCTCGGCATTATATTATTTATTATGTATTTTAGTATAGTTTGAAAAGTCAATAAAAGCTATCAACGTCAGGTATTATTAGTGTCATTTTCAAGTGCAAATCGCAATAAAATCTTCCAGACAGATTTATAGACCAAAAAAATGAAGTGTAAATCCTCCATATTTTCAAAGATTTCTAAAATAGTGTTTAAATTAATTCTTAATCAAATTATAAATAAAAAAAATAAATCTATCAAAATATAGAAAAACGCTTAATTTGTTCACTATTTTTTATTGGATGAGACCACAAAATATATGCAATTTTTTAGAGACCAAAATTGAATAGTTCTAGTTCTATATATAAAAAAAGTTTCATAATGTGTAATTAAACCAAAATCTCAAAAGAAAAGAGTTATTTGTGAGAGATATCGGTAAATATTATCTTTATGGTAAATCATTCTTTTTTTTTCCTTGGTGTGACGTAAACAATATTTGAAACAAGACAAATATAATTTCCCATTTTTAGAAAGTATAAAATATTGAAAAAAAAAAAGAAATGTTGGATGAGGAAGTCTAAGGATTTATTTGGTTTCAATTTTTATTTTTAATTTTTTAAATTTTTAGATTTTATGAAGGAAATACTAAAAATTGTGAAAATTATAAAATTCATTTTTTTAGTTTTCATTTCTAATTTTTAGTATCTCCTTTACAAAATCTTAAAAACTGTAAATGAAAATTGAAAATCGAAATGAAATAGGCTCTAAGCTTTCAAAGATTTGAAGTGGTAAATGGACTATTCCTCTCCACAAAAACTCTTGAGATTTCTCTCAATCTTATATATAAAGTTTGTCCAGGTCAATCAATTTCTATTGAGGTAACTTGTCGAGAAATTTTTATTAAAAAATGGAAGTAAAAAAGAAAAAGCTCGAAACAAAAGGTTTGGAAAACTTAGGTGGCGTTTGGTTTGTAAAAATATTTCCTGTTTTCATTTTCTATTTTCATTTTCAGATTTTCAAAATCATGAAATGCGTTTAGTTTACAAAAGTAGATTTTGTTTTCAAAAAGTAAAAATAATGAAAATATGTTTGATTTGTGTGTTTTTATAGAGTAGTGATCAATTTGGTCATTGAAAATATTTTAATATATAACTAATGAATTTACTATTTTATCCATTTTCCTCCTTCTTTCTGTCACTATATTTTCATCTTCCTCAACTAAAAAATAGAGGCTGTCATATTTAATCCTCATTCCTTTCTTTTTTTTTCAAACAAAAGCTACAATGATGTAACCATATATATACTTTGAATGCCAATAGATCTTGCACCCACATCTCATCCATCTCAATCCATAAACACAACATCATAATTTCATAAATAAAAAAAAGGGAGCATTATATCAACTATTAAACACACACACAGCACAAGATGAGGGGGTATATATGTTGCCCATCTCAGTAACCTTTAGCCCAGCTGCACATGGGTACCAGCCACTATTCAGGCACTGCAAACCACCACCGGTAAGCCCCCACCACACTTATCTGTGCCACCATTGAAAGAGAGCCATTGGGTCACTTTTAAGGAGTTTTATAGGATGGATTGGGTTCTCTATTATGTGTTTGTGTGTTTTCATTCTTAGAAACAAAGGAAAATCAGCAGCAACATGACCTCCGCGTCAGCTTCTTCTTCCTTCCACAATTGCTGCCAGTGAGGACCAGCAGCAGTGGAGGTTTGCAGACTTCCATCAACCTCACGCAGCCACCGAACTAGGGGCGCTCGCTACCCGCCACTGCTCCTCCATCATGCACCTGCCCTTCCATTGCTATTCTTGTACGACCGTCGTCACCATTCTTCTTCCCTGTAGTGTTTTGATCATTGTCACTGAAGACCAGAGAGGCTGCACCAACCGCCATGGGTCGGCCTCATCTTCCACCTCCCAGATCTGCTCTTCATCGGCTAGCCATGGCCCGATCGTGGATTCCGCCTTGTTCTTCATCACATTGATGTTGCTGGCTGTAAACACCCGATTTTGTCCGGCCTTTTAAAGAAAATTCCAAAAATTCACGTATTTTACAGTTTCTTTTAGAGTCTTTTAAGAAAATTAAAAATAAAAAAAGCTGTTTTGTAGTCTCTTAATTCATTTCTTTTAAGAAAAATTAAAAAAATTACCAAAAAGAGTTGTCTTTAATTTGTGTTCTTTTATTTGCATTAGTCCATAACCAAAAATAATACAAAAGGTCCATCCCATTTCTTAAAATTAAAAAAATAATAAAAATAAATAAAACAAAAAAAGAGAGCAAAGTAGTTACAAGATTAGACCCCACCACACAATTGATTGAATTAAAGTCATCCTATTTTCTTGATTAAAGCGAAATTGTCTTTGGAGCTCCCGTGCATGCGTGACTTAGCATGTTGAGCGGTGGGGACACATGTGGCATGATGAAACATCTTTGACCATTTTTTTGGATTTTAAAAGGCGAAGCGCATGGACCTACGGCATCTTTTGTTTCTTTTCTTTTTATAATCCATGGAGATTCATCAAAAGAGTGGGAGAGACTGCCTAGCTGTTACGCATTTACCCGCGTGTTGCATGATATAATGGCAGGCACCTCATTATGGGCCTTCCCCAGTCCCTGCGGGCTTCCTGTACCCCATTCCCTGCACTCCCCACTCACGACAGATTCCCTTTTCAACCCATACCCTGAATCCAATCGTCCATTCTGAAACCAAGCAGCCAGCTGCTTTAAAAAAAAAATCCAATGCTTGTAGGGGGGACAACCATTACGAGGCTTCGGGGCCATCACCCTTTTCCATCATCATCGCACATAACCTACCCCCCTCCATCGTCACCACACAGCGACACTCTTCCATCACTACCAATCCTCCACAACCACCATTATCATCTCCCACCCTCATCATCACAACTGCAAAATATCATCACCACTGCCAGTTAAATAGCCGCCATGGCTCAAAGCCTCCGCTGAAAAATCATAACCCATCTTCACCAAGTTTCAACCATTACAAACAGCAAGTCCCAACAATCACTAACCAAGCATATCACATTCTATTTCAAACCAAATTCCATGGCGAGAACCCACCACCACCTCATTCTCCATTTTCAACAAGCTATCACACTCCTTCATCCACCATCAACACAGAACCCTCTTTCTAGCATAGCCACCATTATCATTTTAACTCACCTTCATCATAGTACAAGCTCACAAACTGAAACCCAATCCCAGAAGCTATAAAACCCGCTCACAACGCCACGCCGCAAACTGCCAGCTCGCGAGCACTCCGCTCCGCCGCGGGCTTCCACCTTGCGTACCGTCCCCGACCTCAGAACCTCCCTTAACGCAGCCGCGCTCACCACCACCTTGCAGAAATCGCTAACCGGCGCGGAGCCAGCATCGTGTCTTGCAACCCCGAACAGAGAGCACCTCCGCACTTCCTCCATCGCTCGCGCTCCAGTCCACCACCGCAGCCAGACACATCCGTCGACCAGATCCAACAGCACCGCAATGCCGCCGCTGCCCTCTTCTCTCCACCGCGAACCACACGCCAAGAAGCCTCCCTCGTCGCCAAGCCAGTCACGATCTCGCACCTCAGTCACCCACCATCGTCGCCGAACCACCTCGGCTATATAGTGTCAGCATTTCCCAAGCCTCGCAAGCTCTGCGCGCAGTCCCGAACAACATCCAGCATCACAGCAAAAGGCCGCGCGAACCTCCATTCTCCGCCACGAAGTCTAGCCGTGAAATTGCCGCCCGGCCCGCTGCTTCGCGACGCCAAGACCTCAGGATCGCGCACCGGCCTCTCGTCGAGTCCTCAGCCTTCCTCCGCTCCAGTATTGCCGCTACACCCTTTGTTTCCTCTCCATTTGTTCTCCTGTGTTGTAGTTTGTCTAGGTCTAACAAATGGGCATTTGAGTATATTGATTTGGGCATTTGTTGGGTTTGGGTCAGATTTTTTTTTTAATTTTTGTCAAGAGCAGCGTTTTTGGGCTGGGGATATATGCTTGGGCTAGCTTTCTTTTTGTTTATTTTCTGTTTAGAGTTGATGGATTCCTTTTTTGGTTTGGTTAGGTTGTTACATTTTTTTTAAGTCGATTGGGCTAGGATTGTTTTTAGTGGGTATTAGGCTAGGACTGTTTTGGTGCAGGTTCATTTTGGGTAGGTCCAGATTTTGTTTCTTTTCATTTTATTTTATTTTATTTGAGTTTTAGGACTATTTTCAAAAAATAAAAAAAAATGTTAAAAATAAAAATAAAAATAATAACAAAAATAATAAAAAACAAAAAATATTATTTTATCCGTGCAATGGTCAATAACCATGACTGAGAGATGGATTCCTCCTTCATACATTATTGAATCATAGAGATTCACTGAGCAACCTAGTGCGGCCTTGAATCTCGTGCAATAGCGGATTTCCTTTTAAATCCTTTATCAATCAAATATCATTTTCAAAATTAAAATCAATTAACATACTTTTATTTCTCTTTCAAAATTAAACTCAATCAACACAATTTTATTTTATCTTTTAACTAAAATCAACCTAACACACAAGTATTTTTACAGAACGACGTGGTTTTGAGTTCCTCATTGCACCAGAGGATACGTCGGCGTAGCCTACAACTATCAAACCAAAATTAATTTTTATTGAATTATGTTTTTATATTAAATTTCCCTTTGACTTACTTATTTTATTTTATTCAGTTTATTTTGTTTCATTTCATTTTCTTCACATAATTATGTCTTAACTTTATTATTTTAAATATATAATTATCACTTTTAAATATAATTACTAATTTTAATTTTATCTCTATTTTTTGTAAATATTTAATTATTGATTTTATCTTTATTTTTGTAGGTATAATTACTAATTCCAGCTTTATTTTTACAAATATATAATTACATTTTGGGGAAAATAAATATTTTAAAGTTATAATTAATTTGCATAATAAACTCTAGGGTAACCGTATTTACACGGATGTATTAGAGGTGCAGTGGGATTAAGTTTCCACCATTCTCTAATCATAATCAGACTCCCGGACTCAAAACTCTTAAAAGACCAGTTTGCAAACTAAAAGATTTTCGAATTTTAACCATAATTAAAATTGGTGGTGACTCCCAATTCATTTTTAAATCATTGTTGTCATTTGTGTTGCGACGCCCTCCGGGTACGTTGTGACACTGGCTAACCCATAGTTTGCCGTCTTATTCACTACTTGTAATATCCTAGGTTAAATAAAAAAGTTAGAAAAACTTGTTCGAACCAGGGAGGGTTGTCAATTGCTCTTACCTATCATTTCTGGTCTAAAATTTCACTAAGTCTGGACCCTACACGTCCTTGGAGGGCTACATGATAGAGTTATATTTTTTGGACCAAAAGTCCCGGTAATTGTTCCCAAGAAGAAAATAAGTTGAAGGACGATTTTTAATTAATTTTACCAAGTCTTTAACCCTTCCGTTGATAGCCCCCAAGTTTGAAAAACCGTAAGAATTCCAGAATTTGAACTAAAATCCAAAATTTTGATTTTGATTTGTTGGGATTTTGATTTTTCTAATATTTTATTTGAGTCTAAATGGGGGGTATTTCCTTATTTACATTTATGTTTAAAAGTTACATAGCTTTAAATTAAGAAATGCAAATAACTGAGACCGTCCCAGTGGTCATATGACCACCCAAGCAGTAAACAGAAAGTAAGTCCGTGCGGCAGCTGGAAAGGGGACCGCCCAGGCGGTTATCAGAGCATTAAAAACCCCATTTCAGGGTCCAGAATCTTCATTCACACAAAATACCCCCAAGATCGAAGAACTCAGCTTTCCACCCCAAATTCACTCCCAAACTCCATTCTCTTCCATTTTCTCTTAAAATCAACTTCAATCTTTCACTTCTAAGACTTTAAGGTATGTTGTTCTAGTGATCTTGCTTCTATTCCTTCTATTTTTCTTTATTTTGGGGGTTGGCATGAAGTTTTCCCTACCTCCCAAGGAGGTAAAGTTCTTTCAATATATTAGGATTAGATTGGAGTTATATAGAGATTTTAACAGTTAATCTACAAGTTTATTGCTTTATTAATAGATATTGGTGCTGTTCTCACTTCCCAGAACTCTGTTGGTGCTATTCCTGTGTCTACTACCACTCTAGGTGAGTGGGTTCATATATGTAACTTTTATGTTAATCATTATATCTATTTTTACCTAAAACATGAGAGTATATATGATTTTAGAGTTTATTTTGTGAACTACTGAGGTTTCTGTGAAATATTATTTTATGAACTATTGGTTCAATAAGAAAATGTATTCTCTTGAAAACCATGGAACACCTACCATTGAGGATGAGATTTTGTATAGTTGCATTGCAAATTTAATCATTTAGAGCTGCTTTTATGACCATATGATTCTGATATTGTATATTATTGCACAAAAAGAGATTTTTGAACCCTAGGATAGAAGATTTTGGAAATGATAGAGAAAAGAATGAGATTTCTAGCTGAGCTGGCAGTAACTATAGAGAAACAGGCTGTGTGTTAACGGCAGTTAGTCCGTTAACCTTGGTACCAAGTAGCTCAGGCCAGAGATATTTAGAGAATTTATATCTAGAATTTATATTCAGAGATTTATTGTCATACTGGGGACGACAATACGTAACACCCATATATGACTAGATATTTATATTCAGAGTTTGTTACTTTACAGACATTGTATGTAACCAGAGTAGAGATTACTATTTCTCTATTAGAATACTGTTAGGTCAGGTTATAGAAAGCTAATATTTGAAAACTTGATTATAATTATGGAATGCTTTGATATTGTTATTACTATCACTATTTCTTTGGTGTCATGTACCTTCTCTTGGTGTCCCATGAAGAGGGTTCCAGATAAGGGCTCACTCACTGAGTTTTGGTTACAAAACTCACTCCTCTGATACTGTAGCTGCTGAGGGTACTTCTGCACCACCTCCATCCCAGCAGCGTTAGATTTCAGTTGTTGAACTCATTAGGGGAGGTGTCTGGCATTTCGCTCTAGATGTGCTCCAATGTAATGCAAGCAGAATCTTTGACTATAGGGCACAGTTACATTTTGCATGGTTTTGTATATTCGAATATTATTTGGACTGTATAATATATGCTATCCATAGACTCTTTATATGTAAAGGACTTTACGCATATTTTGTGATATTAGGATTAGTCTTTGAAAATTGTTAAGGCATTTTTGTTTTATAAATATGGTTTCAAAAATTGGTGATTTATATGTAGAAAACACCTATTTTATAGATTTTTCATAATTTAAATATGCATGTAGAGATAATACAGGTCATGAGGCTTATGTGGGAATGAGGTTTCTCACGTGCCCAAGTTAGGTCATGACACTGCCTTTGGTTGAGTCTTTAGTTGGTGGCGTTGGTTGTTGTTAATGGAGAATACCAAGGGAAAGGGGTGGGAGAAGACGAATCTATGGTTGAGTCTCTGTGTGAGGCATTGAAAAAAAAATTAAAAACAAAAACAAAAGTGTGTGGGATGGGATTAGAATCGTGCATAGCGTTTAAGAAAAACAGAAATACCCTTTATTTACAACATGGCCACCGTGTTTTCATTTGAAAACATTTCCAACAAAAACAACTGAAAAGATGAAAACGTGAAAATATCATTTTCAATTTTATGTATCTTTTGAAGATATTTCCAGTAAAAATATTTTCTTTAATGATCAACCAAACATATTTTCATACTTATTTTTTTTAATAAAAATATAAATAAAAATGAGGAAACCAGACGCACTCTTATGCATTGGCATGTTTCAGGGACTTCGGCCTTGCAAGTAGCAAACCATTCTATTGACAGTTTAAGGCCAAAATATCAAAACAAAGAGCACAAAACGATAAAAAAAAAAAGAGTCGGAAATGCGGGCACGCAATATGTAATAGAAACCTTCACGTTAAGTTAAATGTATTTAATCTCTTTTCTTCCCAATCCCCAAACCAGGATATTCTTTTCACTCAACAAACTGAAAAATACATTTTTGTTCAATTGTGCATCATCACTGTCATTTACGATCTTTTCATTCTAGCAAAATCTTCGAAATAAACGAAGTATTGCCAATAAACATTTTATAGAACATTACGAGGCCTATCATATCAGGTAGTTTACTAGCCACTGATATTATTATTGACGGTACGAACAAAAAGAGTTCCATGATGATGGATTTATCCGCTTTGGAGACTTTATGTCATTAATTATTATTGTTGGCAGTGGATACCTGTAAAACAAAATATGTATCCCACGCAAATGAATTGAAGTACTATAATATCTTGAGTTCGAATATATGTTTGCGGAGGCTATGCTTTGTTTGGGGCAAATAATGTGTCAGGTTTATAATAATACCAAAAAGGGAATATTTGCATGATTATATGAAGTTAATTCAAGTGATAAGAGTGAAATAAAAATTAAGTGATTTTTTTAAAAAAAAAGGTGAAATTGATTCTGTTAAATTTGGAACGAATAAGTGTTATAAATCTAGTCAACATATTTATTTTGAGATTTTCACACATCTATAGGTGCCGAACAAATTAAATGAACCACTGCTTTTTAATTAGTATTACAGTATTGTCAAGTACTAATATATTTATATCTAAACTTATAACAAAAATCCCCGGATTATTGCAAACTGAACAAATCAATTAACAGTCACGAATGTCCTTCATTAGCTTTACCTTTATATGATAGAGTTTAATTTTATAGACTGTAAGTTACATCACTAATTATTTATATTATTATATTACAACATTTTAATTAATTATCGTAAACATCAATTTTACTTCTGAAGTTTTTTTTTTAAAAATCTAGAATAAATTACACTAATATCTTCTGATATTTAATAAAATTCATTATGATATTTAATGAAATTCATTCTGATTCCCATCTTATATAATTTCTAGTGACATTAACCTCTTTTATATATATTGTTTATTCTGATATAAAGAGTAAATTAGTATAATAATTATACAAATTCAAGAGTGATCAGTATAATAATTTCACAAATTCAAAAATCTCATAAGAAAATTTTACAAATAGAGAAAGTGACCAAATCCCATGTAAGTTCAACGCAGTTTGCCCAAAAGTCAATTTTAAATTATAGTTACTGCACAATTATCAAATTTATTTTATGTTAAGTATACGATGCTCGCATATACTATTATTTCAACGCTAAGATGTTCCAAGATGTTTTATAAAGTGAAAAAATAATGTTCGCACGTGTTAAAAATGTTGCTAGAAGTGGGTAGATCTGTGTTCCCCAGCTAGAGCTGGTGGTGTAGGATCTTCTACACGTGTTTTGTTCGGTGTCATATTGTCTCTTCTCTACGTGTTGCTCCTTTCCATATTCTCAGCACGACGGTGAAATACCCCAAGAATTAAAAAAAAAAAAAGGAAAATATATAGTTATTTTTTTCTTTGGCTTATAAAGGAAGAAGAGTCCTCCAAGCAACAAGGAGTATTTATATTTATTTATTTATATAGCTGAAGATATTGACTGAATCTACTTACAGAAACACTAAAGCTCACCGAGATTTCAGGGAGAAGAAGATTCTCATGCCACTTCCTTCATTAAATTAAAGGTATTTATGATAATTTATATTAAAAGCTTCTGATAGAGGTTTTGTTTTTTAAAATTAAGGTTGAAGAGATAGTCTTTTTCAATAGGAATTATGTTGAACATGTATGAGATAAACTTTACAATATTGATATGTTCCTAGTTCAGGATTGCTTTTCCGTTTAGTTTTTTTTCCCATGCCACACAAGATTTTTATTTTTATTTTTATTTTATCCTTTCTCTATGATGATCACAAAGAATGTTTAGTTGAATTAATTTCCACTGAATCACTTGCTGTGGCTGGCTAATGCAGAATTCAGTTGTTGGGTATGGAAATTCTATCGTATGGCTCCACACCATGCTGTCAAGTGGTTGACACCAAGTGGAAATTGGTTGAAAAGAGCTTCCGTTCACGTCAATCGAGGTTTCCCGCATTTATAAATCATGGAATTTATTGTTCCAATAGCATTTCTAGATATGGTTCAGTGAGATTTTGTGATATGGGTCACTCTTTCGTAGTGAACCAAGAGCAGAAAAGAGATTGTAAGTCAAAAAGTGATGCTCTAGAAGGGTCTAGAAGAATGAATTGCAAGGTCTATAGTGGAAGTTCTGATGGATATGTGATTGGTGGTGAAGATGATCTGACGAATATTTCAGGGATAGAAGAGGCTGTTGCTTCTAAACTTCTTATTCCAGGTCTACCAGATGGGTCAAATGGTGATTCTGGTGCTCCTATAAGTAGTTGTTTTTGGGAATGGAAGCCTAAACTTAATGTACACTATGAGAAGGCTGGGAGTGAGGATGTAGATTCCCCAAATGTTCTCTTCCTTCCTGGTTTTGGTGTTGGATCTTTCCATTTTGAGAAGCAACTGAAGGATTTGGGCCGTGACTATAGAGTATGGGCACTGGATTTTCTAGGCCAAGGAATGTCCCTAGCTTTTGAAGATCCTGCACCTAAGATTAAGGAAGGGGCTACAATATCAAATGGGAATGGAAATGGAAATACTTCTTCATGGGGTTTTGGAGATGAAGCAGAACCTTGGGCAACTAAGCTTGTATACTCTATTGATTTGTGGCAGGATCAAGTTCGATACTTCATAGAAGAGGTAACTGACATGTATTTTGATTGCAGCCTGATAATTAAGGGACTGATTGGTTTCCATTTTCATTATGTTTTCTGTATTTCAGAATTTTGTGAAAGAAATAATGAAAAATTGAAAATAAGATTTTATTGCTTCAAACGAACTTTACTTACAATGTTAGAAATTTGAATTCTAGAGTCCCTACTTTGAAAACGGTTTTACGTAACTATTCAGCCCAAAATAGCGTGAGCAATTTGTAAGACTAGAAGAAAACCTATACTGAAAAACTTACCAAGCAAAATGCTTTCACTTCTACATTTGTTCATTTCTCTTTAGTTTTAGAAGTATACAACTGTATAAATAAAATGTATGATTCACTCTTTAGTAATATCAGAAGAATTATATGTGGATTTTTTTCATATTTTAATAGTAGAAATAATTTATAGCTTGGGGGGTTATCCATGAAATGATTGTGTGATTAAAGTTGTGATTCAAATTGGTTTCTTGCAGGTTATTGGGGAGCCTGTCTATGTTGTGGGGAACTCACTAGGAGGATTTGTTGCATTGTATTTTGCAGCACGTAACCCTCATCTAGTGAAAGGGGTCACATTGCTTAATGCAACACCTTTTTGGGGATTTCTGCCTAATCCAGTTAAAAATCCAGGACTAGCAAAATTATTTCCATGGGCAGGAACATTTCCCCTACCTTTGAGCATAAGGAGGTTAACAGAGTTGGTGTAAGTATCTCTGTATTTAATCCATTGCTTCATTTCTGTCCCTTTTTGAAGACATGTTTCATATTCTAGTCATGAATTGTTGTTGCACATTTCTTTATGTAATCCACATATGCAATCCATATGTAACTGATATCATTATAAGAAACCCTGCTTAATGGACTAAGTGTTCTAATTAGGTATAGGAACAAAACGTTACTATAATCGTGTTGTTAGAAATTTGTGACAGTTGCCTTGTCAATGCATTAATTTTGAGAAAGAAGCCTATGCAGTTTCTATCAGATTAGACTATGTTTTAATTACACAATGGCCTTTTTTTCACCTTTAGGTGGGAGAAAATTAGTGATCCAGCCAGCATTGCTGAGGTGCTTAATCAGGTTTATGCAGATCATTCAACAAATGTAGATAATGTGTTCTCACGCATAGTTGAAACCACAAGACACCCTGCTGCTGCTGCATCGTTTGCTTCAATTATGTTTGCTCCTCAGGCAGAATTATCTTTCAGTGAAACTTTATCTAGGTAGGCAAATTACTACATTTCTAGCCATTAAATTGGAATACCATGTAACGTTTATGGTTCCAACTTAAGGACTTTCAGTGTTTTTGCATTTTAGATGTAAGGCAAATAGTGTGCCAATCTGCCTCATGTATGGAAAAGAAGATCCATGGGTGAAGCCAATGTGGGGGCTCCAGGTTAAAAGGCAAGTGCCTGAAGCTCCATATTATCAAATCAGCCCTGCTGGTCACTGCCCTCATGATGAAGTCCCTGAGGTATGCAATTCCTCACTTTATTGGCTTTGCAAAATCATCAGTCTCAAGAACTGAAAGTGTATTCCTTATTTTCTAGTTCCATGTATGGTTAACTCAAATAGATAAATATTAGACACAGAAATTTTGCCAGAGCTTTGTTGCCATACCACTTCTTTTCATCTCTGTTAAAGATTATGGCAATATATTTTTAGTTATATAGCATTGGTATTAATACAAATAATGTCATTGTTTGCAGGTCATAAATTTCTTACTACGTGGGTGGATCAGAAACCTGGAGTCTCAGGGCTCTATCTCCTTGCCACTGCTTGATGACTTTGACAATATGAAACACACTAATGCTAGGGAGTTAGAATATATCAGAGAAGGTTCAAAAAAATCAGTGATGGTAACATATTTTGGGTCCAGATTGCCTCTATGGGACAGGATAAGATCTTATATCAATTCTGGGTCCAAGTTCAGGAATTTGGCGGCCAAATCACAATGACGTGGTGAACTATTCTGTCTCCTAAAAAAGGAAGGGAATTGTATATTTTGTCTATGATTTAGCTTGTATCAAAGAAAACACGCAGTTATTGTAGAATCAGTTGCCCTTGTATGCATAGCAAGTTATTAACCATATCACACTAGTTAATTTGCGTAATATTTTGAATTTTTCTTTCATTGAACACACACAAGGGAATCTCCAAAAACATGATAGCTATGGATTAGAGTTTAAGATCAGCTGTGAAGATTCTGATTATGACCATTTAAAAAATCTCAGTCTGTAAAAGGTTGATATACATGTCATGTAATCATTAAATGATGAAGCAACAATGCACTCGTAGTTAACTGGTAAGACGACCATCCTGGTTTTGATGTCAAAGGGTTTGTTCAGCGATATTGGTGTAAAATCTAAAAGAAACAATCTCGTCTTTACAAATTAGCACGACAAAAGGCGAAACTAAGAATTCATGCTCTTTCATGTTCTCAAGGTGAGCCATAGTTTAGGCGAGCAAAAGAAAAGATAATGCACTGTAGTGGCTAGAGGTTTATGTATTTAGAGTATGCTTGTGAGTTTGGATTTTGAAGGGAAAGGAAAGGGATGAGAGGACTTGTAGTGTAAAATTATATTACAAGTCTTCCCTTCCCTTTCATTCCCTTCTAAAATCTTAACTCACAAACATACCCTTAGGAAAATTTTCGCCTAGAAAGAACTAATCACTTGGAGGTATATAGATAACTGGTGGCGGAATTTTTTCGTTAACAAGTTTTGGCTATGCATATTAATCGAAGGACCTTCCTATGCAAGACAGCAACAGGCCATCATGGTCAAAGTGAATAAATTAAGGTTACTCTACCCTTCAAGTATTTTCATTCGCGCACGTTGCCCTTAGCCACTCATGCTGTGCAACATCTAATAAATAATAATCTTTAATCTAAATTATTGATATTCGAATATATTATATCCCAACTATTTCTTTTCAGAGATTGTTAATGTAATTTTAGGCCAAAAGTAATGGTTACTGTTAGATAAAACTCTCGGCAAAATGAGATTTGAACTCTTAATATTATTGAAGAAATTTGTCTGAATTCACAATTCACTTGTATTGTGCCAATTAATTTGAGTCCAATTCACTTGGAATAAGCTAAAATTATTTCCTAGTAATTTTTTTTCTTAAAAAAAAAAAGATGTACTTTACCTTTCAAATTATAGATCACATGCGCTTTAACTCAAAAATTAATTCAATATCCTAAATTGAAAAATAATATGCAACTCAAAATCTTAAATTTTCTTAAACATGTGCTATTTCTGTTAAAAACAGCTGAAAAAGTTTGATTTGAACAACCAAAAAGAAAGAAAAAATTACAGAATTCAATTTGCTAGTTTTCAAAAAATTTGAGAGTAGAAGTGCTTATGTCCTATTTCCCTTCTATTAAAAGAAAGATATGTTGTAGAACCAAGTAAATGTTTGCACCTAACATGCAGAATGCTACTATTCTAAGGTGAAATTAGGTGTGAGAAATTGTGTTCAACGGTTCCTCCAAGAACTCCCGATACGAAACGAAGATGTGCAATGCAACGCCCAAAGTGGTAGTAATGTGACTAATGTCACAATGAGAACGCTATCAGGGGCTTTTCGCTCCGTCAAACGCCCAAATGCAAACCCTAATTTATCATCCAAATCGTCATCTGCTACTGCTACTGCTACCGCAACCGCATCACCAGTGAGATTCAACGCCAAACCAAAATCAGGGTCGTGGTGCGTTTATCTGATCCTCTCCACCAACCCCCCAATCAAAACCTACGTTGGTGTCACAACCAATTTCCCTCGCCGGTAACTCAATTTAGCCATGTTCTGATCTGAGCTAAATTTGATAATTCAATTCACTTGTAAATTGTAATAGGATTGCGACCCATTCACCTGGCAGCTGAAATTTTTTGCCTTTTTTTGCATTTATGTTTTGCTTTTCTTAATTAAATGGATCATGTTTTTGTAACCCTGTTTTTTTGCTTTCTTTCGTTTTTTTCCTTCTTTACAATTAATCAGTGATTAGTGTTTGATACAAAGGATTTTTATTGTTTTATGCCATAAATACGGAGATCCAAATCCATTCTGTTACTTGTGTATAATGTGAAGTTTAATAGGATTTGCATGACATGGTAAAGCCGTAAAGGACTGCGTTTGGTTAAGAAGATTTCAATTTTTGACAGTAAACTGCATGAATCATTGATTTCCTATATGTCATCAATTTGTTCTCATATCCCAATTAAATTTTTATTCCGTTGATGAAGTTTGCTGGTTCTGCGATTTCTTTTAAGTTTTGCAATGCTGTTGTCTGCAATTTGCCCTGCTGGAGTTGAAGGAATTGAGTAGACATTTGATTTGTGCTTGTATTAATTGGTGTAGTTTGAAGCAGCACAACGGTGAACTTAAGGGCGGTGCAAAAGCATCCCGTGCTGGTAGGCCGTGGATTTGTGCATGCCTCATTTGTGGTTTTACAGACAGAAGTGAAGGTATACACTATACATATCTCACTTTCATGTTATTTAATTCATATCAAGGTATTGCATGAGTGTTTTCGCATTGTTATAACTGTAAGCTCAGATTTTCTGGAGTAAGCAAATTGGTCAGTTCTTGAAAAAATTGTTATCAGTTTCATTCAACATGACTTTCAGCAGGACTTCTGGAGAGTAGAAACTAACAAGAGTGTACCGCAAAAAAAAAAAAAAGTGATAAGAGGGAGCAAATTGATCAATTATTTTTTGCCACTTCTGATGCAATGTTATTCGACTTGACTTAGAGGCTTACGGCAATGAGTTTGGCTTTGACAAATATAAGTGTTTTTATTGCCAAA
Source organism: Dalbergia cultrata (assembly GCA_031216105.1). NCBI lineage: Eukaryota > Viridiplantae > Streptophyta > Magnoliopsida > Fabales > Fabaceae > Dalbergia > Dalbergia cultrata. The sequence goes on from CM062345.1 coordinate 8,067,944, forward strand.
GGGGAAATTTTCCCAACTGTAGTAACCTGTTGTAGCTAAGTGCTGACTAATAAGATGGAAATTACATATGTTAATTTGTATTTCTCATTTTTACTTTGGTGTATTCTGTGATTTGTGCTTCTCTTTTTCTTAAACCATCCTTGATGGTATTATTATCCTGCTATGTATATTGTCACATCCTCTTATGTTAAACCTGTTAAGGATTTGCAGTTGATATAATTTGGCAGTTTCCCATAACTTTGCAGTTGATATAATTTATTCTGTTTTCCTTCACCACTGCAGCTTGTGTGTTTGAAACAAAATGGAAAGCTTTCTCGAGGAGAGCTCCCCGCAAAACTCAAAGCAAAAATCAAAATGGCAGTGACTCTAAACAAAGTGAAAATCCGTCGCTTCCGCTGCTGCAACACAGGCAAGCAGCTTTAAATAGAGTAAAAGGGTCACTTGACTGCTCTCACTTAGAAATTAACTGGCATTTAGATCCATCGTGACTCAATTGCCACCATGTATGTGTTTTAATTAATTACTGCAAAAAATTAAAATGGCAAAACATAGGCCAGATATTTAATATATTAACTGTACCATAGGCATTGATTCATTCTTGTAGTAAAAGGTCTCTGTAATTCATCTCTTGAGAAAGCTGATATTCTTCTAGTTCTAGCAATGAAAGATCATGGGTGTAATGAACGTATAATAATATTTGTAAAATCCATTTGAACCATTTTACTTTATTTTCTTTAGATTTTATGGAAACTCTATTTTATGCTGATTCTATTTGTATGTGTCAAATATAAAAACAGAATCATTGAGTATGGAGCATGAAGCATTATTAGTTCAATGATATTTTGTACGAGGTTGATATAATTCAAAATAAGCCCCCCCCCCCCCCCCCCTCTTCTCTCTCTCTCCCAACAAAAAAAAAAAAAAAACTGCCATTCTATTGGGGGAGAACTACAAAAACTATACTATTTTGTTCCAAGATTCAAACAATGCTCCAATGCAAAAGTGGGCCTTTGGCTTTTATAAAATAATTTTTATAAGAATCAAGAAACTCAGAATGCAGAACCGAGATTCTTGACAAACGTTCCCAAAGCAGCGTACTCCTCCAACGCCATGGCATCAATGCGACACCGTATGAACTCTGGCAAGAACAGCCAAAAGCATGTGAAGGCAACGAATCCAACGGTCAATGGCCCCGACACCAACCTCGGCAACTGCCACCTGGTGGCGAGTGCCTTCTTCAAAGTAATCTCCACCATCAAGCACAATCCATGGAGGACAAAGAACCCGGTCATCCTCAAAGTGGGCACCAACATTCCCATGTAGTAGAGTATCAGCTCATGCATAAATCCTGAAACTACAAAAGTTGCCAACACTGCTGGCAGTGGGGCCCACCTCGGACCAAACACATTCATGGCTACTTTCACTGCTGGCTCGTACACTGTCGGTCGTAGGATGCTGGTGACCATGAGGTTCCATCTTCTGCCCCAGAAGTCTTGGAGTGAAGTGGAGAGAAGAGGCTCATTGAACTGTGGCTCCAGCTCTAGCCCCAGCACGGTTCTTGCCAGTGTTGCAACAATTGCTAAGATCAGTTCCAATGCGAAGTAAATGTGGAAGCAGTACAAGCCAAGGATCACTTTTGGATGGATCTGATCACTGAAGTCATATATTCTCACCAAAGCAGCCAAAAGAATGCCCTTTATGGCATATTGTAAAAGTCGTGTATAACCTTTGATGATGTTGGTGGGGGATGGGTTTTGATTGCATTGGCCATTAGTTTTTGGCGTTATTGAAGATGGGTTGGTCTCAAAGTGTGAACTTTTGGACCCTTGTGATGGATCTGGGGGTGGGGTCTTCCCACTCTGATGGGTTTGGTTGGGGTTAGAAGGAAGAGATTTTCGTTTGTTGTGGGAGGTTTTGGATCTGTGTGGTTGATTTGGTGGAATATTTTGTTGGATCTTGATGGGAAGGCAAGCAACAGCAACAAAACGTCCAAGAGAGATTGATGGGTGAGAAGACAAAGGTCCTTTGTTGAAAGCAAAGAGCAAGAGCTTGAAGTTCGCAAGCCAGCCAATGAAGAACCCTGCGGTGCCTCTCAAATGTACACTAGAGAAGTTAAAAGGAATGAAGATGTAGAGGCAGATGATGGGAACTACAGAGAGGAGTCTTGTTGTTCCACCAGGGATAAACCTACGGATCCAATAGCAGTAGCATAAAGATATGATAACTGAGAGGCTCACTTTTGTGAAAATGATGATATCACCCTCCATAACAGCTTAAGAAATTTGTTAGAGGAGTGCTTAATTAAGTATGGATCAAGATATGATGGGTGGAGGGTTTTTGGAATTGGAGATCAAAGATTGGTTAGGAGGGAATGATTGATGAAGACATTAAACCCAAACTGTGGACGAGCTTGTGAAGAAGTCAAGCAAGTGGAGAAATGTTGGGCAAATGAATGGTAATGTATTGAGAGTTGAGACATATGGCCTAGAATTGCGTTGCGCGTGAGCTTACTTGCATTCCTTTTACTTTTCCAATGTCCTAGCAGATGTACTAATCATAGTCGTAATCGGTATCATTAAAATTGGTGCATATTGGCATTTGGCGAGTTGCACATGGAACCATTCCTAGGTGTTATATTTATTTGATGCATTGACCACAGAAGTTAGACTTTTCGGAATTTTGAAAGTGAAGCTAGGTTCCAACAGGTTTCTAATGACGTTCCAATGAACGTGTTGCCTTTCCCGTATCTTATCTTATGGCTCAATTCCTCCATATTATCGAAATTTAATAAATAGAAGTGATTAAGATATACTCCCTCCATTCAATAATATTAGACATCTTGAGAAACTGAGAGAAACTGGTGCATTAAAATATTAATATATCTAATTACAATTTATATCAATTGACTTAATGGGCCAATTTATAGACAAATATATTAACATCTAAATGTATCAACTCCTTTCAATTTTTCAAGGCGACTAATTAAGGAAGTAAAAAGCTAATGCAAATTTCACCATCTATTAGCTTCACTGTATATGTGACAAATCTCAATATTTTCAAATTTTTTATGTGATTATTTAATTATATATGATTTAATTATTAAATTTATTTAATTTTAGTTACAACTATTTCAAAGGTCATTTTAAAGATAAAGTTTATTAACAAATAAGAAAAAAACTTTACACCAAAAATATCAAAATTAATTTCTTATTTGTTTAGAGATCCTTTTATTTTTTTAAACAGTTAGTTGTTTAGAGCGCTTTTTTTATTTTTCATTTTTTGTCAGAAGTTGTTTAAAGCTCTTAAGATGATATAATTAATTTGGAAGCGTGAAAAGTGGGTGGAGGAAGGGAGAACCCCACGTGGGACAGGTAGGGGTGCCGTACAGGGAGGTTACTGGGTGCCTTTCCAGTAAGTTAAAGAAAGTGCAGTGCCCACATTTACCCAATTGGGCTGTCAAAGTGGGGTGCCCACTAACGAATTGGGTTGGTTTGATTGATCTTATATCAGTATCACACTGGCAAGTCTAGTACATTTCGGTGTGGGGGCCCTGTTACCCTACTCTTTAAGTTTTAACCAATAACCAATAACCACGACCCAAAAGCGAAAAAAATCAATGACCTATGAATTCTATACTTTTTCTCGTTTTCTAACATAAACTTAGTAGCCTTGAAAATGGTTGGAAGGGGTAGATATAGAAGACACAAAAAGCGAAGAAGGTAGTCAACAAACTATAATTTCACAAACCAATAACCTTCTTTCTTTCCTTTTTTTTTTTTTTAAATATGCATAAGGACTTAAAACTCCAGAAAAGAAATTAGTCTGAAACAAAAAATTAGAACAACCCTAGCAAGAACTATCAGCAAGATAATCTAGAGAATAATAGGCAAGAACTCTGTATAAAAAAAAAAATGTAATACCTCTCACCGTACGTCTATTAGCTTCACTATAGATGTGACTAATCTCAATATTTCCATCATTGGAAATTAAATTTCCACCAACGGACACCAATGCACAGTAAGCATAGATGATAGCCATATCAAGACGAAAAGGAAAAAGGGCATAGATGATAGGGAAACCTAAATAAATGAGATTCACAACACCACTTGAATAGAATCAACAATTATATTTACAAAATCTAATTCACAGCTAAGAAGGAGATCAAAAAGTCCCCCACAACTCAGCATAAGTAATTTCTATATGTTCAAACTTGCAACACCAAGCCGTCATAAAAGATCCATAATGACAATTACATCCCTAAGTTTTGAAACCTTTTTCCTTTGACTTTGAGGAGGATAAAACCTCCCCGAGGTTGGTTTCTTAGATAAAAAAAATTTAGATGGGGTTAGATGCTAGTATCCCACTAGGATTAAAGAAAACCTTGCAACCTATTTAAGAATTTATAGGAGAAATTATATATTGCTTTATCAATGAGGTCTTAATTAATATCATTTAGAAAATTTAAACTCACGTCCTGTAGAGTATAAGTCAAACCTTAATTAACTACGTCCAATCTTGTTGGCAGCCTCCCGAGATTTAAAATAGCACAATTGCATCTTGATTTTTGTTAATTAATTTTCTTTAATTTAAAAATAGGTCTCAATAGCTACTTCATGCTTAAAAGAAATTGCTAACATTTATAAATTATGAGTTTTGCGTTTACGTTTAAATCAAGAGTGACATGAAGATAACGAGTTTATTATTAAATATTTTTTTTATGTATGTTATAATCAATGTTGGGATTTTATTCACTAAGAGGTACTTATTTGATTTTTTTTATTAGTTTTTTAAAATAATTTTACATAAAAACATCATTTTTTTTAGTTATAAGCATAAAAAATATTTTATTTCACTTAATATTTGATATTTTTACCTTTTATCTGATGTTTAAAGACACTTATTAACAATTCTCTAACTTAAGGCACACTATTTTTTCTTTTAAAAAAAAAAATACGTGAAGTGACACAGAGACGAGAAAATGGACTATTATATATATAAAATACAGAGATCATGCCAACAAATACCAAGCTTGGATTAATATACCTGTATTGTGAGTAAAGAGCCTGTGGTTCAAGTTGAGTTTCAATGCTAGAGGAGAGAATGAGTGGTAGAGAGATAACAAGGATAAAATTGTGGGAGCTAAACCTTGAATAGAGGAACTGAGGAGGAAAATACCAAAGAGGACTCAACATGAGGTAAATTCTGACTACTCAAATGTATGGCTAAAAAGTCCTAAGTATGTCACAGGTGAGACCAGGTTGGTCTCTGAATTGAATTGAAACCACCTCCAATCCAACCCGTGAATCTTCCTGATTGCATTTGCTTTTTTAAAGTAACCGCTTTAATTCATAAGAATAGTTTGACCACAATTAGAAGCGTAACAAACGCAAATTCGGGCAACACAATCAGCAGAATCATTCTTAATTGCATTTGCAGTATTTGCAATAATAGACAAATGATAAAACCAATATCTGATTGATTAAAGCGGTTAAATATCTTATCTTTTTTTATTAAACGCAATATTTTAAGTTTGAATTTTGTAGAGAAAAATATTAACGATGGAAAATTATAGATGATCAATCTTATCCTAGATTAATTAAAGTAAGCTTTGAATATGAATAATTCATACACAAAACTAATAGCTCCTTCCCTACCGATATGGGATTCTTCCAAAAAGTCGGCCCTTTTTCTCTCCTTTTCCCTTGTCGTCATCATCATCTCTTTCTAGAGAGAGACACACCAAACAAGTTCCATTTAATATAAAGAATAAACCCCTGGTCCAGTATGGAAATAACGTAAGTAAAATTAATCGCAAAGAAAAGAAGTATCCTTTTCGATCCATCATAATAAAAAATATAAAACAAACAACTTCAATATTTTGATAGATTCATTTGTTTTATTTATATTTTTTATATTAATTTAATTTATTATTATAAATTATTAGAGATTAATTTATTATGTATTAATTATCGAGATTAATTTTTTTTAAAAGACTAATTTATCTAATACTATTTTTACGAAGGATTGAGAGTTAATGCTCACTTTAGTCCCTCACATTTCACACATGAGTCAATTTAGTCCTTGACTTTTAAAATATGTCAATTTGGTCCCTCACATTTACAATTGTGAGTCACTTTAGTCCCTCTGTCATATGGGATCACTTTTAAAAGATGTTGACGGAAGGACGAAAATGACTCACAATTGTAAATGTGAGGGACCAAATTGACTCATTTTAAAATTCAGAGACTAAATTGACTCACACATGAAATATGAGGGACTAAATTGATCATTAACTAAATCCGTGAAAACAAAAATAAGTGCTTCCACGGGACATCTGTTAAAGTAACTTTTTTTTTTTCCCAATGTAAATGATGAAACAAATGACTGCACAAATCCCATAACGTAGCATAACATTAAAAATAAAATAAAAAAGAACATCCTTAATAACAGACCTCCATCCAAAGGCCTTTGCTCCCCAAGCCTGTGCTCTGCTTTTGTTCTGTTTCTGTTTCTGTTGTGTTCAATCATCTTCCACCCTCCACCCTCTCTTCTGATTCATTCACCCCAAAAGCAAGCTCAAAGCTTTGATTGATGGGGTACCTCAACCTCTCTTGCAGAGCCGAATCCGCAGTCTCAACATCCAATTCTCTCTACCCATCACGCCCAACAGCTTCATCTTCCCCTTCGCCCTCAAAACAGAACAACAACAACAACAGCAACAAACCCATCAAGATCCAGCACTTCCACTACAGTGACCTCGAAGCCGCCACCAATGGCTTCTCAGACCGCAAGCTCCTCGGCAAAGGAAGCCACGGCTATGTCTACAAGGCCGTCCTACGTGGCAGGCCCGTTGCAGTGAAAAGACCATCAAGACCCCACAACTTTCTCCCAAGACCAGTTTCTTCTTCTTCCTCTGCCCCTGCCTCTTCCTCTGAGGTAATAACCAACGAGGTTGACAACGAGATCGACATCTTGTCCAAGATTCAGAGCCCAATGTTGGTGAATTTGGTTGGTTTCACGAATGATTCCAAAGACAGGCTCTTGGTGGTTGAGTTCATGAGCAATGGAACACTCTATGATGTTCTTCATTCATCCAATAGGCCACCCAATTGGGGTAGGAGGATCCGTTTGGCTTTGCAAACTGCCAAAGCAATCGATACCCTTCATTCATCAACACCACCCGTGATTCATCGTGATATAAAGTCTGCAAATGTTCTCATTGACAGAAACTTCAATGCAAGATTAGGTGATTTTGGTTTGGCTCTTAGGGGCCATGTTGATGATTATAGGCTGAGGTCAACTCCACCAGCTGGCACTATGGGGTACCTTGATCCTTGTTATGTGACTCCTGATAATTTGAGCACTAAGACTGATGTGTTTAGTTTTGGTATTTTGTTGTTGGAGATTATAAGTGGGAGGAAAGCCATTGATATCACGTATTCGCCACCTTCCATTGTGGATTGGGCTATTCCTCTTATAAAGAAAGGGAAGCTTATGGCTGTTTATGATCCTAGGATTGCACCCCCCAAGGATCCTGTTGTGAGGAAGCAGCTTGCAGTGATTGCTGCAAAGTGTGTGAGGTCTTGTAGGGAGAGGAGGCCTTCCATGAATGAGATTGTGAATTGGCTTTGTGGGTTGTGTAAATTGGTGCCTCTTCACTCATGGAATGGTTTTAACAACCCTTGCATGATGGTTGAGACTATGGGAAGACCTGTTGAGGCAAGGAGTGGACAACTGAGTTCAAGAATGGAAGGAGGAGGGGGTTTTGATGCCTTGGATGAGAGATTGTCTAAGTCTGCAACGAGGTATTCAAGGAGAGTGTATTCTGATTTGGGGTTCAGCAGCAACTTGATGGACCTTATGGCTACCACTGAGGAGCCTGAGTTTCTAAGAGATGATGATAATGCTGGTGGAGTGGAGCATAGTTCTAAATCTGCTGAGCAAGTTCCTAGCTCAAGGTTTGGCAGTGGAAGGTATTTCACAAGAGGGAGGAATCTTTACAGGCCTTGTGGTACTGATAGGGATGCATTTGACTTGAGTAAAGGTCAGAAGATTGTTAGTGAAGCTTCGAAACAGGACAATGGGGCTTCTGGTTCTAATTTGATTTCTCTGACTGCTGAGGTTATCTAGTTTTAATTGCAGAATCATTGGTTTTGATTGGAGTGAGATGCCTCTAGGATTGTAAGCTTTCCTTGCTTGGAAAAATCATGTAGATTTGTTGTTAGTTCATTATTTGTGGATTTCAGAAATGACCTCTTCATTTTAGTATGTATTTGGATTGAAGGGCACATTACTGATGTCCCCTTGAAGCTGTTCAATAAATTTTGCCAAAAGGGTTTTTTTTTTTCCCCTCTTCTTCCCCTAAAAAAAAAAGCAAAAAGGCCAATGTATTTCAGGAACAAATACTCCTCCAATGCATACATGGGGCTGCTGCATGGAAATTGTAAAAACTCTGCCATTGCTTGTTAATTGAATGACCTGTTTGTACTTCGTATAGCTCAAATAAATTTTCAATACAAGCACTCCTGTGGTCCCTTTGGGGATTCCATGACTAGCTTCTTGTGTTTTGGTCTGTCTATTACCAGGCTTATTTCAAATTAGATTTTGAAGCAATGTATGTTGTTGTATGATCTATTATCATACTATTCTTCAATTCTATCTTCATCCACCCATGGTATGACCAAAATCTTATAGCAGCGAAAATCTAAGTTAAAAGCAAGGAATAAGGTTAGAAAAGTCTTTAACTACCATTTCATCTGATTGATCAAACACGTTTTCAGGTAATATTAGCAAGAAAAGGACTTCTTTGATAAGTTGTCAAACTTCATTTTTCTTTATTTGTTTTGGGGCGTAGACTCCCTTGCCACTAGACTAGCATTATATTCCAATCAAGCAGAAAAAATCATTTTCTGGCTGTCAAGTCTTGCTTTGAGAAAATTGTGGCGTGGATTAATATGCCAATTCCACATGAAGATAATTTCATATAAAAACAAAGAGACAGTAACAAAAGATTAAGGGGGGCACCATTTCCATATTAGTGCTAGTGCCTAATGGCCCCACACTAACCTGCTAGCAAAGTTTCGATTCGTCATGTTGTGGTAGCAAGTTGAAAGATTTGCATTATCAACAAATTGCAACTGCTTAGTCAATAGAGACAGGTAGGCAGCACAGAGTGGGAATATTTTAAACATAGTACTAACCTGATCCACATTCATAGATAGACTGCAATTTAAGTAAGTGTAAATTTTAGTTGTGTATGTGTTATCTAGTCCTCACTAATAGATGATTATTTTTAATTAACATCACATTCAATATCACATGATTGAAATTCATATTTATTTGAGTCACTATACTAATATTGATCCGTTTCTATTTTACACCTAAAATTTATTTATGAAAATTTATCCCCTTTTCGGTTGTTGGCTTAGCATTATAATGTCTGTTAACTCTGTTGCAACTTCACGTGCAACTCTTGGTGGACGAAAAAAATTATGCTTTTGCTACAGAAATTGAAGTCTCTTCAGAGAAATGCTGCAGACTGTTAACCACTTAGAAAGCTGAATCATATGAGATGAGACTTGGCTTCGCTCAAATTTCAAGCTTGAGTGATACTGAATTAAAATTACTGAGGTTTTCCTTGCTCATTTTCCTTTAGGAAACTACACAGTTAGAAGTCTTGGTTTGAAAAACAAGGCATGAAAATTAGCTGACACAAGTGCTTTGCATTTGTTTTTCTTTTAAGTAAGAGTTTGAATTTGAAAGTCGTGAATGAAAAATAAAAAATAAAATTAACGTAGAATAAATTGTATTTCAAACTCATGAACTTATCTGATTTGAACCAATTTAGTTTAAGTGAATTTCAAATATTAGTGGTTTTGGAAAGAAAGAAAGAAAGAAATAATATAGTGTTATTCGCAGTGTGGACTGACAATGTAATCCCACAAGATTGAGATACATTTTTAAAGTTTCTGAATCTTTACATTTTCAATTTTAAATATCGAAACAACTTCAAGACCTGCATGCAGAGGTAAATGACAAAGCTAGTGAGGTTGTAGGGTATTTTGGCACTTTTCGTTTATGTACATTTTTTTGTCACATATATTTATTTTATGATGATGTTAGGTGTACAATTAAATTATACAACAAATGCACACCACACGTCTTATTATTATTAGATTTGATGAATAAGTGAGATGAGTGGAGACCACACACCACATCCAATAATAATAAAGTATGTTATGTGTATTTGTTATACAATTTAATTGTATACAAAATATTATTCTTATTTTATTTAGGTTTGCTGTTAGGTAGTGACTATTAAGGCCCTAGTGGTTGGAAACAAATCAAAATAATTAAGTCATGTTCCTTAATATTATATATTTCATTAATTTATAAAATCCTTCTTTTGACCTATAGTTCGATCTTTGAATTATATAAGATCAAAGCAATCAAACAGTGAATGAGTTGCTGCACCTAAAAACATTGAATGAGCTGGTAACTAATGTTAGGTTCTCACATTAGTGAATCATCCCCGAATATGAAACCGTCCATTTTGTTTTTCTCAGTGTTTTTTTTTTTTTTTTTTTTTGGGTTCCTCTGCCGGTTTGTGTTCATCATTGCAATTGCCAATCCCAAGTTTTCATGATGACTCTTAATAGTCACTCCATGTCATATATCACTTCAAATGTTGCTTTGAGGATTTATACATTTAGCACCTTGATTATCTGATTGAAGAAAAGCATATTTTAGATGAGAATATCAATATTCACACTTTCTTTATTTCTCCCCACAAAGCCAAAAAGCGCCACCCCTTTTTTGTTAATTGATATTTAATCAAGGATGAGTTGCAAACTGTACCATGCAAGAACTTAGGAAAGGAGTGAAGAAATCTTAAGAAACCAACAATATATTGAATCTAATCGCTAATAATTTTGGGCCTAAGAAAAGTTCTTATATATACTTACCAATTTATTTTGAAAATTTTTTTAAATTGGCTCCCCTTAAATTTTGCATTGAATAATTTGGTAAATAAGTCTCTATCAATTTAAAATGCCAAATAATTTGGTGTCTCTAGAAAAAAAACCAACAAATTAGTCCCATAAAATTCATGAAAAGAGCCAAATTGATCTCTATATAGAGGGACTAATTTGTTTGATATTTTAATTGTCAATGATTTTTAGGATTATTTTTTGAAGTGTTTAGTTTGTCTAATTTTTTTTAGAAAGACTAATTTGATCAATTTAAAATTTAAGAGGAATTAAATTGAGGATTTTGTGATTTATTTTTATTTCCATAAGGAAAAGTTGTAATTTCAAACGGAAGTCACCCATTTGTTGTAATCCACCTTGACATAAGTTTTGTCATAGAAGGGCTTATCCTTATCCTTTTGGCAAACAGTGATACCTCATCGTAGAACTAGTGCTCTGCAAAATACTGGAGGAATTTCCGTTTTTTGGTGGTTTTTTTTTTTTATTCTGGCTTATGAGAAGATGAGTGAATGGTGCCATTATTATTGTATTTTGTGTGTTCCTTTTTCATGATGGCAATCGAGTGGATTACCAACTTTTTTGGTGAAACGTTTTTCATATGCCTTTTTCTTCTTCCGTTTTTTCTTCCTTTCTTGATTTTATGGAGTTTCTGCACATATATTGTTTGTATAGCTTCACAATTAAATAAATCGAGTTTGACTAAACTCATTTAATTTCGAATGTTATCATTCAATTTTCTTAACATAGGCATGCAAAAATTATTTCGTACTCCCCTTGAAAAATTATCTTTGGTGAGATGGACATATTTTTTCATACAACAAAATTTAGGTAAAGAACAAAGCTTTCCATGCTGAGTTAGTGCTCACTAACAAGGCGAAAACCAAGTCATACTTTAACTTAATGTTCTGAAAATCGAACTAAGCCGGTCTAATCGAGAATCGGTCTGCTGTCTGGTCTAAATTAGACCTAAAAATCACCCATGAAAAAATTGGTCAAGAATTGCTTCGATCGGCCAGGAATTGGCAAACCAGTCTGGCCGAGCCAAACTGGTCAAACAATTTTTTTTTAATAAAAAAACACAAAATGACATTATTTTGGGTTTTTTTAAAAAAAAAGGGTCTAAAATCTCATTTTTCCTAATTCTTTTCTTTTTTTCTATATGAGAATTAGTAACGTGAGAGATTTGATCCATATGGATAATATTTATTTTAATTAAGAGATGAATTATATTATACTCTATGAGTTTTGTTGATACCTAATTTAATTTTTAGTTATTTATGACATATATTTTATTTTGTATTTTTATATATTTATATAAATACAGGTTTTATTATAAACCGATTATATTCTAGTTGGACTCCCGATTAAACCAATTGAACCTTTGAACCCTTACCCTAACCAGTTCGATATCCAATATGATTTTCATAACTTTGGTTTAACATGATTGAAGGCCAACAAAGTGGAGTAGATTTTATTCATGCAAAAGTTTCATATTTCTTTGTCATGCATAAAATTTTATCATTAATTAAGAAGTTGGCCCTAATTTGAATTTCATAAAAGATTATAATCAATGGTAAAAAAAAACTACATGACCATGCAAAATTTTCAATGAAGAGAATCCACTTTCACCACTAAGGATTATAACACTTCTACTTCTCTTTACCACTTTTCCTCCATTTGACTTTGTGGGGCAATTTCTTCCTTACCATTTGAACTCCTAAATTTGGATGTGTCTTTGTCCACTTTCTAAATTTGGATCTTTTTTCTGTCTACTTCAAATTCAAAAACCCAGCTGCCAAGTCCATACAAATATGAAAGATCCCTTTCATACAATGAATGCAATACTCCAATATTATTCATTCTTATGACACGCATAGAGTTTGAGAATTTTTACCCTCATCTGCATTATGAGGTTTACCTTAAAACCCGAGTTGTTATGGCTGAGGAAGTTCTAGTTCAGTGGAATAAAAAAGGACAATTTTCTGTTTCGGAATTTCAACTGTTATTGCTTCCAATGAAAATGACAACACAGACACCAAGTTACCCTCATTTGGCTAGAGCCATTGCTGCAGCCAAAAATCGTTTGTGGTGCAGATAATGACTTCAACTATGAAGACAAATAGGAAGAGCGTGTCCAAAGTGGTGTTTCACAATCCAAGAAACTGGAGGAAAATGAGTGTCCTTTACTGTTTAGCAGTTTGCAGCAGGTAAGAAAATCTATATTCCTTTCCTTAGATCAAGGCTTTACAGCTCAGAAACCTCCTTGCTGCATGTAGTTCTCTTTTTGAATTTATGAACCATTGAACCTTCATGTGCTACACTTGTCTTTTGAGATTGACACATGATAACCCAAGAAGTGGGAAGGTTTCAAAATGGTCGTAGTGTCCTTATTGTTTAGGTATCGTGTTAGATATTTAATCAATACTTCAAATTATATTTTACAAGTTTTTATTTTTATTTTTTTTATTTGGACTTAATTTCTATGTAATGTCAATGTTAAATAATTTTGCACCAACATTAAATAAGGTAATGTCAGATATGTAAAAATGATTTGTTTTTAGATAGTTAATGTAAAAGTCAATTATTTTTACTAATCTAATAGTATGTGAGTGAATGTCAATATAAAACTATTTTACGCTTATAATATGTAGAAATTAAACTCTTTATTTTTATGCATATATAAATGAAAATTTCATAACAATAAAGTATATACATATATTTTATCAATTATTATATTTACAATATTTTACACTATTTTCATTTTTTATTTTGGTGAGGCATTTTATACTATTTTCAAATGAGTTTAATTGTAATGTTCTCAAACCATGTATAGGTTGAGGTTGTTTTACACATTGTTTTAGCATCTTTTAAAACTGCACTCTTTTAAGGAATAAGTCACTTTAATTTTCCGGGGTGGTAAAAGGGTCATCATGGAAGGAAGCTCGGTTAGGCAATCGCCAAGAAAAAATGTCAAAAGGCTCAAAATTCCATCAAGAGTCAGTTCTTTTGTGTCTGCACCTCAATGGCATCTTTAAGAGAATTGAATCACTTTCATGGGACCTTCCAATGAAATCCTTGTTGCAGCGGTCTAGAGATTTGCGCTTATGTCAGATTAATTGGACAAATTTCATGAAAGAAGGAGGAAAAATTAAAATGAACAGAAACCAACCTTTGTTAATAACGGTCAAGCATATTTTTGAAGATTGTCGCACATGACTATCTATAATGAAGTCCTCCAATCAACTGTTATGGATTTCAGTTTATAAAAGAAAAAATGATAAACAAATTATGGATTTCATAAAGTTTTACGCCCATTCCAATTTTTGTCGTTCTGTTCCCTTTGCTCATAATTACTTTTGGGTTTTTCTTAATTAGCAAATGTCCTAGCGAAACCGAGTGAAAAATAGGTTTGATTTAAATATATTGAAATGTAAACGAAACTGGCTCTGACGAACGAAAATAAATAAATAAATAAGTAAAAGAGTGAACATCTTATTTGATCTCTCAAGATTTTGGTGCCAAACTATTTTATCCTCAAGAAAATAAATTAATTTTGTGATCCTTCAAAGTTAAAAATGGACACATTAGTCCCTCTTAATTTTCTATTAATGGACTTACACACTTAATATAGTATAATGATAACATGATATTAAAATATTATGTGCAAGAAAAATGATGCCATTTTGGAATATATTGGATTCATTTTAGTGTTTAAAATTACACAAAATAATTATGACTTGTAATGAAAATTTAAATGACTTATTTTGTATAATTTCAACCACTAAAATGAGTTATTTTAAATTTTATTTTACTTCAAATGACAAACACATCACTTAACGTCCTATCAACGGATTACTGTAATTTTGTAAGTATTTAAATAATCAGATATACAAAGGGAATTATGTGCTCTATTATTAAAATTTTGAGGCGCCACAGGTTTACTTTCAATTTTTGAGAGACCTAATTGTTTTGCAAAATTTTATTGAAGGACTATATGAGAGTCAAATTTATTTTTACTAATGTGGCAATATGTAATTAAATATCTATCAATGTATTAAAATTAAATTATCAAAGAATATAGAATAGAGTTTATAGAACTTTTTGGAAGTTATAATGTATTAAAAACTTACAAATTTCATGTTTTAATTAAAAAAATCTCACTCTTAATTCTTTAATTAGTACCCTCACTTTAGTATCATTTATTATTTTTCTGAATAAATCTTCTGAAGGATTGAGCCAGAATTGTAAGTAAAATATTAGTACTGCATAAACAAATATATAAATGAATAAACAATGAAATATTTGAGTTTAATTTTTATGTATACTATCATCCAATAAAATTTTCCCATTTGAATGACTTTTCAAGTAGTGAATATAACTTAACCATTTTTATTGATGTGATAATAGATGACTAGATGAAAATGTAAAAAAAAATTTCATTATCGATGTATAAAAATTAAACTCTAGATATTTTTACATCATTATGTTTTGCAAAAACGGCTTACAATCACAAGAAAACTTCAATACACAAATTAAGTACAATCTAATAATCAGTTCATCGGGCTTATTACCTAGTAAATTATAAACTCAATGCAAATTTTTTATGCGACATAATTTTTTATCGGGGTGAAATAACATTTCTTCACCAAAATGTGGTTACTAATCATTTCGTATTACGGTCAAGTGAACTTGCGAACAACATATCCGCACATCAGCTAAACCTTATTCAACAATCTTTTTTAAAAACATGCTTAATTTTGATGTGCTAATCGTTTTATTTCCATAACCTTTTCAATAAATATTTGCTTATGTAGTAATAGATTATTGAATCAGTGTACGCATCAAATTAGATCATCAAAGAATTGATAGAACTAAGTAATTGTTTAGCTACCCGTTACATTTGCATCTTACGCCACTATATAACTTTTTCAAGATAAATGACTACTAACCTAAACACTTGATGATGTAGAAGAACATATACAGATGTACAAAGTATTTTACAAGCAGGCGCTAGTCTTATGGATAGCATGCCTTAATTAACTTGGTAAAATCTTAAGCCAGTTTTCACTTAAATTTTTCAAGTGTTAAATAATATATCCAAATGGATAAAATTGAATCGAAACTTTACCAAAAATGGTTGAAGCTTTACTAAAATTTTAGAATTTTACTAGAGCCATTAAAAGGAGACCCCTACAAAAATGATTAAATCTATAGCCTAATGATTATGATTGTTTTCTACTACACCCTTTAAATGCAAGATCTTGTGTTCGATGCTGTCCCCCTTCCCCTGATCCCTTGGGAAGAATTCCTAACTTAATGTCTCCGGAAAGGAAAGAAAGAAAGAGACCGCCCATGCATAGCCAAAATAATAATCTTCTAGGGCTAGTCTTTAAATACTCAAATAGGATCGGAAAATACTAGGGTCCACTGTCCACCTTTTTCCTACCATATTTATTTGGCTACTATCTTTCCAATCAAATAAGCGCCAAATGTAGAATAACCATCAATTCATCATCTTAAGTCCTGAGAAATCACTAACATATTTGCATTAACCTAATAAATACTACTATCAGTCAGTGCCCCATGACCTGGACACTGGACAGCGAGAGGGAACCACCGCTTATAAATAAACATTTAGAGATTTGGAAAATTCAATGATGCATGATTAAATAAACATGATGATGCTACATTATTCATTTGTTTGACGATAAATCAATACTTATACGACTAATGTGATACAATATTCTTTAAAAAAGAAAAGAAAACACCGACCCGATCTATAGCTGACAGTAGAACAGCTTGGAGTGTCGCCATGGTACCGGAGGGGTGTAAGGAAAAACCATCTGGTATTTTAGAGCAAACAACAAACAAAACACTGTTCTCCATATTACAAATATTGGTCGAAAAAACAATCTGCTAAAATTTTTTCTGATCATGTCCTGAAAACTACCTTCATTAACAGCTTTTAATAACTGTCTATGTGAAAGCAGTAGACACTGCAAGAAAATGTAGAAGCGCATAGAACAAAACCCTGCACCTGCAATTTAGTGATGACAGTAGCCTTGGGTACATTGATGACAGGATCAGCGGTCACTACTGCAAGATGCTAATCACATGAAATTTTTCCCAAAATCAGAAAAAAGAAAAAAAAAATTCTAGCCTTTTAACTTAGCCTCACGTTCTGCCTTGTCTTGATCATTCGCTTGAGTGAACCCAACCAGGACTGACATTCATCCCACTCAGTTGTGGTAAGAAGAACCTACAACACAAAGGAAAAACAGCTAATGTAAATACTATAATTATGTAAATAATATAATTTGCATTTGCATTTGCAATTGCGTTACCTGAATTTGTAAGGCAGTGCCAAAATCACCATTGTCTAATGCCTGACAAAGCTGAAGGAGCTTATCAGAAGCATTTTTAGAGATGTCTCCACTGTTCAACTTGGCAAACAACCCACCAAGTCTTTTTGAGTTGTCTTCTATCTCACGCTTCTTAGCTGGGTTTGCACGTGAGCCTCCAAGAGCTTCCGATGTTTCATTGAAAAGCCTTGTCAATGTGGTCACAATAGGCATTTGGTGTGCTGGAATAGTCGGAGTAAGCAAAACTTAAATACACAAGCGATTTGGACAAACACAAGAGCAACAAAGATGAGTGACTATCAGCGCAACAAATTCAAGACTTACGTTTCCAAGTTGGACGAAACATATAACAAAAACTACAAACACACACCCAGAAATGCGGAGATTATTTTGGTCCAATGTAACATGGAGCACTACCGTAAAAATATATTACCAGGTACTTTGGAAGTATCAGCTGTCTGCACAGTAGGTGGTGGAGCTGCTGGTGATACAGCTGGTTGCACAGGTTGTGCTAGAGGGGGACTGGGAGGTTGTATTGATCCAATCACAGGTCTTTGGACACCACCAGAACTGGGGACTGGCATGAATCCCATTGGATTTGGGGTAGGCGCCACAACCTGTGAAAGGTTCGGGTTATGACCCAAACCCACTTGTGATGGAGCAGGGGGCGTAGGCTTGTAAGGTGGATTGGTGGTTGTCTGAAATCCAGAAAGTTGTGTTTTAATCCACAGGTAGCCAAAACACAAGATAATACCAAATTCGAAATTCAATAAGAAATACTTACACTATACAATTGAGAACCCAATGTGGGTTGCTGATATTGCTCCACATTTCTAAGCGCAGGAGGAGTTTGAGGATCAAAAGTTCTCAAAGGAGGGGGTGCAACAACAGTATTTGAGTAGTTCAGCTACAAGAAATAAATTGTTACAAATAAAAAAAATAGGAAAAGTTATGGATAAGTATATGTTATGAGGTATAGTTTAATGTAACTTCCATGCTGAGGCAATATTCACACTCTAAACCTACAATCTTTTATCACTTCAGATCTAATTTGACCAAGTTAAGTGTGAACCAAAGGAAAAATTAAAAGAATACTTGATAAAATTTTGCCTCTGCTCAAAATCTGTTTAACATCTTCATGAACTGTAGCTAAATGTAGATTAATGATAAATAATGTGTACTGTAGCTAAATATAGAATAGCAATAAATAATATGTAGGCTCACATTAACAAACTAAAAGTGATTGTTGGTATTGGCACAAACTCAAGGGACCACAGACCAGTATGTCAGTAACTCCTTAAGAATTATCCACATACAAAATTACAACTGTTGTTTTTTAATGATTTGTAATATCATATGATAAAATACCTGGGAAGCTTGGGGAACCTGAGTGGTCTGTGGTGGAACAAACAAATTAGGCTGTTGGGGTTGCTGCTGTGGAGCAGGAACACCATATCCTGTTCCATACCTAGGATCAAATGGCTGTTGGTAGTTGTCGGGATATTGAACACCAGAAACCCCATGCTGCACTTGAGTGGATACAGACTCCTAGACAACAAACATTTAAAAGAATAATTTCCAATTACAGCAAGAATATGCTTTAAACCAAAAAATAAAAAAGCGCCAAAGAGCACAGTCAAAGTCACTACCTGATGATAATTTCTATTATAATTAGAATTATCAGCACCATAAAAGGATCCGCCCAGTGATTGAGAGTTTTCATATGTAGCAGTTTTGAAGTCTTTCTCTGCAACCATAATTTAAAGGGGAAAAAATTAACAAAAATGTGTACAGAAAACTTCAAATATTGCACAGAAAAAATTAGCAAGTTTCAGCATAATGCATACTAGTCCAGGAAAAAAGGTTTACCAGGTTCTGTAGAAAGTGCAATTCGATCCTTTAAAATCACAAGTTCAGGCGACAGTTCATCAGAACCCAAAAGTTTTAAATACTCCATTGCTGTAGTCCAAAGCCCTTGACTTGCTAAAATTTCAGCATATTTCTCAACAAGCTTGCACAGAGAAGCACTAAACCGCTTCTGCCCAGTTGCCAACGCAAGAACAATAGTCTTTTCCATCAAATCCTAACAGCATAAAGTTTTGTCAATTTTCCACCTGCAATATTGGTAACTGGGAATTTCATATCCAACATAGTTACAATAAGAATATCAATCACACCTGAAGAAGATCAACATAAGATTTTCCCTCACACTCAGTTGACAGGCTCCTTGACCAAATTTCAACTGTTTTATCAATATTTCCAGCACATATATAACAAAGAGTTGCAGCTAATGAATTGCCAGCCCCCATGAGTTTCGAAGCAAGTGTGTCACAAAGCATTGTCCATTCATCTCTCTGAGCAAACTGTTAATATGTGACAACAGTATTGAGTATACAAGATAATATCCCAATCATCAAAATAAATGTCTAGTTTGGAGCTTATTTACACTAGTGAAATTCTAGTCTCAGAATTTTATCCAGTCATTAACCCAAAAACAACATATATATATATGTATATATATATATATATAAAACATCCATATATTGCATCAGGATATTAGATTTCACTAATGCATAATCACCATAACTCCATAAGTAGCAATACTATGAAGACAATATAATCAAAAGGATAAATCAAAAGGGGAATTGATTACAAGAAATAACAAACTATTATAGAAACCTTGGGTAAAATAAAGGAGATTGAGTGAGTCTGAGATGCCAACAAAAACTTCTTTAGGGGACTTTGTATCACTTACAGGAACATAATATTGACTGGATGCCGGTGGTTCAAAAACTATCTTACAAATGAAATTACACAAGCAACAAAGACCAAAAGAGACTTACACTACAAAGAAGAGCAAGGGTTTCTTTCCAAAATTTGAGAGGCCTAGTATTCACAAGGCTCAACAGATCATTGCTCACCATCGCTGATACAATCTGAAAATGGAAATTACCCCAAATAAATGGAGCTTATAAAAGTCAAATATGTGGTTGGGATTGGACAGATGTAAGTCATATGATCAGCTACCTTTAAGTATGGCGATCGGATCATTTTAAGGTATTGATCTCGTGTACTTTCCCACAAGGAAGCACTACCCACATGAGCAATGACTAAAGCATCGGCCCATTTATTCGCAGATATGCACTGCACAACTGCTCCCTTGTAATCCCCAAGAACTAAAGCATGCTGAACACTGTCATCAAATGAAGGGTCACTGCTCTCCTCTGTTTCCACATCATCTTGGATTTTCTCTGAACCATTGGCAGTATCCTCAGCAACAAAGTTTCCAACAGAAGTAGATGGAGGTGTATCAGCTTTAGGACTGGGAAGATTGTTAAAGAAATCCTCCCCATTATCAGAAGAAAAAGCATTGGTTTCATTAGTTGCCACATGTCCTACATTATTAACAGGTGTGTCCTCAAGTCCAAGGGCATTTACTTCTTGGGAAAGATCATCATTAACTGTGTCTTTTGCTTCACTAGGTACATCGAATCCAAGGTGTGTCAGAAGTTTTGTTCGTGCAGTCCCATCATCTTCAAACATAACCTTCAGAAAACCCCAAGTTTCTCTTTCCTCCTCAGATCTGTCACAACAATAAAAAGCAATCAACATATAGAAGAGTCACATCAAAAGCAAACACAGTGAGAGTGTGTGACAATGTTGTTCTTAATGGATCAAACGTACTCTGATTCCTGAGATTTTTTATCACATAAAACCCTCAATAAAGACCTTTCCCCATTTTGTATTGCAGCTTCAAATTCAGATGAACGACTCACTAGACTGTCCTCGGTGACCAAGGTATGCACATAAACCTGGAAAATTACAAATAGGATGGATTCAACTGAAAGTTTTAAGAACTTAGCCAAACAAACATCATTGAAGCAGTAAAACCTTACCTCTGAAGCTCCAGCTGGAGAACCAGCAGCAGATGCCTTGGGATGAAATGACACCAGTTTTCCACCAAAGCCAAAAGAAACACCAGCAGGTCGCTTATACCATTTTGGAGCTCTCAGCGGTGCTGCACAGAAAGAACATATTTTGTTAAATTATTCCAAAAAATAGTGATACCAAGCCATGCTGGAATTACAAAGTCTTGCCTAACCCTCTTCATTTCATGAAACAAATGCACACAAACAGACACACCCACAAAATGCTGAACAAGGAATACACGCGGAGTATTTCATCATATATGAAAAAACATGTATCACCTGCACCAAAATCATTTTCCCCTGCACCATAATGATGGCAGCCCTGCAGACAGAGACATATTACCATTAATAATATGGCTGATAATGAGATCTACAGGAAGAGAATCTGGAAAGCAGATTATGCCTCAAATCCAAAAAGAAAACAGAAACAGACATAACTTATTTTAATTGCTCACATTTTTAATGATTGGAATTCTATCCCTTAACATCTAGTCTAATATGGCTGAAAAAACGAAAAATATATCAAGGCCTAAACTTCATCCAAACTGTTATAAATAACCCAAGTAAGCTAGGTTGACATGAGAAGAATGATAGGATTTGACTAACACTGGGCTAACAGGATTCAAAGTCTACTATATAGTCAAAAGTTGAACAAAAGAAATTGCTTATCTGCTTCAAGAGAGAAATGATAAAAAATAAGATTTGAGAATGACTGGGAAAAAAAGAATGTCATGAAATGCAATTTATAAGTTTGGTGAGCAGTGTCATGTCTATAAATTCAATAGAAAATAAAAATTCTTAGATTTACAACAAAATTGACGTGATAAAAGGATGAGATGGAAAACAAAATGAAGAAAGGCACATAAAAAAAACTATTACTATATTAATCTTAAGACATTAATTGAATCAGGAGAGGCAAATAGTTATTCCAAAATTTGTCCTCGTAGGGAAAAATATTAATTCAATTCATATATGCATTGTAAGACACTACTACTTTGGCAAATTCCACAATAACTACAATCTACCAAATTTATGGCCAGTAATAATAGAGCAAACAAAATGCATTCTCCATGTCATCTCAACACATCATTCCTTGTTGATTACTTTCAAAAAGAATTATTTCAGAGCTAAAGCACACTTCCCCATACTTCCAAAACAAAATCCAGTGGAAACTAACCAAAACTTACATTAAAAAGCCATTAAAAATATACAAATGTACCTTAATATTGTATATGCCAATTTTTCCATCAAAGGAAGATGCTGATATTACTCCTGGAATCTTAGAATACCAGTGCACATCGAAGTTCCAATTCGTTCCAGCGGGTAATTCACAGGCAATCTGTGCCCAACCACACCAGGGGAAAAAAGTCACAACTGAAGAAAATTTCTCTAAATGAAAAAGATCAACCCAAGTGGGTAAAAGAAGGCAACACCACCTCTCCAGAAATTGTGTCCCAGCATATGGTTCGGCTATCTTTGCCACAGCTTATCAAATAAGAGCTATCATTGGGACACCATGACATTGCAATAACACCTAATATAGCAGATTCAGGCAACATAATTAAGTTAGCTAAACTTGAAATATTGATGGAGACTGCATAGCCTTACAATAAAAGCTAACAAAATTTAAAGACTAAGCTATAAAGCATACAAGAAGTCAAACAAATGACTGTCTATCTGCAAGCCCCACACATTAGTTTTCAACAGGAACAATGCTTAATTTCACCCTATGTTATGCTTGGTAACAAAGAAAGAGCGAGAAAACAGCAGTTAAAAAGAGCAACCATAGCTACCAAAAATTCAAATAAAATATATTAAGAAGATAACTGAACAACATGAAAAGCTTAAAACCAGGGTATTACGCCTGCTAACTGCTAGCGCGAAAACAAAATCGATAGTATCGGGTATACAGAACAACAGAATAATTATACACCTAACTATACATTATTTTGGGAAGACTGTCCTATGATGAGCATAGTTGGCTAGCTGCGCTGTCAAACAGTCTAGAATGAAACAGAAAAGGCAAAACAGAAGAAATAATTGATATGATATCGCTCTCAAAATATGTTCCACAAAGCCAGTGTATATTTTACGGTGTATCAGAACAAACAAGAAATAGAAAAAATCTAAAAGCTAGAACAACCACCTACTCCAATGCCCTTCTTTTCAAATCTATTTCACACAAATTCTTACACAGATAAGAGGACAAGATGATCTACAATCATCAAAAGTCTAACAATCTATCCTGTCCTGTTTCACAGTCACAGCTACCAATTTTGAGTCATCTCTTTCCCATAAGGTGATTGTTTTTAACGGCTGATGGCAGGGAAAAAAGAAATGCAATACAGAAAGAAGATAACATCGACAATGACAACTAGGTGGACAAAGGGAGACAACCAAATGAAGTCCACAGGCTGCAGAACATCCATAATACTTATAAACAAATTTAGGGGTATCATTACCTTTGGTGTGACCCACAAACTCCTTTATCGGTGTCATTATATTCCTCATATCCCAAAGCTGTATCAATATGCTCACATTAAGGTTAACGCATACTACAACCCAAAAAAAACACACATAATTGATCAGCAGTGACTATACCCTTAGAGAAGGAGAGCCATCTTCATCTGATGCAACAACAAGTTGCGTGGCAACATCAGGATTCCACTGCAAAACTGAGCACCGCCTTCTAACTGCATCTGCAAAGCTGACAGTCCACGTAGGCAGACCAGGTTATAGTGAGTTATGGTTGTAATAATACGATACTTTTCAAAAAAAAAAAGAACAGAGCAAAGAATGATCAACCAAGTTACCTTATCACTGGCTTTTGCTTCTTTAAGTCCCAGACCACTAGAAAAGCAAAACAGGAAATAATAAATCTATTACTCCGATAAACAATATAACACTGAGAATAAAGCATAAAACTTGCATTTAATCCCTTCCTCACCTGTGGTCCCATTATAAGAAGTCGATGCCAGTATGTGTTGGACTTTACTATTCCAAGATAAGAATGAAATTTCCCCCTGGGAAGCAGAGCCACTACCCTGCACAATGATCACATACATCAAATTAGACATCATGTAAAATTTAGTAAATTATAAAGACAAATATTTGAAGGTAAAGAACATATTAATCCACTAGGGAAAGGATATCTGACCTTGAGTGATGGAAAACTATAAGGCTCTGATGGATTGGCCAAGTCCCATATATAAATGTCGCCATCGTCAGCCCCAGATCCAAGAAGATTTGGTGTAATGGCATTAAACTCAAGACCACGAACCTGAAATATAAAAAAGTCAAAGATAAGACTTCATGTAACCAAACAATGGAGTTGATGGAGAACAATGAATAATTTAAACTCAGCAGGTAGACTCATAAAAGGCAAGAAAAACTTACAGGTCCTTTATGCTTCCCACTGTGTCCAACAAGAGCATTTTCATTTGTCTCCGAACTGAGAAAATTTATCAAGAAAAAAAAAAACCATTGGAAAAGGTAACGGAAAAAAATGTATACAATACTAAAATCATCACTAAATTAATCAAGCCAAGAAACCCAAATATTTGGAACTACTAGATAGTTATAAATAACTTCAACCAGCCCAAAGGAAAACTCCAAGCTAACATTAATGCTACATTTGTCTACCCCAACAGCAACTACTATCTTTATCTATTTTCATGGCAATCAATCAATAGCATTTTCAATTCAAATGGAGCTTGAATGCTTTATTTTGAGTTAGCATCATATTGGATGTATGTTATTGCCTCAGCTCACAAAATAAACTTTGAAGATTTTTGGAAGCAAGTGTGCAAATTTCAAGACTAAATCATCATCCACATTTCTTCCCTCACATTTTTCTTACACCAAAAGAAGACCAATACACTCACTCACTGACTGGGGGGGTTTTGAAGGACAGTTGACATGACACTGCATAATCGTAACACTTCAAAAGAAAATATAATGAACAGCGATAAAAGCACTAGAAAGGATTACGAAGGAGAGTAACCCATTATTTATCCGTCTAACTAAGCAGATGAGCAACTCTCTTTGAGCTGATGCATTCCTTGTCCCCTGATGTTTTAGGAGGATACGTTATCCTCCCTGCTTATTCGCTCTTTTGTTTCTTTCAAATTGAAACTTATTTTCTCCAATTAAATAGAAACTAAAAGGAAATGCAAATTATACACCTCAGCAGCACAATATATTCCCTCATATTAACCAAAATTCCTACTCCAACCCAAAACATGTAAGCATAAGCACTACAAGAAAATTGTAAGTACACTATATTAAAATAAAAAATGACGAAATCAGATCATAATTTGATTTGCGTAAAGATCATAGCATCCAATAAATATTTCTGCTACTAACTCAGTTCACAATCCTTGAAAGCCATTCATGAATCCAAATTCCAAATCACCTAATCTAACCACATTTCTAAGGACGCGCCCTAAACATACGAAAACTCAAATCACCACCGAAACACATTCCATTTTCCAAGGGTCAGAGACACAAAAGAAATCAACAAACGCACAATAGCAGAAGAGAGGTGCGGTTACCGGATCAGAGTGAGAGGATTCCAGATATCGATGTTCCCGTCGACGAGTCCACCGGCGATGAGTCCGAGCGCGAATCCATCGGAGGCGTAACCGTTCTTCCCCCACGAGAGGCGGTTGAAGCGCTCCGAGCTAGGGTACTCCGCGACGAGAGGGAGTTCCGATTCGTCGGACTGGAAATCGAGCTTGAATATCTCCAGGTTCGCCGACGAGCTGAACGACAGATCGACGGCGCCGGCCATAGTCCCCGCCGCCATGTACGGCGCGTCCGGCGCCAGAGCCACCGACGCCGATCGATTCACCCCTTTGATGCACGCCATTTTTTCGATTCCTCGTAAAAAAAAGACGAAATGGAAAACCAAAACCTAATCGGAAACACGAGAAATTGGAATCGCGAATCCGAAATTCAGATAGATCTAGGAATAAGGAATTGTTTCGGATCTCGATCTGTCGAATGTGAGAGTGTGAAGAACCACTCTCTCTCTTCCACTCTCTGCGCGTTCTTTTTTTGTTTTTTTGTTTTTTTATCTTTCCGTCTTTCTACAATTTCGCGTGGTTTGAGAGCTTTCGTTGTTGTTTGTGAGTTTATAGATACACTTCTTCCTGTGTGAGACACTTTTGGGCTTTGCAAGGGTGGTACCGTCTGCAACCTACAACCGCTTAAGCGGGTCTGAAGAGTGAGCGTATGAGTGCACACGTCGCACTGGATTATGACTCGGGTCGTGTTGAATGAGCCAATCAAAAGTTGACGCGTGTGGGTTCGTATGGGATTGCCTGCGGTGCGTTGGAGACAATCGGATCAGTATTGGTACCATCCTACACTACCGCGAGATGAATTCTCTAGTACGGTAATACACCTACGTTATACTATTTTAAAAATAAATTTAGGTTTAATTTTGATATTATGTAATTAATTAAAATTGTATACTACTAATTATATATTTTTATAATAATATATAACCAATTCTTATAATTAAAATACAAAATAAGATTTAATTTACATATTACTGATATTGTAAAAAACAATTACAGTGTCATTCAATTAATTTCTACTATTTGCATAACTTTTGAAGTAGTAAAATAGAAATTTAACCATATTTGCTAATGTGATGTGATATAATGTGATTGAATGACAATATAAAATATTTTTATGCTAACAATACATCAAAATTAAACTCTAAAAATAACATTTTTAATTACATTGATAATCCATTTTTTTTTAGGTAATGGATAGTGTATAATTAAGTAATAGTCAATAAGAATTTATATTTAAATTATTGTTATTGTAACACCTGCTCATTCTATAGACATTACTAGAAAATTAGATAGTCAAATATGACATTTAACATTGTGCTAGTTAAGTATAAATAAATTGTTCTAACAAGAGTATTTAACAATATTTACAAATCAAACTATCATATAACACATAATAAACTCGAACACATTATTTACACATAACTCCAAATACTTATAGAATTTGAAAGAGACTGCCTTCCTCTCGAGTATTACTTGGCTAATATGAAACCACCAGAAAATAGTGATGAGAATTGAAAATAATTCTCAGTAGGGAATGAATATTTCTATAACATTTTGAATTATGATAGTTCCAACCGTATTTACACAAAAAGTACACATGGCCATATTTTTTCATAAGAACATAATCATATATCATAATATAAATAGGATACACTAGATAATGCATGTCATGCAAAGTTTATTAAGATTATCATCTTTTTACATTAATATTTTACTTTACTCTGTCTGCTTGTCTCACACATGGTCAAAAGCCTTCTCTTAAGAAATTCTCATTCTTTAGTGTTACTCTTTAACATCGTGACAACAAAGCAAAATGTTTACGCCACACTAACCAAGGTAAATAACATAAAAGGACTTTTCATCTTTGTCCATTTGCCTTCTTGCAGTTAGGGATAAAGTTTTAAATATATATATATATATATATATTCTCTTGCATAGTTATATAAATTCAAAATATGAGATGCAAAATCTTTAAGTAACAAAAAGAAATATAACTTAAGAGCCAACATGAATATTCGAATATTATAAATGAATTCCTTAAAATTAAAATTAAATTTTAGCAGTGAAATAAATGAACCATAATGCATAAAATATAGGTTAATGCATAATTAAACCCTAAAATAAATAAAATTCATAGATATTCAAGTAGTGTAAACTGGACAACTCAAAGTAATACAAATCATTATTTAACCTTATCAATAATTAACAACTTTAGTAAAAGATAACTTGAAATGTAAACAAACGGTAAGGTAAAATAATAGTGGAAAAATAATTTTAATAATGGAATAATGATTCAAAAGAATTGGAAGTCAATTTGAAAGATAAATAATTAGATAATCTTGAAAATAAATAAATAATATAGAAGATAAGTAATGTAACCGTAAATTTACTCATAAGACTGGGTAAAATAAACTAATTATTCATCGAAATCTCATAAATTCTTATAAGATTTTCTCTTTAAAATCTCCTAAACTTTTATGAGATTTATTTGTAAAATCTTCTAAACTTTTATGAGATTTCTTTATAAAATCTCCTAACTTCTATGGGATTTCTATGTAAAATCTCCTAAACTTTTAGGGTTTCTAGGTAAAATCTTCTAATATTTTATATGCACAAAACAAAGATTTTGAAAATGATTAGGCAATGAAATCATGATTTTCGATAGGGACTCATTCCCCACCTTGAAATTATTGTAGAGATAACAATATAATCTCACGATCACACTCATTCTTCTTTTTCCCACTTTTCCTTCTACTCAATCATTTTAAAAAATGCTCAAAACTCTACACTTAATCTTTTTCAAGAATACTCAAAGCTTTATACTTTAAAAGCTTTACACTTAGAAAGCTCTATACCTGAAATTTCTTCTCCACATCACCTCTTTATATAGAGGTTCTAACCTTGGGCAAACTTGGGCAACAAACTTTAAAGCTTGATTACCAAGTAAGTTAAATAAATATATTAATATTACTACATATTATATATTACTATATATATATATATATACACACACACACACATTACTATATTATTTTCTAACTATATTATTTTCCAATTATATTACTTTCTAAACCTTACTTTATATATACATGTGTTACTATAAAATATGAGTGATAATAATATTAAATTATTTGATAAATTCTTATTAGGTTATTCCACAATAATAAATTTAAAAACTAATAAGAATATGATAAATTACTTTATAAAATATTTTATAAAAAATGGGATGTTACAGATATTATTATTACACTATGCCTTTGCCTTCTAATCCAAATTAACATAGTAGCATTTTTATGCATAGCATTATTATACCGTATATTGATATTAATTAATCCTTATGTTATGATGTTATGAAAGGTGAAACTAACTTTTCTGTTTTATTATCTGTATTATGTAATGTAAGTTATAAAAAATATATATAAATTATATGCAATGTAATGGACAGACATATTCCAACTTCTATGATATGTTGCATCAATGCTCTTAACTCTTATCATTTCAGTATGCTAGGTACATATGATGTTTCGTGTTCGATTCTGTCATTGACACTTCGACTTTAAAGTTTGTCAAGATCAATTTTTTTATTTTATAAATTGATTTGTCTGCTCATGAACAAACTAACAAATTCAATCTGAAATGGGATGGGTTACAAAGTGAATTTTATCGAAATTCAATAAGGGTGCAGATCTCCTCCAAGCATCTATTTGAGTAGAGGTAGGATCCCTATGAATATACTGTGACACTCAATTTCGTAAATGAATAAGATATAGAATAGTAAAAGTTTGAAATTCTTGTGATATTTTGAAAGTAATATATAAATCATTATTGGTGAGAGATATGTCCTAGTTTTATGCCTGTTTAAGATTGTAGGATATCTTGTTGGAATTGTATCCAATTAGTGAGAGATCTCGGCTAAATCAATAGAGGATCATTAAGACGATTGTACGTCATGTAATCGATATGTAGCACCCTTCTCTAAGGGATTAGTCAGGTTTTTGGCCCATATCTCTAATCTAGTACACAAGGAAAATTCATGAATTTCAAAACATGGAAAAAGTATATTTTACATTTCTAAATTATGTACTGCCACATCTCAAATTTTAGAATTTTATCATGTCCTTCTATCGGTGTCATATTGTATCAGTAAGTACTTCATCTTGGTGCTTGATAGTCCATGAATTGAAAAAAAATAAAATAAAAGAGGACGTGTAATGCAACGTGTTTGTAACAATATGAAAAAAAGTATGAAGTCTAGGAAACTCTATTTGATAGTGTTTGAAATAAAAATAAAAATGGATTGATTTATCTCTCTATCTATCTACTGTACAATTGGTGAGCTTTTTAATCCATTGTCGCTCTCCTGTTACAAGATATGTTTGTTGAGCTTTTTTTGGTTTTCGCTCACTTAAATAATTAAAAAGAATCACAATTTACCTCTTGAGCATATAATCCCCAATTTCCAAGTTATATGGCCTATATGCATTAGATATGATTTTTGGATGGGTGAAAATACCAACTATAAAACATTATTTAATCTAGCTAAATAAGATTGAAATGACAGAGCAACAAAATAGGAGAATTAGAAGCAACATAACTCTCCTGTATCATGAGTGTTGTGATAAGTCATTGTTTACTACACATGATTTAGAAAGAACAGACATCCTTTTTTCTAATCAACTATTAGAGATAAAATTTTGTGATAAACAACTTAAACTTAGTCTAAAATGTCAAAATTATCAATAAGACAAATAAAATTTAATAAATTATTTAAAAAATATTAACCAATGGATAAAATGAATTTTTGGGTTTCTTCTATCTGCTAAATGAAAAAAATTGTATAGTGATATACTTTTTATTTGAAAAAAGGCAAGATATTGTTAAATTGAGCAGCCTAGGCACACGATAAATCAAAAAGAGAATATAAAATTCAAAAGTTCATTCAAAATGTGTAAGCTCTTACGTCGTAGCTTTTTTTTTAACTCTATTTTAAGTCTCTAATAAATGTCACATTTTGAAATGCAAGCAGATATATAGAAATCACAAAAGTAAATTGAACAAATGCAAAATAGTAAATGGGATGGAATGAGACAAATGAATGTTATGGTTCCATGTATGGATGCGTTACTGGCTTGTTCTATTAAATGCATCACTAGCATGTGTTCCATATAGCTATGAGGTTGTGGTTGTTTTAAAAGTGAACCTTTAGACTATCACAATTCACGAGAGAAAAAAAGTTTCCGTGTATCCGTGAGACTGATGTTGCCCCAGAATATTGTGCGATAGGTGATTCCTTATAAAATAAGATATTTGAAAAAAAAAAAAAAAGCATGCATGCCCAATATTTATTTATTTGTTTTACTGAATTGGTTTTGTAAACATGAAGAATTTAATTATTACAGTAACGGATATTATGGAGCGGGTCTTCCTATGCTTATTGGACTTGCTAAATAGGCTGGAGTGAGCAATGTTTACACAAGTATAACTGGTTGATAAATAAATGTCAGTATGATTCCATAAATATTCCTTTTTATTTTTGTTGTGCACTCTCTGAAGTTAGTTGATTTTCAAATTTTTATTCAACTTTCTTTTACTGAAGGCAATGAAATTTGAAGTGCCTGAATTGTTGAGGATTTATTTTAACATGAATATTTATATTTCTTTTTTGTTTTATTTTGATTGTTGTTAAGTTTATTATGAGTCATTATTTTTTTCACATTATTACTCATATAGCCCTTAAGTCTCTATTATGTTACAATAGTGATGGATAGATGGAAAATCAAGTTGGTCAAAACGATAATATTGGAAACACTGAAATAGGCTTCTTATAAAGTTTGGATAACACTAAGAATGGTTTCAGACGCGATCTACTGGAAAGAAACATTGTTTCTTTTGTCGAGGAGAGACAAAACATACTTGTCGAGTAATTTGGTCTCTATGTAGAAAGGATCAATGCCTTATAGGAAAGGACGATATCAATATTGTTCAGAAAAAATGCTTAAAAATAGAAACAAGTTGCACTTCTATATATTATGACTAAGATAGGAAGACTAAAACCAAAAAGGGGGAAATCTGCTCAATTTCTATTATGATGAAAATAAAATGACCATTTGACTCTTATTATATTGGGGGAATAGATATATGAACTTCATCAATGTTGATAAATGTTTAGGGTGCGCTTAGTTTCAGAGAACGGTTTTCAGTTTCATTTTATATTTTATGGATTTTGTGAAAAAAATATAAAGTCCAAAAAGTAGGAAAACTGCAAGTGAAAACTGAAAATTAATTTTTGAAACCACATGCACTCTTAGGGCCTGCTTGATTTCAGTTTTCATTTTCAATTTTTCAGTTTTTAAGATTTTGTGAATGAAATATTAAAAACTATAAATGAAAACTGGAGTTTATAGTTTTTAGAATTTTCAGTATATCCTTCACGAAATCTGGAAAACTGAAAATTGGAAGTTGAAACCAAATAGGCCCTTAGGCTGTGTTTTGTTTTAGAAAACAATTTTCAGTTTTTATTTATAGTTTTCAGGGTATTATGAAAAAATACTGAAAACTATAAACGAAAATTAAAGATTCAATTTTGTAGTTTTTACTATCTTCAGTATTTTTTCACAAATTTCAAGAAAGAAAAAAAAATGAGAACTAATATTTTTTTTTTTACTAAAACCAAACACACTTTTAGTTATTAATAGAAAATTGAGAATACAAATCGTCTTGAATTATTCTAAACTTTTTTTAAATTATTTTCGTTGCAAGATAACATCTAATAGTTTTATCAAGTGAGATAGAAATATTTTAATACCTCGAGTCCATGTATCTCTAGTAAGGTCTAGTACGGTCTTAGGGTCCCTCAGGACCCACCCATGTTGTCGAAAGCCCTCGGATAGGTGGAGGACGTCAATTATGCATAACAGGTCTGGTGCTATTAGTAGGTGAGCTATCTACCTCACCAAGCGAGCCCTTTACACAAGATTTTGCCTCTAGAATTTGGGTGGCTTGCCAGGTGAGGCTCACAAGCTTGCCTGGCGAAGCATGTTTGTCCAAGGCTAGTTTTGGTTTTGGGTTGTCTTGCGAGCTAAGGCTCACATCATCGCCTGGTGAAGATTATTTTTCTGGGAGGGGTTCTGGAACCCCTGAGGTCGTCAGGCGAGGCCACTCGACAAGGGTCTCGATGCGTAAACAGTGCCAAAATGATAGTTTTAATCTTAGTACCCCAAACCCTTTTAAAACCATCCTCACTTGGTACTTCACTCCCGAAACCGAAAACCTAGCCCCCAATCTTTCTTCCCCCTTCTTACGCTCATCCCCACTCAAATCTACCTTCTCCAAGCTTTAAGGTATGTGATTGTTGTTGGTTTACGTCATCCTCCTCTCTATTCTTCCATATTCTTGGGTGTGAGTTGTTTATATTCTTAGTTGTTGTCAAGTTTGGGTATTCCCCCAAAGTTCATAGAGTTGTTTTACAGTTATTTAGAGAATATCTTAGATTAATATTTGATTTTATTACTTCAATGGCAGACATTAGTGCCATCCCTTTTCCCCAAAGGTCTCTTGGTGTTGGCTTTTAACATTCCACCCCTCCAAATGAGTGGGTTTGATCACATAATCGTATTTTAGTCATTATATAAGTATTTTCAAGCAATATGAAGCATTTAGAAGAGCGGAAGTTGAGATTTAATATGATACAAACTTTATATCTGTTTTTGCAAGAAATAGAGATTATGTTTTGACACTCTCATGAAAATTATTAATTTTCAAAAAATGCATGGGACCATCCTAGAGTTTAAATTGTTATATATGATTTATTCCATGATTTCAGAGTTGATTTTGATGATAAGAGCTAGCAATATTGACAAAGATGAGAAAATACGTTTATACATGATGTATTGTTGAACTTAGAATCATAGAATCCCTTTTAGACTATATCATGATTTTAGAATAAGGACTATCAAGAGGAACAGAGCTGTGAGTTAATGACAGTTAAATCGTTAACCTTGGTAATATCAAGTGTCCACGAGAGGAAATTTATCCGTACTCAGATTAGTCCATGAGGGACGTGGTTTGGAAAGGAATTGTTAAGATCTCAAATAGGTGCTCTTGTTCGTGAGGGACTAAGCATCACTTTACAATTTATGGATAGTCTGTCATTTTGTAATTCCTTGAAAGCTGAATGTGTTTTCAGTTTTTATGCAGTATGTATGTAGATAATGTTTTGAGCCTGCATTAATATTTATGTAACTTCCTTCTTGTGCGATGCATGGTTGTGGGTGATGAACCTCTAACTGAGTATTAAGATAAAACTCACCCATTCTCTCCTTTTTCCTCACAAATACAACTATAGCGTTAGATCCTCCACCTCCTCCCTGTCAGCAATACTCATATCTTCAATGCGGGTGAGCTTCACATTGGTATGAGACAACGATTGTTTTGCTTTTTGTACAGAGTGCTTCTGTGTCATGCGAGTATGGTCCTGGATCATACATGCTTTAGCTTTTTGTTAACCATGATTATATTCATTTTGTATTTAAAGATTTATTGTTTCATGGTTCTTTTGTATAAAACAACTCGAATCATAACAAATATGATACTTAATAAAAACAACCTATGTTAATATGTAAAATTATAGATGATTAGACCCATGTATATTATTAATAACCAGATAAAATAATGAACTCATGGACCTGCCCATAGCACAGGCTCATATGCTAGTATATTACATTTTGCCTTCGAATATTTTAAAATCAGGAAATAATTTTAAGTGTCAAATTTCATTTGATTCTAAGATCCTTTTAAACAATGTTATCTAATATACTGAAAATATAATAATTAGTTTTTAAATTAATTCAAATTCTGTTTTATATATTTATTTAAAATGTAAAAACTAATTAATTACAATAATTTAAATGAAAATCAAATCGACAATAGCTTGTAAGAGTTAAAAAGAATTCAAGTTCGAACATATTTTGCATATAATAAAAAAAGTCTCTTTACGATCTTAAATTTTAAGATATTGTTTTCTATATTTTGATCATGTAAAATACTTTATCGTATATTATATTCATATCAACATACCATATGTTTATTTTCACCAATCATGTTGATTTGTAGTGCATTCATATGATTGAATTTCGTAAGATACAGCAATTATGAATGTTGTATCATATTCACCCATAAAAAAAATATATATTTTTTCAACATCCAATAGTAGGTATCTAATTGAAATACTCACTGAATGTGATAGTAGTACCTATTTTTTCTGTTTATCCATTATATCCAATGATGATAGAGTGAATGTCCTAGTTAGACACTCATTTTAAGTATTGAAATACCAATGTTGAGAAAAAAAAATTGTTCTATCTCAATCTCTATGGCTGCAAACGCAGTCCAAAATTAACGAAGCTATCCCGTGGAACTGCAAGTAAATGGTCCAAATACAGAGAGACCTCCATTCAATCCAAGATGAACTGGTTTGACAAACTCATTTTGCAGCATCACGCACGATCATTCTGATTTGTCTCCAGGGGTGGGGTGTGGCGATCCATTGGGAACTTTAACTTGCCTTGTGAACCAGCAGGAACCAGTTTCAGATTCTCACAGTTGCATATTTCCACCATGAACCCATCTGGGTCGTTGAAGAATAGTTGATCCATTGCTTTCCCATCTTCTTCGAGTGTCCGTTTCATGTACTTCACATTCATCTCCTTCAATTTCTTCTCCACTGCTTCCATATCTTCGCACTACCATGCAATTGAACAACATATAAAACATGAACCACGTACATCACCCACCAGCTTTGTTATAATTAGCTTAATCAAGTTCAAATGCAGTTTATTGGTAGATGTCTTTAGCTCCTTCATTCCATCACCGCCGTTTTTTCCATCAACTTTGTGTGAAAAGTGAAAACTAAGCTAATAGCATACAAGGAAACATGCTTATTTTGATGCGGTGTTATTATTCAATTATCTATCATCAAATCAACCAAAATATGTACGGATACTTCAAAATAATGAATACAAGAGTCGACATACTCATGTTAGATACATATGATATCAATTATTTTACCGGTACTTGTAGATGCTCCCAATATATTTTACATATTCTTAATTTGATTTATTCCCCATCTCCATGTCATACTAAAGTCATACGAAATTCTCGTATCAGTTCCCGAGTAACATATCTATATAATCAGTAATAATAACAATATATGATTACATGACAACTAACAATATATAAACATATAATTGAAATGAATGACATTCAATACCAATAAAATTCCTCTTTTTTTTTCTCTATAGTTATGATCTGATTGATACCTGAAAAGATATATGGTTGTTTTGGGGTTCCAACTCATCAGTATCGGAAGGCAATCTCTCTTCCTCCTTGGACTGCACCAAGTGGATACCAACCCCATAATTGAACTACCACGTACCTTCAAAGTCTAAAACTTGAGGCCTCTCGATCAACACAAACCCCAGCACCTTTGTGTAGAACTCTATGGAGTCATTCACGTTTCTACACAGCCTTGAAACGTGGTTCAAAGCCATTAACGGAGGAGGGTTCTCCTCCTCATTATTCCTCTGACCACCTTGTCCTTCCTCCCTTTCATTGTTTTTTTCCTCTCCTCTAACCTCGTGCTTTTGCATTTTAATTTATTGATGCTTGAATTAGAATCCCTTGCTTTTGAGGTCTTAAGTTCGGTGTGGTCTTATTATGTTGAACTTACGATAAAGTTTGGTCTAATTGAAATTGCTATAAGGAGGGGGGCAACAGGGGAAAATGGAGGATGGACACAAGGGGGAAAAATGAAACAGGGAACTTGGTACGTGTGTGAATATGCTGGAGAGCGGACAGTGACGAGGTTGGTAGACAAATAACTAGTTTCTGCACGGGAGGCAGAGGGTGATAGCTCTTCCCAAGATGCTGTTCTCACTTCATCGTACTAGTATCATAGGTAGAATGTGTGTCGCTTCCTAATCAGCCTTCTAAGGAAGTGATCTTCTTTGGGTGGACACAATTTTATCGTCTCATTCTTACAGATAATCGCATCTATTAAAGATGAGACTTTTTTAGCTTTATTTAATATATATTTATTTGTTTAATGCTCTCATACAATATGATATGAGTGTGTAAAAATGAGATGGTATACCTATAATCAGCCAATAAATTTTCTATAATTAATGGCACTACTTTGGTGTGCTTGACTATCAAAGCAAATGCATTAGTGAACTTCTCTATTTATTTGATGGAAGAATTATGTTAATTATATTCATTTTATATAGGACATTATGTCAACTTATAGTCCATTGGATGAGGAGTGAACCTTTTCCAAATATGGTCTATATTTCATTCAATAGTAAATAAGGTATAAGTCAACATAATATCTCATACACAATGAGTACAAATAACATTTTTCTTAAAATAAACTTTAAGCATAATGGATTTAAACATCAAATTTAGAGTTACTAGAGAATTTTATATCATTCTCTTTTTAATTAAAGTTTACAAAACTTTGTTAAAGGGCTCACGAAGGCAAATTTCAGTCATGCAGTAAGGTTGACTTCTTTCCACTTTTGGAGACAGTTTTTTTTTTTTTTTTTTTACAATTTGCCTTGTCTTTTTGCTGGATATGGGTTAGAATGATTAAAATTAAGAAATCATTTGAAAATTTAATTTTAATATATTAATAATTTAAAAGGCCGGATATTATCTTTATATTATTAATACATTAAAATTAGCCAAGTTTGTAATCATTAGAGATAGAAATGTGTATTTTTATAACCATAGGAAATAAAGAGAAAGAATCCTCGAAGAAATAAATAAAAAATTATGTGACAGACATGAAAATCCAATTTCCTAAAAGTCATAACTTGTGTAATGTTATGTTTAGTTGGAGGGTAAAAATAAAAGTAAATTTTTTATAATTAAACTTTATATATAATTGCATATATAAAACTTAATCATGAAAAAATCAGGAAAGAAAAAACCGGATTGGATTGACTGGGAACCGATCACCTAGCCGGTCTAGTTAACCCCCAAAAATCTGAGGAAGTCAGAACTGGGAAAAACCGAGAAAACCGGCGAACTAGACCCGTCGAACCGATGCGGAGACTTTGAAATTTTTTTTTTGGTTTCGAAGTTTAAATACTGATATTTTGTGACAATCAAAGAGTAAAAATGAAGAAAATGGAACCAAAGAATGACACTAATAAAGATTGTTGGATTATCCTTCTTCTTTCTCTGTCATTTGCAGACTGTTTACCAACAAATATTGTTTTTAAATACTTTTTATGACCGTGTTGTGAGGCTGAGACTAGAAAAATTTTATATAAATTATGTTTATTTTTATAAACCTATGAATATATATATATATATATATTTGTTGATTATGTTAATGTCAATGATTTAATATATTTTGGTTGAATCTCGGTTGAACTAGTCGGATCTCTATATTTTAAAACCAGTACCTTCATTGATTCGATACTCGGTCCGATTTTCTCCTTCTTGGAAAAAATTATTCTCAGTTTTCCCCCAACAGATAAATTATACCCCAAGTTTTTTTTTAAAAAAAAACAAATAAAAAAAATATACATATGTAATAAAACTATAGGTAATGTTATTCATACATCCAAAAAGTGTTAAAGATAACTAGGGACATTCATCACATTCAATAATCATAAAATGGATGTCTGAATAAATACCCATTTTTTAGGTGTTAAAGTATTATTACCCTAAAACTCTAAGCTAATCCTGTACCATTGAGCTTTGACTGCATGAGATTACAGCCGGTGGGTGGGTGTTGATTGATTGATGTGGATCTTGGAAATAAACAAAGAGAAGAGGGGGGAGGGGTGGGGGGACGCACGGCACGACCCCAGTAGCTTTTAAGTTAAAAGGGAGGAAAGGAAACAAATAGGATAGGCCCACAGGAGAGCACGCCAAAGTGAATCATAATAGTATTAGCTACAAAACCTGAGAATCAAATCCACCACCACACAACCTGAATCCACTTCATTCATAGGTGAGAGGCTGAGAGGTTGAGGGTGGTGGAGGAAGAACCAATACAGACAGACAGACAGACAGACAGAAGTGATCATAGAAGGAACAATAGACTCAATCAATCACTCAATCAGGGAAGGAGGGATCATGTACAGGGACGTGTCAAGCTGCAACACGTACAACTACGGGGACGCCCTCTACTGGGACGCTCGCTACATCCAAGAGGGAGGCTCCTTTGACTGGTACCAGCGCTACTCTGCTCTCCGCCCCTTCGTCCGCAATTTCATCCCTCCTTCCTCCCGCGTCCTCATGGTTGGTTGCGGCAATGCTGGTATCCTATCCTATCCTTACTCCCTCACTTTCAACTTCTTTTACTTTAGGGCTCCGCTCTTCTCTTCTTTTTTCACCTCCCCCCTTTTCCTTTCATAACTAAGCTCACTTTGTTCATACTTCCAAACTCACTCTCGATTTGAGTTTGCGACATGGATTGCCGAGATCAGGAATATGGAGAGAGCAAGTTGAAAAATACTTGTATTTACATGTCACCGACAACCTTTTTGTTTTGGTTTTTGTTGTGTGTGTGTGTGTGTGTGTTGGGGGGGGAGGGGGGACTCCCTTTTAGTTTATCGAGGGATACATGGATCTTGTTTTGTAAGCACAAAATGGCAATGACAGCTGGCCAACAAGAACGGGGTTAGTAGTTAGTGCAACTATGCTGGGTTCCATGACTGGTGATAATTGGTCTTAAAGCTTTAGTTTGTGCTTTTGTATTGTTATTGGAAGAACTTGCACTTGTCTAGCCTAAACACTCAATAGTTTACCCAAAATGGCTGATCGCACTGGGAGTGGGTTGTGACTTGTGGTGAATTTTGCCTACAATGTCAGAGGTTTACGGAGAGCTTTAACTAACAACCACCCCCAACCTGAAATTATGTGAGCAGTTCTTGAGGCCAAAAAAAAAAAGAGAGAGAACACTACTTAATTTATTGAATAGCACATAGATGCTTTTTTCATGTTGCAAATTTGTACCTTTGTGTACTGGCAGTCATTGCTTGGTCGCGTTGGTACCTTTTTTTTTTTTTTTACCCTTAAAATTTTGGGAAGTAAATAAGGGCCTTGGAACAGTGAGATTTTACAGATCTGAGGACTTTCAAAATAGAGTAGGCAGTTGAATGCTGGCCATCGATCAACCCTGCCGAGTTTCATGTCTCTAATTTCTAGATCCATTCCTACTCCTGGAACCCTATAAGGATTAGCTCAAATGGTAAGGGTAGGGGGTGATAATTTTGGTTTACATTTCCATTAAACCAGAAGACCTAACTGCAAAGCTTGAGGTTCCACTGTATTATTTAGTAAGCCTTGCCTACCAGAGTTTTCAATAATGTTTTGTACCAAATTTTATAAATGCTATCATCTACCAGTCTAGGCATGGCAAAGTGTTTTAGAAAAAATGGACAGAGTGTACTCGGCATTCTCCTTTTACTGGTATAGTTAATTAACTGTGGTAAATTTTGTCTTTATTTTATACTGGATGTGTGTACTTACCTTCTTTTAGAAGCAATTTTTTGAAGTGAGCAATGCATAGTCTTTTTGTCAAAACATTATTGTTTACTATTTTACACAAGTGAGATTGATTTTGTATCAAGTGTTCAGGTTCATACTCTCTGAGGAAACTTACAAAGGGAAAACTGATTACTTTGCAGTTATATCGGAGGATATGGTCAAAGATGGTTATGAGGACATTATGAATATTGATATTTCATCAGTTGCCATTGACATGATGAGAAGAAAATATGAGTACATCCCTCAGCTAAAATGTATCTTATAAATAAAATTATTTTGTGTGTTTGTGTAGTTGTTCATCTTTTAACTAAATATAAGAGCTGTAAACTCCTTATCTGAGTTTCCTTCTTGAATCACAATAGACATGCAGATGGATGTCAGGGATATGAGCTTCTTTCCAGATGAATCTTTTGATGGTGTAATTGATAAAGGTATCGGTTACTCCTTACAGCACAAGCCTTGTAAAAAATAGTGGTATTTTTAATTATTATATACGTACTCTGTTGTTCACATACTAATGCTAATTTGCTCTTGCTATTTACGTCTGCGCTTCTGCTCTGTTGATCCTTGGTCTAGGAACTCTTGATTCATTGATGGTATGGTGCTTTGCTGACCACACTTGTAATTTATCCAATTCTTTGCCTGCATGCTCTAATCCTCACATTTGCTTTTATGTACTCCAGTGTGGTACTGATGCTCCAATTAGTGCTGCTCAGATGCTTGCTGAAGTGTGTAGGTTGTAGATTTTAGTGAGAAAAAAATTTCTTTAGATTTGTGCAAAATATATTTGATATTCATGCTTCTTTTCTAAATTCTTGCTAATGCTAATAATGGCTATTTTCTTCTTTGCAGACTTCTAAAACCTGGAGGGACTTATCTGTTGGTAATTTTATGTTCATAGATGGGGCTTTCTTTTTATGAGTGTGCTGTCAACTATTCTGGCAATTTAGAGGATGGAATAAATGACTGAATTTCCATTTTCAGATTACATATGGTGATCCAACAGTAAGGATGCCTCATATAAGCAGACCCGTATACAATTGGAAAATTACATTGTATAATATCCGTAAGATTTCACCCTTTTTGTCCTTTTCTTTACTGGAAAAATGTCTCTTTCTTTTCTACTAGATGTGGATAACACCTGCTGACCTACCATAATAGTTTCCTTTTGAACTTGTGGTTGTTCTATCATTGCATAATGTATCTTAAAGAGGACTAGAGGAAGATTTCTTTTGTTTCTGTCCTTATTTGGATAATATACTAAGCAAGGTGAAACTCTTTTGCAAGATGGAATATCTTTTATTTGCTAATAAAGTGTCTTTTTTTTTGTTAAATAGTTCCAAAACTGGTGTCCAGCAGTGTTTTTTCTTCTACCTTATTATTATTGTTATTATTGTGATGTGATTAATATTTAGTGCCTTCTGTTATGCTCTCTATGCTTGAGGGTCAAGGTTATACTTTTCTTGGGCTGAATATGGAAGGAATCAGTGATACGTTGAGGGTATATAATATTTTAGGCCATGTTTCACTTAAGAGCCAGATATAGTTTGGAAATTGGATGGTATAATAGGCATGTTTGTTTGTGAATTGTGATATATAGAGTGATTAAACTAATATGTAGTATATTAATTTTTTGGACATATATGGAGGAGACCTATAGAGGTCT
This sequence comes from Dalbergia cultrata, assembly GCA_031216105.1. Lineage (NCBI taxonomy): Eukaryota > Viridiplantae > Streptophyta > Magnoliopsida > Fabales > Fabaceae > Dalbergia > Dalbergia cultrata. Next base: position 8,110,037 of record CM062345.1, read on the forward strand.
TTGTAAGGAGTGTGGATAAGATGGATGGTAGTCCTAGTACTAGAGGTAGAGGAAGACCTAGGCAAACAATAGGGGAAACAATTAGAAGGGATTTAAATATTAATAGGTTAAACATAAATATGATATATAAGAGAGCACTATGGTATCGTAGCTTTATTCTTTTGTGAAAGGTTCTGCCTTTGATTATATAAAGTATACGTCAGAATTCTTGTTACCTATAGTTGTGAAGCTTTGATTTAGTGCTCCTCTTACGATCATGTTTTCTATATCTTTTCAGCTAGACCAGGATTTCAAAAGCCTGAAAGTACTAGTTCATCAAGAAAATCATACTTAGAGCCCATCCCTCTCACTGAAAATGGCTTACTTCCTTCAGATTTGGTTTTGGAAGATCCAGATTCTCACTTTATATATGTTTGTAGAAAGATAAATGACACGGAGATGGACAATGTACCCACCTACCAATTAAAAGCTGATGTTTTATAGCCCCGGCTTACATTGAAGCATTGATGAAGGGTATTATTTATCCTCTTCACAAACTTTGATGTGTATCGTAACCATTGAAATGGTTGCTATTGTCATTTGTACCACTGGGACAAGTTAGTACTACCAATGGGGTGTCTGTAGTAGCATTTGATTCTCAGAAATTAGAGTAATGGGTTAGGTCGTACAGATGACCAATATAATTAAAATCTCTGTAGAAATCAGACATAAGTGACTGATAGATACCCACTTTGTGTTGTTTTGCCTGTTCATCTGTCTGCGTGAGTGTTGTAATTGTAACATGTAAACATTTTCTTTGCCTTAAGCTTGACTTTTATATTACAATTATGCCTTTATCATAACCATAATTCTATGCCCTTCCTTTAATGACACGTAGTTTATCCAATCATAGATGTGGAAATCCATTACTATACTTCCAACAGGACTTTGTACCTTGTTCTTTGCCATCGTTTATGCTATTCCTCCTTCCTTTGTTGAAGTTTTCTGATTGCAATATCAGAAGCTTCCATACTCTATACTTGCATTGCATAAGATGTTCCCTAGGAGATTGAGGATTGTGCCAGTGGGTCTTAAAAGTGCTAGTGTTGTTAGTGCCATATGCTGAGAGACGACACTATGGGTATGTTTGGTTGGAGGGTTCAAAATTGGGGTAAATTTTCTATGATTGGGTTCTGAGTAAAATTATACAAAGAGCTCAATCATATTTTACACACAGCTCAATCTTGAAATATTTATCTCCCAACCAAACATTGCCTAATTGGTGAAATTCTCCAGAAGAGGCATGAAAACAAACTGAAGGCTTCAAGAAGCTGAGCTTGGCAAACCCTGGAATTTAGTTCAAGGGTGTGCTGGTTTTATGGTGCATTTGGTTAAAGGATAAAAAATGAAGAAAAGATTTCCATGGATAAGCTTCTCGCTAATTTTACCTCTCAATCAAACACTAATACCATGCATTTACATGTTTGGTTTCCCATTTAGAAGTTTCAAACAATGGATTGGTAACAAGCTATAAGATAGAGTTTTTGCTTACACCATGGAAGTTTGCATGATTTTCTGCTGCCAATGGCGAAGAAAAAGTTAAGAGTATAGAGTATGCAATGCAAGTATAGAGTTATATTTTTTTGTGGAGTATATTAAATAGTTAGAAATAAAATGTTATATTAACAATAATTAATTATTAAAAAATACTATTGAAACAAAAAAATTCTGTTTTATTAAAATATGCAACTGACAGATATTTCAAAAGATAATTTAATCTAAAAATAGATAAATATTTTAATAGTGAGGGAGTCTCTTATCTATTTATTTATTTTTTGGGTCAGAAAATATCTTCTCCGAAAGGGTAGGAGTCAGAGCACATGTGGGCTATTTTCTCATAGATGGGCCCGTTAGCCCAGTATGCTTTAGAGAGAAGACTAAGAAAACTACAGACCAAAATATGAAAGAGACTAAGAAAAATGGACAAATCAGGGGCTCATTTCATAGTCAACCTCATTCGGGCCTTGTTGCTCACGGCATACCTTCAATTCTGGCACAAGCTTTGCACCCTTCTTGGAGTCCTTCTTGTTCTTCTGCTTGTTATAATCTCTATCCTTTCCTTTCTCTTCTGGCACAGCAAAGTCTCTGTCTTGATCATCTTCATCCAGTGCATCCAATGATAATTTTTTTTTTATCACTGATCAGCATTTTGAGTTTGTTGAAATGTTTAATGTCTCACTATGAAGGCTGTTCACAGTATTATTAGCTTAGCTGAAGACAGCATGTTTGTCCATCCCTCCTCAAAATGTAGTTGTGCAAACGAAATTATTACCTTACCAATTACCATTATAAGATGCAGATAATGTTAAGACACCCCTAAATAGACCAAAAGTTCTCAAAGAGATGATGCCAGATCCTCCACAGCTTAATTGGCCAGATAAAAAAAAGAAAAGAAAAGAAAAGAAAATTCAAGGTCTTAGTCCCAATCACTACTCTCAAATGCTTTGTGTTTTATTTTCCACTCTTACTCTTCTTGTTTTTTTGTTACATTTTTAGCCTGTGTAGAGTATCTTCCGGTGGACACTAAACTAAACAAAGCACACTAAAAGAGTCAACATGGTTTGCCAGTTTGCTTAACCCATTCCTTTTTCATCCTCTCAGGTTTCCTATTGTGATTTATTTTCATTTATGAGAAGTTGAGCTTCTATTTTATTTTCTTTCATACGCACAAAAAAAAAAAAACTAAACATGATAAAAGATCTCATAGTGTAAAAATGATAAAAGATCTCATAGTGATCTCAGTTGTCTTTTCGTATATACTGGGAGTTGTTATTAATTGTTCAAGGCTTCTTATGGAATTTAAGTTTCACATGGTTTTCAAATTCCTTTAAGAGCCTTACCTCATATAGCATTAAAATTTAAATTAAGAGTACTGGATTAGAAAGAAAATTTAACTATTTTGTCTCACACTAAGTCAAGACCCACCTCTGTACTACTAACCAAAATAACGCAATGATTCCTCTTAGAATGTGTTTGAGTGAGGGATAAATTTTATATAGATAAATAAATTTTATATAAATAAGCTTCATATATAAAATTATATATGAAATTCATCTATGAAAAATTACCCTTCATTTTTATCCTGACCAAACATGTCCTTAAGATGTTCAGTTCAACATGCTAAAATAATGCTAAGAGGGTGTGACCTCTTTCTTCATTTCTTTTTTGTTGATTTTTTTGTTTGTAAATGTTGGAAAAATTTAAATAAAATAACATCACAAATAAAATATAATAGGAATAAATTAATCATTGATAATAAAATTAATAAACACATGAATAATAAAATAAAGAATTAGAGATAAATAAAATAAAAAGGAATAAGTTAAAGTAGCTTATCGGGTTTATTGGCTGAGGCGTGCTAGGCACTAAGCTTAAGAGTATTTTGCCATCACGAGTCAATCACTCGGTGCAGATGGTCTTCACAGCTATTACTCTCCAGGATACAACAACCACTTCTCACTAACTCTGCACATGAACTAGTGAGGCTATCCATGAACAATTATATTGGATTTACTCATGGGAACACTGCACTAACATTTATCTTATACTTATTTGTCAAATGTTGAAAACTAGTGTATATGAAATATAATTTCTGACATTGAATTCCTCTCTTGTAAACTAAAACTTGTGTTTATATAGCTGATTATGTAGTAGCTTTCTAAATTGATATGACCGTTGCTTTGGATTCATTAAGAATGAATACTCATAATTTTAATTAATGAAACCTATTAAAATTTTATTCTAACAGTTGAACAATCAAATGAACAACGGCCATATATCTTAAGACCAACTTTCAAAACGTTATCATTGAAGAAACCGTGAAGTAAATCTACATTTAATAATAATAATAATAATAACTTTGAAATAAACATAAATATAAATAAAATACAACAGTAAAGAGTAAGATTTCAAACTCTCACTAACACAGTACATTTTCTTTTCCGCCTCTGCCCCGCCCTCTCCTTGCTCTTCGTATTCCTTGTAGGCTTTCCGTAGGGCCCACTCAATGGTGGACCCTTCTTGAACAATATTACATTATTACTATTAACAATGAATTAGTATCGATTCGATTTTTGGCGATGTGTATGAAAAATGTTTTATGGCCAGAGATAAGATTCACATATGTGAGCTCTACGTCTTGAGAGAATTAATCATTGTTTTCGACGATGGATACCCTTGATTCATAAAAAAAAACAATAAACTAGGATTGGATTGCAAAACTTACTGGCAGATATTTATATAAATATTTATGCATTTATATATGGAGTGACCGACTCAAGTGTGACAGGTACTTTGATAAGTAAATATTAACTATTAAATTTTATATAAATTACTAAAGTTTAAAATTATATAACAGTTTTAGGTAATCATATGATCATCGAATAACTTATAATTTTAATAATTCACACATGATTATATGTCTAATGTCTCATATTTACTCATCGTAATAAATTTTTCCTGTCACTTCAGTGGTAGCATATTTGTCTCAAAGGCAGATAAGCACACGAAAGACTAATGTAGTCAAATATTTCAGGTAATTTTGTTCATATTTTTGAATTTTGAATAAAGCGAAAGGGGATAGAAAGAAACGGATCATCCCACCAAGTTTATGTTTATGACCCTGTAACCACATACAGTGATCGGAGATGATATTTTATTTGCTTCCATTTTGGATTGTTATTATTGTTCTTTTTCTCAAAGGATAAGTACTCGATTTTTCAAAATATGAAAAGAATTTGGAAAAGAGATATTTTAGTTAACTCAAAAACAGTGATTTTCTTCCAAAAAAAAAAAAATTGATTTAAATATACTTGTTTCAACATTTCTTTTTTTTTTAAAAAAAAATAAAATAAGTTCACGGTCTCGCTTCATTTGTTTAGATTGAACTATACCCACTTATTGCATTTTAATTATATTTCAAGAGCTCGCACTAAAATTTAAAAAATGCAAATAATTAATAGTCTTAATCCTTTGAGGAGAAGTCACAATAAATTATTAAATTACTCTATGTTTGATTTGACCGATGTTAATATCTCTTATATTTTGGTGCGACGATATTAATTGTCTCTCTCACAAATATAACATAATCTAAATAAAATTAATGCTACAAAAAGATAAAATTAAAATAAAGTAACAATTTGGAGTGAATATAAAATGGAGTGAATGATATATAAGTATATAACTAAACGGAGATTAAAGATAGTAGAAGGGGTTAGGCTTTAAAATATGACAAATCATGACCATAAATTTTCATTGGAAAGATGTTTATACATAGTTACTTATGGTATATTATAGGTGATTGCCTCTAATAGAAAATATTCGTAGAAAATGAAAAGAAAAAAATTACAAATTATTAAATAGAATTTTATTAATGTGAATATGAAGCAACTGGGGCGTTTGTTTATTTTGTGGTAAAATTACTTTTAAAATAACTACTTTATTCGTTTCACAATAATTATCGGTTTTTGACTTTGAGACATTTCAAAATATCTGTTTATTTATGTTATTTAGGTGACATTATTTTTTTTCTTCTATATATACCCTTACTACTAATGTATTAAATAAGTAATCAACACATTTATCAAGAAGAGTCATAATGACTATAAAAAGATAGTTTTGTCAACTTATATAATTTTCTACATTTATCAAGATTTTTTTTTCTTAATATGTGTAATATTTGATTTTTGATAGTTCTTGTGAAATGAAGGGAGTAATTTGGGTTTGATTTGAGTATATAAAAAATAAGTTTAAGAAAATAATTTTTGTTTGGATAGTATTTTTATGTAAAAGCAACAGCAAGATTTTATCTCAATTTTTTTTTCAAAATGAAAAGTATCATCTATCTAGTTTCACTAAAAGTACTTTTTTATACTTTAAAATGAATTTTGATAAGCTAATGTATAAATCAAACACATTTTACTTCTTTACTTTTTATTTTTATTTAAATAAAAGTATTTTTAGAGTGGATTCAAACAAGTGCGTGGTCTCTCTTTCACATTGCATAGCCCGATAAAATTGATCAACTTTATTATTCTAATATCTAATTTGTTCAAACACCTAATACTCTACTAATAAAATATATGAATTTTATCATTTTTTTTCTCCTAACTTTTTTTCTTCATTATTCGTTTCGAATTGATATACGTGTTGAAATAGAATTTTCCATATCGACGAACGTATTTATTGGCGACACTTGAATCCCTCTATCTAGCTCGTGAGGGTTCACCTTTGTCTCTTTTTCAGGAAAAAAAAAAGAGAGTGGAATAGTCAGAAAGTCCACACAACATCGAAGTCATCGACTTTAAAGTTCAAAGAAAGCGATAGAACCATGCACTCTGCCTCTGCTTCAACATAAGGCAAAAGGACAACCACGAAAAAGTAACTGTCCTTCCATCCAATTAGTGCGCTTTTGGCACATATCGCCAAATTTGGAAACTAAAAATACGAAAATTTTGACAAAGACCATATACCTCATATTCCCAATAAAACAAACAAGACTAGTCCCAATTCAATGACCCTCTCTAAATATGCCCTCTAATCCTTTTACATATTCTCATTTTTTCTACTTTAATTATTTATTTTTTTTACTAAGAATAAAGATTCCAGTCCCTTAACTTAATGTAGCTAAGCCAAAACACTGTAGCAGACTATTTGATGTGGCAAAAGAAAAGGAAAAGGGTGTGCAGATTCTTAGAGGGCCCCACCATTTTGAAACCTTAATACTAAAAGGAGGGAGAATTGAGTATTAAGGAACCTCTCTACCTTATACTCCCCAAAACAGCAATGTGTTCGTAATAAAGCCACTGTCCTTCCCCAGATTAGGTCATGGCTAATACTAAAAGTAGGTACAATAGACTGCCATAACTGGTAAAGTGATAAATCAGAATCAGAAAAAGAAAAAGCAATGCTGGTAAAAAAGAATAAGTAGATATAATTACAAAAACAATAAAAAGCTTAAAATGGAAACATCCCATAACAAAAGAAGAGAAATTGCTAAATATGTTAAGAATGAGATAAAATTATCACTTGGCATTATCTAATATTCAACAATTTATCCCTTAAAAATAAATCAACGCTTTATCTGAAACATAAAAAAATAGAATTTCATATTAATGCACAAGTAGCATAAAAATATTTTATATAGACGCTTAATAATACATTATTATATCAGCGAAGGTGAAGTGTTTCTAACCATAATATGATATGTATCACCCCAAAGAAAGGAGTAAGAATTTAAACCTATAACTTATTAGATGAGACATTCTATCAATCTTCACTCGATCAACTTCACGAGATTAGTAAATCATTTTAAGTCAATGAATAATAAACAAAGTCAAATAATATTTTTTTTTCTTTTGTTCAAATCTTAATAGAGAAAATTATTTAGTGAAGAAAGCAAAAGGAAAATAGTGGGACCCACGAGAGAGGCCAATTGGCTGCAAGACACACTAAATGTGGCAAAAAGGAAGAGTCATGCACAACTCTAAATACATACAGAGCCATGCAAAGTTGCCGTTTCTAGGCACTGGCCATTTTGGGGTAAAACGCTCTCTCTTCCCTCCCACCCCCTTTATCTTCTCCACCAAATTTAGCACCCTCTCTTTCCCAAGTTCTGAAGAAAAAACCCCTCCTTCAAAGACCAAAAAGGGTGTGTGCTATGTTGGTGCTTTGAAGAGGGACTTAAGAGAAGGGAAAAAAAAAAAAAGGAAGCACCTTTGCATATACATAGAGCTCTTTTGTGAGAGCCAAAGATCTCTGGATTGAAAAATCTCAGCTGGGATTTTTCAGTTTCTGTGATTTTTGTAATAAAGTTTGGGTTTTTGAGGTTTTGAGAAGCTGATTCAGGGGGAAAACAGAGAGAGAGAGAGATAATGGGGAGAGGTAAGATTGAGATCAAAAGGATTGAGAATGCTAACAGCAGGCAAGTTACATTCTCAAAGAGAAGAAATGGGTTGCTTAAGAAGGCTCAGGAACTTGCCATTCTATGCGATGCAGAGGTTGCTGTTATCATCTTCTCCAATACAGGGAAACTCTTCGAGTTCTCGAGTTCTGGGTATGTCTTGTTTTCCTCTGTTCTGATAGGCTTGCATGTCATTTTTGATCGTATCCAACAACTCTATTTGTATAGTTAGATTTTTTTCTAATACATAACAATTGTTTCATTAGGTCGGTTCAATTTAATTAATCATATATCCCCAGATTTTTTTTTCATCTGTTTAACTGTTGCATGTGAATTTTGTCACTGAATTCTGGTGCTCTGAGTGATTGTGGATTGGGTTTTCCCCTGAATTAACTTGCTTTCCTTATTATTTTTTCTGGAGTGTTTCTAATAAGTCAGAATTTCATTTTTTTTTATCAATTTATTTATTTTTTCTGTGAAAATGGTCGCTTTCAGCTGGTCATCTTAAGTTAAAACCTGTTGAAGTTGATGTTGCCTATGGTACTTTTTTTTTTAATTATTATTTTTAATTCAGTTGCAATTCTTTCTTGTAGTATGAAGCGGACACTTTCAAGATACAACAAATGCACTGATTCTTCAGAGGTGGCTGCAGTGGAATATGAAGCAGAGGTACTCTGTTATACCCCTTTAGCCAGGGTAACATTCATTATGGTTCCAGTTTGTAGTCTGTAAGATTGTTCCTCTGTTAAATGCAGAACCACCATCCATACCAATAGACTTTATTGAAAATTCAGCAAAACATCTTTTCTTATTGACTGATTAAACGATATCCAAAGATGATGGTAACTACAAATTGCTTGCCTGAATAACTGTTGTTCCAATGCTCCTTCCATTAGGTACTGTTCTCAGGTTCATTGTTGGATTGCTATGTCCAATAACATTTTATTTTTCTTCAGAAGGAAGATGCTAAGATGGTGGAGTTCCTTAAAGATGAAGTTGTGAAGCTAGAAACAAAGCAGTTGTATGTGTTTTCAGTCTAAACATTTCTGTTTATTATGTCATTGTCTTTTGCATTACCTTTTATTTATTTATTTATTTTTGCTGCTAGCCTTACCTCTTATGAATGTTTTAATTTACAACTATAGACGGCTGTTGGGTAAGGACCTGACAGGAGTGAGCTTAAAGGAACTGCAACATCTGGAGCAACAACTGAATGAAGGGTTATTGGCTGTCAAGGAGAGGAAGGTCCTTCACATTTCATCTTATCCTTGTTCTTTCCTTTTTTTTCCCCCCTGAGGTCTTTCAGTCTAATGTGATCTAATGGTTGCAGCTCATAACATCCTGAGTTTTAATATTTATTCTTTCAGGAGGACCTACTTATGGAGCAACTGGAGCAGTCTAGAGTACAGGTATATCAAAATCAATAGTTAACATGCAAAGTTTTAAGCAATTAAAATACAAGGCCTTACAAACCAAGGGGAAACAACCAAAAAAGTGAAAAAAATGTTGAGATTTGGTGTGGATTTTTGGCTCAAACTCTGTTACTCCTACTTGGTAGTCAGTATTTGTTTATAAGAATTCAGGTTACCTGAAGAGGATAGTCGTTAACTTCATCTTTATTTGTTTATTTATTTATTTATTTTTGTAATCATTTGCATATGAGAAAAGATCATAATTTCTTGATTTGTGTGTCTCTTGGTAAGTAATTTAATCAGTGTGTTTATTTCACACATATAAAAGCAAATGCAAGGGTTAGAAACTTGAAATTGCTTCATTAAGTGGTTATGTGATGCCACATCCATAAAATTATGTTCAATTTATTAACTGGTGATCGGCACGTGGTTAATACGCCATATTTTTTCTATATATACTTCATCTTTTGAATTTTAGGAAGATCTATCTTCAGAAAATCCGCAGATCAGCAACTCAAAAATAAACATACAATTTATCTTTGGTATTTATGAACTACACCAGATCAGCATGTTATATTGCACCTTTCACATTCATGTCTTCTGCAAACGGACTTGTCCTCGATATAAAAAACAAAGAACTTGATTGTAGTGACAAGAAATTTGCCGATAATTTTGAAATCTGTGTCAATTTGATTATTGAAAATTACTTTGGCATATACTTATTTCTTCTCAGAAGCATGGGAAAACAACAAATGCCTCTTTGTCCTGATATTTGTTTGATTCATTCTTTCCAGGAGCAGAGGGCTATGTTGGAGAATGAAACTTTGAGGAGACAGGCAAGTTTCATTCTTCTTAACATGCTCCTTCCAGCATCTCTATCTTTGAATAATACATATTACTCATAACTTTATGGTTGTGCTTATCATATGTTGCAGGTTGAGGAGCTTCGTTGTCTGTTTCCAGTACCAGAACCTATAATCCCATCTTATCTTAAGTATCACCATATGGAAAGAAAGAGTATGTTCGCAGATAATGGGGTTAAGCATCCCAACATGGCCAGTAACTGTGCAAATGAGAAAGGAGATTCGGACACCGCATTGCATTTGGGGTACCATGCTTTTCTACTGTCAAACTTACAACTAAACTTCATTAGAATCCTGATGCGGTATCATTTTGCAGCAAACAAACTTCATTCTTTTGTTTGTTGATTGTCGTGTAAAATACTCAGATATTCACTATACTCCTGGTTAAGGATTATCTCAAACCAAAGTTAACCAGCACTGTTTGAATACTGCAGCAGGTTATGATGTTGCTGTAGTCATATATTTACTTGAAATTATGCGAGTTTTCTCGCATCAGTTCTTCCATTCTTAGACCTCTTTTGACAACATTTGTTCTTTTTGAGTATTACTTTGACACGTGAAATATTTGAACGGAGTAACATACATGGCAAGATATGAAATGTCTTCTTTATGTTCACTTTCCTAAAATTTGTAGTGTCTCATGTTTGCTGCTTGTTTTGCAGGTTACCAACTGATGTTAATCACAAGAGGAAGGCACCTGAGAGAGAAACCTTTTCTAATGATTCAGAGAGTCAAGTGGCTCTACTCTGATCCAGTTCTGACTTTCTTCTTTCAACAGGGAAAAGTAGAAGAGCTTGAGATCAAATTTAGTGCAGTTGTAGTTGTGCAGTTTCAGTGTAGATCAGAGAGGAAAAGTAGGATCCTAGGTGAACCCCCTAAATCTCATAAATGTAGAATTTGGCTCAACTCTTTTAGGATATTGGCAAGCAATAACATTTACCGGTTTTATCAAATTTTGCTGTAAACAGGCTGGGGAAAGTTTAAACTTATGAACCTTGGTTTTACTTATCAAAATATCATCAAAAGGATGCTTCGGCCTTTTTAACTGTTGCAAATTCATCTTGATATCTTGCTCTATGTTTTCCTTTTACTTCAATCTAGACTTTGCTTCTATCGATCATCCTTTCGTTTCAATTTCTTTTATGTCAACGGATACATGAAATGGTGAAGCACTCACCCAATTTTCCCCTCTTTTTTTTCTCCTTTTGGTCCGTCTGTTGTGGATCAAATGTCAGGCTGTAGTTACCAAAATGTTCACACTGTCATGGGCAAAAAATTCATGTTGAAGCAAACAATTAAATTATGATTCATTATGCAGCCGTTATTTTTCCAAGCTGGTGCAGTTTTTGAGGTATATTTTTTTTGGAGAGTCATAAGGAACATGGAGGGGACATTAGAATCCTGATTTTAGTTTGATTTTTTTTTTTCGTTATTTTCATAATCAAATTTTGAAAACAGAAAACACAAGAAATTGAAAACGGAAAGAAGATGCCCTTTTCTTCCTTTCTCATTCTACCTTGGATTTCTTCAAACCTTTCTTACTTTCTCAACGATAAACTTTTTGCCAGAAGTTACACAAAATTGAATCCTGCCCAAAGTTAAGTGAAAATCCATTTTGGAGCTCACAGAACAAGGACGTGTAGTAATATACTGAAGTTATCATAACAATCACATTCTTGACAATTGTTTTATGTTGTACAGAATCTACTATGCAACTAAATATTTGGTATTTACATAATCTGGCAAGAATAATACATTTTGAAAACATTACAAAACTTAAAAAAGCCTATAAATCTATACATAGGAAATTAAGCAACGGATTTTTGGGGTCCCTTCTTCAGCCTTAAGCAATCAATCAATTCAGTTCTCTGTGTCATTACCTTGTTGAACAAATCATCCACCTCAGATTTTATAACATCACATGTCTTTTCAAACACTTGCAGCTTTGTCTGCAATTCCTTGGCTGCATCATGTTCCACTTCACGTGAAGCAACAAGAATGTCAGCAACATCATCATTTATCTCTTTCACTTCTTTCAAGACAGGGCTTTTCTCCATCAACTGTTCACTGATCTTGGAATCAAGTGTGCCAACCAAAGAACCATCAAACCCGCCTGCCATATTTCTAAGATCCATGTATGGCTTACTACTACTACACAAACCAGACAATAGAATTCCACATACCCAGAAACCAATACTCTTCATTTCCTTCACAGCTTCATGAACAACTAATTCTTTGCCAGAGAAATTCGTTGCTTTATCACCTTCTGTGCTCAACTCTTTACCAAAGTTGGTATTGAAAATACCTGGCTGAATTGCTTTCAGGTGCCTTGTTGCCAAAGATGGCGAGTCTTTCAACACTGACAAACCATGAGACAAAGAAAGCCTTGCTTGTCCAAGGTGAGAAAGAGAAGAACAAATTGAATTGAAAAGTTCCAACAAACACAAGCTGTAGCTTAGATACCCTTCAACAGAATCAACCTCCCAAGTACTCAAAGGGTAGTCTATGTCCACAACAAGCTTTGCAAAAGCCTTGTTGGTGAAGGGTAAGAGCCCAAAACACTTTTCAATCCAGGACAAGGACAACAGGATTTCTGACGCTGGTTTCAAATCCAGTGCTAACTGTCCAATGAATTTGGAAACTTCAGATCTGAAAGCCTGCAGGGAAGCTGATAGATCCTCAGGTTGACTATGATCATGGTTGGCATGAGTGTGATGATTGTGGGGGTGTTGGTGGTGATTCTCCAGCTTGGAGTAGAGTTTTGCAAATGTATGTTCCAAGATTACCATTGACAAATTAGGACACAAGAAGAAGAAGAAGCTCAATAATTTTGTTAGGGGTGTTCACAACTACTATTCATGTAGACAGAAGCTTTTTGAAAGTTTGGTTGTTGGTAACTTATTGGTTGGAAGGTTGTGATGTTCAAGTTGGCTTGATCTCAAGAAAAGTATAGGAGATTAGTAGGAATATGCAATAGCTTGCGGATGTGATCAAAACACAAAAAAAAAAAAAAAATTTCCCAAAGAAACTAAAAAACTAGGGGCATTTTGGCGGTGGTCAAACGTCATCATCTGACTTCTTTTTTTGGTTATTATAAGTTGGGTAGGATATAAGTTACGCTATAGAAAATGAACCTCTTTGCATCATCATTACAATCTTATATAAGATTTACATCAGTGTCAATTAAGCTCCTGGTCAATCTATATGGTAGCATTTTTGTCATTGATTATTGCGTTAAAGTTGCACAATCTTCAATTGGGCACACTTGAATGGAACTTCAAGGACAAGCTTCATGGCAGTGTGAGGGACACAATAGGGACATTTGCTAAAGGGTCACATGTGATGTCTCTCCTTCTTTGGCTGCTCTAAATGAAAGTGCAACTGTGCAAGCAACAAGAGTGCACAGCAGAAAGAATGTGAATCCTTCCAACTTAATCCTTGTTTGCGTAACTAATATGTTATTCTTAATTAGTGTAGTAATGTAGTTGTTACCTACATTTGTAGTTATTAAATTTACAAGTTACACTTGAACTATTTGAAAATTATGTGTTTTGTGGGTATCAAAGTTAAAAGCTTAAGAGAGGTTACGAATTTGTATGCCAAAGTCAACTAATTCATCTCTTGTAATATGATTTAAAGACTTATAAAATTTGTAGTACCATAATTTTAAGTAATTGAGAAAGTTGGAACTCAAAGGCAAGATCAATTGTTAAATTGTAAAGGCTTACGTTATTCATTGACCAATTGCTTCGAGGAAAGAAACACAAAACAAGAGTGATTTCATATTATGATTATTATCATTTGCTAGTGTTAAATGACACGATGTTTCTGTACGGCACCGGGTAAGCACCATAATCTATAATTATCTGATGTGGAATAGTATGTGTGGGTTCTATTGTGATGGTAAAAGTGCTAATAAGATGTAAACTTAAATATTATGAAATACCAAAATACTTGAATAAAAATAATAAATATGTTACGGTTGGATGCTTTGGTTCTTCTTTTATAGTAACAACAATTGTCATTGGTATTTGTTTACTCTCTTCGAGGTAGAAATATAAAGATACTGGATATACAAACTTGGAGGGAGAGATAGAAAGAGGGGACAGAAAATTTTTTGCCCCTAAGACAATAAAACACAAAATTTATGTACCTTCAAAATGTGAGGACAATAGAGATATAATACAGAGATAAAAATTTAATTTTTTTTTCTTTCAATAATATTCCTATACATATTTATTATTTATATCTTTATCTTTACTATCTTTAGTATCATTATATTTTTATCTCAAATACAATAAATAATCGCTACCTACCAGATTACGTATGACTCTGATTTGTGGTTAGTCGGAGAAACGCGGTTGCTTCTTGATGTTGCCAACTACCAATAAAACGGAGCCCAACACGGGTGTTAAGCGTATAGTAGCATAATAAGCTAAAACAAGCAGCAAAAAGTCAACAACACAAATGCGTGCGTTTCACAAATTAATACAGTTATGAATGTGATTATCATTTTCATGTTTCTTCTGAAAAATGCTACACAAATAGAAATTTATTCAGAATTTTATATCCAAAATGATAATGTAACATAATTATTAGTTTTTAGATAAATTAATAAATTATATCATTTTATTTCATCTAATAATTACCATGATTTTTGTTGAAAATTCTGTACATATTTTTTTACATGTGTAGCATTACTCTTTTCTTTTTAACTTTAAAGTAACGTAAATTCTCTTAGTTGATGTCTTAGGGTACCGTTAGTTCATGATAGATGTAAAAAATTTTAATATTTACTTTATTATTCCTATCATTTATTTTTTTGTTTTAATATTTTTTTTTTGTTTCCCAAGGGTATCCACCGTCGGTAACGGTGACTAATCCCTTCACCAGTTTGTCTTGAGACGCGCGTCAAGATAAATTGGCAGAACTTTGGCATTCCCAAAGGTGTCAAATTCGAGG